>OY776116.1:38348899-38691399 GCA_963675035.1 Allygus modestus | reverse complement strand
TCATGAAATTTAGATTCTAAGTAGTTCAGAACCGGTCATATTTTCTTTAGCTTATCTTTAGCATCAACAAAGTCAGGGTCTGAGAAGTGTAAAAATCTAGATATTCTTTTGAATCTCTTCAGTGACATGACTTGACTGAAAATTTTAGTTTCCACAATTTTGGTGGGTTGACCAGTACATCTGGATAGAGGGTTTCCTTACCTGACCCATTAGTATGTATAAGGCAAAGTAGGCCTTTAATTCCTCAACAGTTACTGGAACCCACAGTTCATCATCTTTGAATTTTCTCCTTCTCGGGTTGTTTATCTGGCTTCGAGCATAGTCATTTGTTTCTATAGCTATCATAGACCAAAATTCTTCACCTAAAAACTGGGATAGTACATCATAAGGTGTAGGATTATTACCTAAATTTCTGCTGTAGATGGGATTTATTCCAGATACATCAGCAAATGGAATGTCTTTTTGCTTGTTATCTTCATCTTTCCATTCCCATTCTGATTTCTTTTTTTTACGTCTTTTACGAGTTTTTGGTTCAGTAGAGTTGGGTAAGTTTTTATTTTTATGTCTAGGGTTAGGCCTACCTATTTTTCTTTTTTTAAAGTTGTTTGAGACCACATTTAGTTTACTTGTTCCAAGCTGAGTTAGGTCAACTAGGCCTAAGCCTTCCTCTTCAATCACTGGCGCATTAGTTTCAACACTAGGCCTAGGCATTTCAGCATCCCCCTGTCCCATTTCCTCAAAATCAATATGAATTGTTTCATCCTTATTTAGGCCTACATCATTCTCATATACCTCATCATCCTCAACATTTTCGTTACTCAGAAATTCATCAAATTCGTTACCCCCTTCATAATGAGGTTATGCACTATTACCTCACCAATTTCACTTTGAATATCAGCTTTTTCTGCAGTTTCAATCCAATTTTCACTTGAAGCATTACTCACTAAGTCCTCATCAATAATATCATCATCACTTTCCTGGAAAACTCGATCAATTTCACTTGAAAATATCTCGTCAAAAGTTTGACTTCTATGAGCCATTTTCACGTAAACACTACAAACATAACCACAATGCTGTTACTAATAACCAAATAAATAAACACCAGCGACTGTAAGAGCTGATCACGAATACTATTTACTACTCAAAACAAAACATCTGTGGTTTCTTATCCACAGATAATAAACAACCCAAAACAACGTACTAACTGTTACACAATCAACATTAGACTGACAGTGACAGCTGACTTACGACACGACGTACGCCGCGCGGTGCAGATGAAATGACTGTCATTTTCTAACATTATAAATGATTTAGTCTAAAAAGTTAAAACTAATATACAATTTCAAAATAAGCTTTTTTATTCAGTTTCACATGATAAACTTTGAATACAATCATAAAAATAACTTATAGAAGTTATTTTAATAAACAATGTCATCATCACGGAACAGTTCGGTGATGGAACAAATGGGCCACCATTTCTCATCACGGAAGGGTTCCGTGATAGTACGCCAATGGGTTAACAAATTATAAAACTACCAAAGTTTAAATTTATGGTTTGCAAAAAATAAATATAAACTATCCAAAAATCATTAACCTAAATTTATTGGGAAAACTAAAAAAAAAAATAGAAACATAAATCTTATTTATATTGCAATTTCAAACATATTTTGTCTTAAGTCTCCCACCTGTTAACTATGAATATAACATTGTAATGTAATTATGGTGTATATAATTTGAATGGGTCCTATAGAAATGTTATGATCGAAAGATGCATGCGTCTGTCAGCTTCAGGCAATAGTCCAGCTCGGCGAGGCGCCGCGGCCAATTGCGGTGGCAGGACATTGCAGGACATTGCGGGCTTCGGTCGGTACGGGTGCCCTCAGCGCAGTGTCAGTGTGTGTGTGTTGGGAGATGGGAGATCGGCTTAACAGGGGGTAGCGGAGGGGCTGATGGGATTGGCGAGCGGGCCAAGGGGGGGAGGGGAAGGAAAGCGACAGTAGCGCGGCGACGTAGATGTTCCGAACTAGCTCCGCTGTTGCCTTGGACGTACAAGCAGACCATGTACGCTTGTCCCATTAGGATGGACAATCTAATAAAAAGTATGCTTAATCTATGGTCATACTTACAAAGGAACGATGCAAATATTTGATTTTTTTAACCATGTTTTTGTTTTTATTTTATTAGGAAGCTGATGGGAATAATATTCACATGTGAACTATATGAGCCACTTTGCATAGAAACATTATTCCATAGAACATGAAAGCTAGGTTCCCGAATCAAGTTAAATATGGAATGTTGTAAAACAGTTGTTATGATTTTGCCTACATTTTTGTGGACCAGAGATAGGACTCGATCCAGAAATATGAGTATTGTCATTCACAAACAACTAAAAGTAGTTTTGTACAGATAAGGTCAAAACCCTAGTTATTAATTTTTTGACAACAGCTGAGGAGGCAGAGGAGAATGAATAAACATTCTATAGTCAGTTACACATAATATCAAGTAAATATCACTGTAACTCACATTTAATATTTCCAAGTACTAAAGATAAAATATAATAATTAAAATTATATAAAACAAATTTATTAAAATTTGCAATAATTAAAATTATATAAAACAAATTTATTAAAATTTGCTATATGTATTTTTTTTAATAATCAACGGGTGATATTCTTAGTTCAATATATTAAACAAGTAAAACTGTTTCATCATAAATAATTTAAAATGTTTTTATCCTTTCTTTGCACTTATCCTTTGGTACTCTTTTGCTTAATATGGTCTTTTTGTTACCTACAATTACCCAGAGATTTTTTCCAAATTGTTTCCTATTTTAATATGAAAAATTGTTGACGTCTAATGTACTGTACATTGTTAGACATCGTAGTTTTAACTTATCAGCACATATTTCATCTACTCAAGTACTTTTGCTTTTTACAGACAAAGTTAGCTCCTGGCTTGGCGTTGAAGAAAAAGGGTGTCTCATCCCTCGTAGCCAAGTGGCAACAAGTCCAGCAGGACGTTAGGAGAGAAGCGGCAAACGAAGAAACTCAGAACTAGATGATTAATATATTTATCATCATATTTTATATTTGTATATAGTTGTACAAACTGTAATGTGCAAGTTGTATTGATTAATAATGTAATTTAAACTAGAGAATTTGGATATTTATTTTGTATATTATTTTGACTGTGCTCGTGTAAATAAAAACCAAGACTGTTTTTAAAATAAATTGTATAGTTTGTATATAGGGATATTTTTACTTTACTACCTATTTTTCCCCTTTCTATATTTACCAAATTTTATCCGTTGTTCTGTTGGATTAAGATTTGCAGTGTACAATATTTTCAAGTAGAGATTGACTCAAAATCAGTTGCTTTCCCTCTCGCCAAGTTTTTTATCAGCCCTAGTTTACAAAGAATAGCAATTCAGTAAAATATGACTTAGATTATGTTAAAAAAAGAGTTGTTTTAAGGTCATCCAGCACCAGATGTCCAGTATGCATTAAAATCCATCTGAGTTAACATTTGATTTAGAGTTTTCAAAGTCAAAATTCTGGGTTTCCACGAATAACCCATTCCAACACCTAATAATAATAATAATAATGCTTTATTGCCATTAATCAATTGAAAAAGACAACGTCACAAGAAATACAAGAGACATGCACATACCATTCTTCAATAACATATAATATCACATGCAAAATACAATATTACAATATCAGAATTCAAGCTAGATATATATAACATGCCATACTAACTATGAAAATCTGTAAATGTGATCAAGCCAAATTTATTCATGCTATATCTATATTCCAAATTAATGCATAATGCAAATCATGCAATTTATTCACTTCAATATGACAAGCAAGTTGCAAGTATAAGCTACATTTGCGACAAGCTTATAAACAATATCAATAAATAGACATAGTATAGGAAAGCATTTAACATATATAAAAACAACATAAAAATAAGAAATGCTAACAGAGACATTACATTCCAAGTGATAGTAATAAGTTAAAAATGAGTTCGCAGGCAGCACGCTGACGTGAGGGAAGTGAATTTCCATATAAAAACTCAAAATCAGTTTAAAACATACATTTATTCCAATTTTTATTCAATTATGAAAATATTCATTTTTTGGCTGTTCTGATGCTCCTGGTTCTAATTACCTGCAATGCTGGTAATACAAATTTGCGCATTATTAGGTTAGGAGAAGGTCCAGTCAGGCTTTAAAGTAGGCGTGAGGTTGTTGGGGATGATAAAAGTACACCAACAAATGAATAATAGGCTTTTCTAATGTAAAACCCCCATAAGACAACATACTGCGTTTGGTCGATACACATTTTCTTTAATAACTCGGTAAATATTTATGCTAGAATGACGAGAGAGGGCTTAAAAGTTTCGCCTCACTAATTCCCATCTTTTTACATGCGTTAATTTCATATACGGGGCTTTTCTGACCCTTTTTGGGTTCAAAAACTCGAAATTTAAAAGATTAATCCCAAAAAAAGGGGTTTAGAGTTTTCCAATTGTTTTTCCCAACAAACTTGTCCAACAGACTATAGAAAGGAACGTCCCTACCAAATTTGAAGTAAATCGGACAAAAAATGTGTCCGCTAGAGTGCATACACATACATATATATGTATACATATATAAGAATACATTTATAAGACCACTAATATATACAATTTTGAACGAACCCCCAAAACGTGTTTAGGGGGTCACGTTAGGAACTTCTATGGTGGTCCCGGGCTTAAGTTTCACCGTGCGGGTCATGCTATAGTTCACTTTCCATAGGAAATTTACTAACAAGCAAAATCATCACAGTTTAAAACTCGTCGATTGAGTAAAACGCCTTGCTCAATAGCCACCTTGATAAACGTTTTTTAAATAAAATAGAATCTAAGCTACGGTAATCTACTGGAATTTTATTAAAAAACTTAATCTGTAAATACTTGTGGCTGTTAAGGAATTTACTTAATCTAGCAGCTGGAGCATTTAAATCACAAGATCCTCTAGTATCGTAACTATGAACTGAATCACGAGTAACAAAGTTGTTAATATTTTCTTTGACAAAAATTATATTTTGAAAAATGAATATGGAAGGTAGTTATTAACTAATAAATACCCCCGTAGCAGCAAACCTGCGTACTCAGCGAATTTCCAATGCATATAAATGTATCTTAATACCACATAAAGCCACATACCAAGTTTCATCAATATACATTCATAAACAAACGATTTATGACATTTTAATTATTCTCCATAAGAATAACATGGCGGCTGAGTATGCAGGTTTGCTGAAGCAAGGAACACAAAAAATGGGGTTTTATACAAATATCAATATAACTCATGTAGGTAAAGCCACATACCAAATTTCATTAATTTATTTTCATAATTAAGGGGGATAACACGTTACTTATTATCTATAAGAATAACATGGGGCTGAGTACGCAGGTTTGCTGCCACAGGAGCCTTTGGAAAAAAAAATTTGTTGAGCAAATATCAACGTTATAACAACCAGATGAAGCCGTATACCAAGTTTCGTCAGTATATGTTCATAAATAAGCGAGATATAAAATTTTTCTTTTCCTCCATAAGAATAACATTAGACAACGTACTGTGTTTAGCACTTTCAATATCTCGGTAACCAATTGACGTAGAGAAATGATCAAAATACCAAATTGTGTGTTTTTTTAAGCTGAATGCAATGGTGAAAACTAAAATTTGAATATTTAAAAAATTATATGTGAAAAATTCAAAAAACCCATTTTTGGGGTACAAAATACCCCTTCGGGTAGAGCGATCTGGCTGGTTTTCGAACTTAAAGTCATAAATGTTGCTTTACACGTTTATACCAAATTTCATCAAAATCGGATCATTTTTACGAGAGTTATCGTGCTCACGGATACATATATATATATATATACAGTTTTGAACGAATGGTGTTTTTGGGGTCTGGGGACCTCAAAACGAAAAGTTATCATGGTCCCGGGCCTAGGTCTTACCATGCCGACTACGGTAATAGCTTCTTCCCTATAGGGGAAATGCGCTAAAAAAGGTTTACTGCTAGTTCTAACAGGAACATCAAACAAGATTCTTAAAGACTTTTTTTGCCAGATAAAAACATGTCTAGCTCCACTACTATTACCCCACAAAAGGTTTGCGTATAAGAGATGGGTGTGAAAAAAACTATGGTAAGTAATAGCAGCATATGAATGGAAACACATTTTTTGAGCCGTCTCAGTAAAAAACAAACTCTGGCCAATTTAGAAATAACATTGGTTGTATGAGACTCCCAAGTAAGCTTGACATCAAGTGTGACTGCTAGCAGTTTAACGTGGTCATAAATCTTATTATTAACACTGCCTGTTTGCCTCAATAAGAAACAAATTCTTTCTGTTTTCTTATCATTAATAGATACAAAATTACTACTACACTGGGTTTTACCAAAATCAATCATATCAGTTATAACATTTTCAGTATCCTTAAAATCCTTACCCGATTACATAAAGATCTTATTAAAATAATTTACGTCTGCTAAATTTACCTTTAAAATATTCAAATACCCCCGTAGCAGCAAACCTGCGTACTCAGCGAATTTCCAATGCATATATATGTATCTTAATACCACATAAAGCCTCATACCAAGTTTCATCAATATACATTCATAAATAAACGATTTATGACATTTTAATTATTCTCCATAAGAATAACATGGCGGCTGAGTATGCAGGTTTGCTGAAGGAAGGAAAACAAAAAATGGGGTTTTATACAAATATCAATATAACTCATTTAGGTAAAGCCACATACCAAATTTCATTAATTTATTTTCATATTTAAGGGAGATAACACGTTACTTATTCTCCATAAGAATAACATGGGGCTGAGAACGCAGGTTTGCTGCTACGGGAGCCTTTGGCAAAAAATTGTTTTTTTGAGCATATATCAATGGTCCACAACCAGATGAAGCCGTATACCAAGTTTTGTCAGTATACGTTCATAAACAAGCGAGATATAAAATTTTTCTTTTCCTTCATAAGAATAACATTAGACAACGTACTGTGTTTAGCACTTTCAATATCTCGGTAACCAATTGACATAGAGAAATGATAAAAATACCAAATTGTGTGTTTTTTTAAGCTGAATCTAATGGTAAAAAATAAAATTTTACTATTTCCAAAATTATACGTAAAAAATTCAAAAAACCCATTTTTGGGGTACAAAACCCCCCCCAAAATACCCCTTCGGATAAAGCGATCTGGCTGGTTTTCGAACTTAAAGTCATAAATGTTGCTTTACACGTTTATACCAAATTTCATCAAAATCGGATAATTTTTACGAGAGTTATCGTGCTCACGGACACATATATATATATAGATATATATATATATATATATATATATATATATATACAGTTTCAAACGAATGGTGTTTTTGGGGTCTGGAAACCTCAAAACGAAAAGTTATTATGGTCCCGGGCCTAGGTCTTACCATGCTGACTACGGTAATAGCTTCTTCCCTATAGGGGAAATTCGCTAAAACTCAAATTACAAGTAGGAACAGGAAACTCATAATTTTAGTTTGGGTATTCGTCTGCCTCCCACCACTTCAATTCTCCCAAAAGAGTCTTTGTTGAAAAGGTAATACTCGGCAAAATGCCGGAGCCATTGAAAGCTTGAGCACAAGAGAATCAATAATAGTTTGAGCAAGAGGCATGTAAATCGACAGACGAATTTATTGTACATTTCAACCACTTTTTGTATAGTCACGCTACAATCACTGATTACAATACTGTTTTTGTTTGTTTTTAGCGAATTTCCCCTATAGGGAAGAAGCTATTACCGTAGTCAGCATGGTAAGACCTAGGCCCGGGACCATGATAACTTTTCGTTTTGAGGTCCCCAGACCCCAAAAACACCATTCGTTCAAAACTGTATATATATATATATATGTATCCGTGAGCACGATAACTCTCGTAAAAATGATCCGATTTTGATGAAATTTGGTATAAACTTGTAAAGCAACATTTATGACTTTAAGTTCGAAAACCAGCCAGATCGCTCTACCCGAAGGGGTATTTTGTACCCCAAAAATGGGTTTTTTGAATTTTTCACATATAATTTTTTAAATATTCAAATTTTAGTTTTCACCATTGCATTCAGCTTAAAAAAACACACAATTTGGTATTTTGATCATTTCTCTACGTCAATTGGTTACCGAGATATTGAAAGTGCTAAACACAGTACGTTGTCTAATGTTATTCTTATGGAGGAAAAGAAAAATTTTATATCTCGCTTATTTATGAACATATACTGACGAAACTTGGTATACGGCTTCATCTGGTTGTTATAACGTTGATATTTGCTCAACAAATTTTTTTTCCAAAGGCTCCTGTAGCAGCAAACCTGCGTACTCAGCCCCATGTTATTCTTATGGATAATAAGTAACGTGTTATCCCCCTTAATTATGAAATTTGGTATGTGGCTTTACCTACATGAGTTATATTGATATTTGTATAAAACCCCATTTTTTGTGTTCCTTGCTTCAGCAAACCTGCATACT
Organism: Allygus modestus; assembly: GCA_963675035.1. Classification (NCBI taxonomy): domain Eukaryota; kingdom Metazoa; phylum Arthropoda; class Insecta; order Hemiptera; family Cicadellidae; genus Allygus; species Allygus modestus. The sequence continues at coordinate 38,682,833 of OY776116.1, read as the reverse complement.
CAGCCGCCATGTTATTCTTATGGAGAATAATTAAAATGTCATAAATCGTTTGTTTATGAATGTATATTGATGAAACTTGGTATGTTGCTTTATGTGGTATTAAGATACATTTATATGCATTGGAAATTCGCTGAGTACGCAGGTTTGCTGCTACGGGGGTATTTATTAGTTAATAACTACCTTCCATATTCATTTTTCAAAATATAATTTTTGTCAAAGAAAATATTAACAACTTTGTTACTCGTGATTCAGTTCATAGTTACAATACTAGAGGATCTTGTAATTTAAATGCTCCAGCTGCTAGATTAAGTAAATTCCTTAACAGCCACAAGTATTTACAGATTAAGTTTTTTAATAAAATTCCAGTAGATTACCGTAGCTTAGATTCTATTTTATTTAAAAAACGTTTATCAAGGTGGCTATTGAGCAAGGCGTTTTACTCAATCGACGAGTTTTAAACTGTGATGATTTTGCTTGTTAGTAAATTTCCTATGGAAAGTGAACTATAGCATGACCCGCACGGTGAAACTTAAGCCCGGGACCACCATAGAAGTTCCTAACGTGACCCCCTAAACACGTTTTGGGGGTTCGTTCAAAATTGTATATATTAGTGGTCTTATAAATGTATTCTTATATATGTATACATATATATGTATGTGTATGCACTCTAGCGGTCACATTTTTTGTCCGATTTACTTCAAATTTGGTAGGGACGTTCCTTTCTATAGTCTGTTGGACAAGTTTGTTGGGAAAAACAATTGGAAAACTCTAAACCCCTTTTTTTGGGATTAATCTTTTAAATTTCGAGTTTTTGAACCCAAAACAAATACAAATGCATCTACATGCAGTACAAATTGCTGCAGTTGTAATGCATGTGGTGTAATTACCTTAAAAGCTGTAGAAAGTAACAATGCAGGTGCAACTGCGACGCCAGATGTTCATTGCAATCACCGATCAGGTAACATAACAAATTGGTAAACATGTTTTCAGGACTGAATTTTAAGCTTTAGTTCGCAAAAAGGTGATTGTTCATTTTAGTTTCTGCCTATAATGGTTTGAGAAACAAATATTCAGCTCCCTGTATTTTATTGCTCTCTAAATATGAGTCATAATGATTTTGGATAATCTACTACTATCTTTATTATAATTTCAATAATGTGGGATGTTGAAAAGGGTTGGGACTTTGACGCAGAATATCTTGACCTGTGGGAACTGTTTTCAGTTTAAACAGTTAGGGTAGAGTGAGATTTAAACATCGGTAAAAATCTGTCATCTGTTGTTTCCATCATATCTGTTCAGTCAATTAATCGAACCGGTAATATTGTTGTTATGTAATAAAAAAGGTTTATTTTACCTGTGAGTCAACTGATCCTTTGTAGTTCAAAAATAATACAGCTGTTTCGAGCTTATTGAGCACATCTTCAGGTTGCGAACGTCAAAACTCACACGTCTTTTCTGGATGAGTTTGTCATAATATTTAATAACACAAAATATGCACAAATACGACACATTAACATTGAATTTTAAAAACTTGGCCAAGTGAACAAATTTTGTATACTCGGTGCGACGCCGTTAGATGACAGGTCACGACTGACGCGAGCCGGAAGTAGTGACCCCCACCCCATTCCTTCTTTTATCAGGACCTTTTCTTTGTGCTCGTCCAAAATGGGTATAGCAGAGATATAGATATTATTAGACTGGAATGAAAGTTGCTTGTTCAGGATATGACTGGGGGGTTCTTTTGACGCTCTATAAATTTCAAATTCCAAATATGTCAAAATACTTTCCTTTATTACAAACATTTATTATTTCTAAGTTATTATGTACATCTGTGTAACTGTGGTTTAAATTAATGAGATGGTTGGCGAATGCAGATTTGGTGTCTTTTTATAGCAAATGCTCCTTAAATCTGGTCATGAATGACCGTGAAGCTTGTCCAACATAAAAACTTGGGCAGTTGTTACATTTGATTTTATAAACGCCTGTATTATTTATTTGTCCTGTCTGTGATCTTAAACGATCTTTGAGAAGGCCGGAGAGTTTATTAGTTGTTTTGTAGGGAACTATAACATCGTTTTTGGCCATTTCTTTCCTTAAATTGTTTAGTGCAACACCGTATTCTGCACTAACATATTTTCTAGCCTCCATTATCAGACTTTCTTTGTCTTAGTCTTGTGCTTTTTGATCAGTTTATAAATGAATGTACTATCATATCCATTGGACACGGCGATGTGTTTTAGGATTTCTACTTCTTTATTTCAGTTTTCTGGGCTAAGTGGTATGGAAAGTAATCTATGGACAAAACTATTGTATGCAGCTACTATGGTTGTAAGGATGGTGCGATGAGACGTTTATAGTCTGGTCTGTTGTTTTGGTTTACTATAAATTTTAAAATCGAGACAAGAGACTATTCTTGTTATGGTTACATCCAGAAAATTTATTGAGCGTAGCTCTTATACTACACTCTGGCTTTTTACTTTCTCGTACTCCTCCTGAACAGCTGAAGTGATCCGCACAAAATTTGGCACGGTCATAGTAACCAACTACGGGAAGGTATAAATCTGAAATGGTACAAATCGGACGTCAGGGTTTTGCCCTACAGCCCTTTAAAGTTACAATGCTATTTTTCATTACTCTACACACGGAAGTACACTTTCTAAACGTAAAATGAGCTAAGAAAATAGGTTATTCCCGCTACTGCACGGCAAAATTACATAACGTTAACTCTCTGTGCATTTGTGGTGCACGGAAAGTAACCGTTATGGGATTTTGCGGTGCAGACCGATCAGCTGTTGCATTAGGCCGATCAGCTGTTGCATTATTTGCTGTTGCTTTCGACATAAGCACAGAAACTCAGCGTTATGAGTTAGTTTTTTTTTTCTTGATACTAAGTTGAATAAACAAAAATATTCATGTTGTTTACAAGTTTTTCGATATCGTAATGAAAAATAATGTTCAATACTCGTCTCAAAAGTGCCATTGCGGGGCTCGATAGCTTTTTCCACGCTCGGCTTCGCCTCGCGCGTAAATGCAATCTCTCCCCGCAATAAGTCACTTTCGAGACTAGTAATGAAAACTACTATTAATAGAAGAAATATTTTATTTGGTTTATTTACTGTGTGTTGATTATACAGCTGTTATAAGGATCATATCTAACTGCAGACTGTTACTATCAGCTGTTTGTAAATACAGTAGTTTTCTGTGCAATTGTTGTTTTGTTTAAGTCAGTGGTTTGTTTACCTTAAATAATTAACTATGTCCCAGGACTACCTTAAGACTGGTCTATACCAGTTTTGAGGCTGACATTGGGTACAGCAAATGAAGTTGTCATTACATATGGTAAGTCTTTTGGCTGTCCATTATGACTAACTTCCCTTTCACCTTTGGTCCCTCCATTTGCAGCGGCTAGGGACAGAGTCTCCGGGTTTGGTCCCTCCTACCAACCTGAGAATGAATGGTCCCTGGCTGTTGTACATGGATACCCTGCCAGTTGAGTTGACCTGTTGGAGGGCAAAATGAGGGTCCCCTGTTGAGAGCCTCATCCCAGCTCTCACAGGGGCACGGGAATTGGCCCTCTGAGGGGTCGATTTGGCTGCCGTCCCTTCCCACCCTTTCCTTTCCTGCTATATCCTATCTTTCCGGTAACCTTCGCAATATTCCCGCTTGTGGAAGAGGTGACTAGCAGCAAAGCTAGGGTTTCCTAATCCGCCAATAACAACAACAACAACAACAACAATAATTAACTATAACAAATGTATGTGTTTGTTCTTACGTAAATGCCACATTTACGCAGAGGAGGCGCCAATCTTGTATTGATTAAAAAATACTTGCTCAATATCGCTCAATATTGCAAGCAGACAACTGCATTGCATACCTAGTAGACTTACTCTTCTCAAATTCAAGAGAGAATTTTAAGTTGTTATGCATGTTGTTCGAATATGTTAAGCCGAGCAACTTAATCTGCCTTTCATTGCCGTTAAACAAAACTAATGTGTCATCTATATATCGACTATAATGTACAATTTTGTCTTTATGTCAGTTTAAATCCGACCATAAAGACTGTTTTTACTTTCTCCCCCTATACATAGTATATGGAGAAAGTATTGTTTTCGTAAAAAATTTTGAATTTGAGTTGTTAGTGGAAATATTCGTTTTGGTGCTCCCTGGACCCAAAAAAGTGGTTTTTACGTGATGTCTGTCTGTGTGTGTGTGTGTGTGTCCGTGTGTGTCTGTGTGTGTGTGTGGATGTGTACAGAGCTAGAGCCCTAACCAATGGGCCGATTTTTATGAAATTTGGTATGTAGGTACTAATCCACGATATCTCCAGGCGTTTTTTTCATTTTTTTGAATTTTTGATTTTTAAGGATAATTATCCCCCCAAAACCGCCAAAAAACATGAAAAATCCAAATTTCTCAAAAACGGCTCTAACGATTTTGATTAAACTTTAGTCGTTTGAAGAACTTTAGTCCTCCAACAAAATGACACCACCCACATTTCTGTAAAAATTCGGGTTCAGAAATTACAGGACTTAAAACATCAAAAATTCAGTTTTTTGGATTTTTCATAAAAATACATAAATATAAAAAATATTACTATTCACCACTAAAGAGCTCAAAAAACTAAATAATTTAGTATTTTGAATTACTATTCTACGATTGCTGGTTTCGGAGAAAATTGAAATTTTTATTTTGCGGTAAACGCAGTACGTTGTCCAATGTTATTCTTATGGGGAATACAAAAATTATTATTTCTCTCTTATTTACTGATAAATTTCATTCAAACTTGATATGCTTGTCAATTTAGCATTGGCCAACAGAGGAAATTCGAAATATGTTGCCCCTTAATAACCCTGGGGGGGAATAGGGGGCATTTCCCTCTTAAAACCACGAGTGTAGCAATGGATTCTGTAGGGCCTCCAAAGCAGGGATTTGGGTGGTTGTTTTTTAAAACAACTTGTTTACAAGATTTTCTGTACATTTGACCGTGCTTTGTATTCTATATTTAGTAAATAAAAAGTAATTTATTCGTTAAAGTTGGGCTAAAAGGGAGAAATTATGTGTCAGTTTCCTGATACCCTTTATTTATTAAGTAAACAAAATAACTGTTTTTCAGTATTCCATGTATATGATGCCGAAACAATTATAACTACATGAATTTAAGGCTCTGGTCTACCCCTTCCGCGCAGCGCTAGGAAATGGTTTGCAGGATTCCTCTTTACAGCTGCTACATAAACCCGTTAATTAAAGTTAAAAATATAATATTAAAGAGAAAAATATTATCTACTAAATTTTTAAAATTTATCAAAAATATTTTAATTTATCTGAGTTGCTTTTACAAGCCCTTTTAAATGTACAAAAATGTGCTTTTTCAAACTACAACAACTTATGACAGAAACATTATTTTGAAATTCTAAAAAAGAGAGCATGACTTTCTTCTATCACAACCCGTTTATAGTATATGATAACATAATTATTGTAGCCGCAAACAGGAACACTGCGGACCTCCGCACCGCTCCTTTTCCCTATCTTAACAATTTATTTTTACACGGTGGCGTAGATTTTTCTGTAGGGTAGACCAGGGGTCTCCAACCTACGGCCCACAGACCACATCCGGCCCGCCAAATGTTGTTAACCGGCCCGCGGTTAGCCATATATAGCCTAATACATGATATTGAATGAAGTATTGAAAAATGTATTCAATAATTTTATTGAATAAAATTAAATGTATAATTTTATTCAACATTCACAGTTCGTCAACCACTGGTAAAGATCTCGTTTCAGTCGTCCCCGATACCTCCTGTGTGTAAACATAGATTTTTTCCTTGTTTATAAAGGAGCTGTTGACAGAAGAAATGGAACATGTATAGTTGCGTATGCAGTGATGGTCACGGCTGCGTGCAGGGGAGTAGGGACAGGGTAGGAAACACTCGACTTGGCTAATTATTACTAGTTACAGAACTTGAAGCCGTTTTTTAACAATGTTTAAAAAAATTTCTGATTTAGCAACTGTGATTTTGTTTGGCAAGTGTAATTTGTTGTGCCTTTAAAAACACGTTTAAATCAGTGAAAACTGTATCCAGTTTGTTCAATCCAGTGCAGTTGGTCAAAACAAAGTTAAACTAAAGGAAACATTAAAGTAAAAAAACCTTATAAAGCCTTAAAGCTCACCATTTAATACCTAAATTTAAAAAATATCCATGGAGGGCCACGGACTCCCCTACTTTTTAGGGTGTCATCATCATCATCATCAAAAGGGGCGGACTTAGGTCCCAAGGCACATCAGCCACACTGGGCTTATTGCACACCCCCGAAAAAGAAGAAATGAGAAGGTATCAGTACTCCTCCAGGTTCAAGAGCCTGATGAACTGCATCATCCTGTCGACGAGCTCCTCAGGAGGCAGGTATCCACCCCTGACATAGATCCCAGAGTTGAAGCCCTTAACTCCCTAAGCTCATCGCAATCGAAGAGCAGATGATCTGCAGTCTCCTCGTACTGCCCACATTTCCTGCATGCAGGGTTACCTTTGAAGACGCCCATCTGAGAGAGGTGTTTCCTTAGGTAACCATGGCCCGTAATCATACCTGTGATTCGCCTAATGTCCAGCCTACTGAGACCCAGGAGATTTCTTGTGACCTGCTGAGATGGTCCCTGGAGGTTGAGCTTGCTGACCCTATGGAGAGGGAGCCTTGCCCATCTCCTTCTGTGACAATCCCGAGCCCAAGCGCCGATCACCTGCGAAGCACAAGAACGAGATATCCCACAAAAAGGGGGGGCCCATGGGAGCCAGGGAGGCAGCCGCGTTAGCCAGCCTGTCCGCCACCTCATTACCCACGACCCCTGAGTGACCATGTTGCGTCTACCAGCACAAGACACTGTTTTGTAACAATCCCACACAACCCTAGACCTGAACTCACAAGAGTCCAGCGCCCTCAGAGCAGCCTGGCTGTCAGAAAATATGCTGATAGAGAGGCCCTCTTGTCCCCTCCTCAGAATCTCCACCGCACACTCCATGATGGCGGTAATCTCCGTCTGGAACACAGTAGGAAAAGGACCCATTGGCACCCCAAGACTCACACCATCCTGCACCCCGTGGATGCCAGCACCCGACCCGCTCCTTGACTTGGAACCATCCGTGAACCACACTCGGTCACCAGGAGGGAGCGGACAAACACCTTCACTCCAGTCGTCCCTGCTAGGAATACGCACCCGGAACGACCTGCTGAAGGAAAAAGTTGTGGGAAGATGATCAGAGGGCATGTCCAAGACCTCACTCTGAACCACCTGGGTGATCTTTGTGTGGCCAAGTGGTTCGCCCGGCAACACCCAGAGATTCTCACATTGGAGACGGTACGCACCCATTCTAGCCACCATCTTGATATGCATGTCTATGGGCAAAAGATCAAGGAGACACTTCAAAGTGGCACCCGGGCTGCTACTGAGAGCTCCAGTCGCATCGAATTTTTAGGGTGTATTCCATACCCTCCAGAGATTTTATAGATGTTATTGCCCCACTTGATCTCAAACGATTTACCACCTGGCCCTTAAGGTAATAGGTTGGAGACCCCTGGGGTAGACAGTTGCTTTAAAATAGGATTTATTGACCAAGATTACAATTAATCTTTATTCTGTCATGAACAGGTTCTGGCAAAACTGCTTAAAAGATTGGTGTTTCTCTCTCTTTGACATATGACATTAAATTAATACAAGCGGTAATATAACCGTCAACGGCACAACTGAAACTCGAGATGGCCCAGCTGGATATCTCAGTCACTCCGGCAGTGGAGTGAGCCACAGGTCAAGATATTCCGCTTGAAGATTAAACTTGAACATTGGTCTTATGGGAGAAACAGGTAGAAACACAAAACCTTTTGGGACTGAAGACCCTCCAAAATGAAGCAGAGTGGAGTACAGTCTATGATTGAATTTATTAATCTTTATTGCGAGCATTACATCCAATATAGGGTTAAACATTTACCCTAATTAGAGATTACCACAATATTATGAACAACTCGTCGACTAAAATTACCCTTGCTATGATAAGTCAGGAAAGAGGAGTTACAAACCGTATAGTAACCTTTCTTGACAAAGGGAATGCAAACAACCAAAAAATTGATCAATTGGGGAAAAGAGGGCAACTGAACTCTGGGTCGTGGTTTGATGTTGACAGCAAATATAAAACCTCAAAACTAAATTATAAACAATTTTGTTCATAACTTTTGTAAGCAACATGGGTTGTTAACAAAAAGCGCAGTGCTTTTGTTACTGACACCAGAATAAATGCAGCTTCATACTTGGAAAATGGTTTTTGTTCGCAACCGACACGTTAGAAAGATCCATAAATATAGATTGGCCGTCCCACCTATGTATGCGCCACTGGAGTTTTGCTAAGACTGGTGCCCCACATGTGTGCCAGTGTACCCAACTTTTTAATTGCCTTAATGGTCTATTTTTAGATACTTTTTATGAGTGGTTTGTAGGGATATATGACGCTTGGTCTCTGGATTCGATGATCAGTGTGTGTTTGCTGTTCTCCAAGAATTGTAAAGATGGCATTGGCCAGAGGAAATCACTGCTTATGCCCGGCCCTGTGTTTCATTTTTTGGGCTGGTCTAAACCTTTCAAATATTGTAAAATTAAGCGCAGCAAAAATTATACTCAAACTTCTTAACGTAATATTTGCTCTTAACACGTTCAGTGCGGCGTACACGATTTCCAGCGTTGCTTAAAAAGAAAGTGTTAAAAGGAAATTAATACAATTGTCATGACTAAACACGATTAACCCAGTGAACGTGTTAAATTTATTACGGTATATGTTATTAAAAACTTAATGAGTATACAATTTATACAATTAAAAAAATAGTACAAATTACTTTAATTAATTACTTAATACCAACTTATTGTAAGAGAATACATACTATCAAACTATATACAATTACTGCAAAACACTAACCAGATGAGTCAGCATGGTAAAAACAGAGCTATGACAGGACAACACTTGAACAAATAACTCTTGTTATAATTTATCATTAGCACATGAGTTACACTAGTTCATTGCAAGACTTATATACTCCTTTACATTTTAATACCAAATATTCTCCTTTCATAAACTACTTATTACTTATCCCTACACAATACTGTATTCAATGGGGGAAATCAATTCTAAAACTAAATGTGTTGTGGATTTCATCATTAAAAATAGTGTTTTAGATTGATTGCCCTTATATTCATAGCTTTACAAAGGAAAATTATTTGAAACTTTTATAACCCTATTATAATTCAGGGGCATCTAGGCTAGATTACGTCAAACATATCTGGATAGATTAGGTGCCTACGATCATTATCAATTCAAATGTTCTTCAAACATAGTGATCTGTGATTACTGCGGCAGCTGAATTAATATACATATATTACACCATGAAAATCTATTAGCTGTGAGAAATGAACTAGTGGATGTGTCTGGCCACTCTTCCAACTGCTTTATACTAAAGGGTTGACATTCCTTACATTAAATAAATACTGTCCAGAGATTCCCGTTAGAAATGGTGCCTTTCGAAGGGTGGATTATTTACTTAAAACAATCAGAGTCTGAAAAAGCAGAGAAGGTAAACCAAATTGTCAAACATTAAACATATAATTTTGATTCTGTTGTGCAGGTGCCAGAATACTTCAGCTGTGGTGTGTACCGCTACACAGGGGCTGCTAGTGGTGGGGGAGACTACGTGATGAGAGCGTGTAGCTCGTGAACAATTAGGAATTCGAAAAAAGGTATAGAACAAATAATTATATGAGCTTTCATTTATCACGGGTAAAGTTTTCTCTACGACACACCATTGCCGAAATATAAGCGGAAACCCCAAAATTTTGAAGTTTGGGGGAGGTGCTCACCTCATAGACGTCAGGACTTTTGGTATGTTCACTTTCTAAGCATCCTGAACCAGTTTTTGAAGTTTCGCTTAGGTACCTACTCATGCACTCTACACCCCCTTTGGGGCCATTTGTTGACTGAGCTAATGACAAAGTTTGCTACTAAATTCACACAACATAGCTCGTGTGAGTAATCCATAATGTACAATGTATGGATGCTGATGAAGGCCTAGTGCTGAAACGTGTTCATCTAGAACAAAATTGGATTGACGACATAAGTAAAATAATAACTTAAGGGTTTGAGGGAAAACCCACCTGGAGGAGGATCATGGAGGAATGATATTTCAACTACTGAGGACCCAAGAAGGCTAAGGAATAGAAGACTTTCTAGGGAAGACTTGTATTTTCTTAGTTTTCCACAACCACAAGATCTCTTTCTTTTTGATAACTGTACAAATTTTAAGTCATGCATAGCCAGCTCTAAGAATAACAAGTATATATCAAATTTTAACAACTAGTAGAAATTTACATTAATCCCAAGGCCAAAAGCTGATTACCGGCGAACCTACAAGTGGAACAACATATTACCTGCACAACATGTGTTGGAATATATGGTAGTAAATTACTAATTAACAAAAAATAATTTATCACACGTGTGCTACCCTGAAGTCTGGTGAACGTATCCTGTGGCGCAGTCTAGAAACATTAGATGAAAGGCTGTTTAAATCAGCAGTCAGGAGTTTCTGTGACTGATATAAACAACGTATTCGTGGTTTAAGTATAAACGAACATCGTGGCCACCGGTTGTTAACACTGCAATAGTTTTGGCTGACTGATGTTCAAAATCATAGGCCCACTTCATAAAAATAAACAATTACGGTATAATAATGTCATCGTGTGAACACCTTTCGAATGCTATATAAATTAATATCGTAATTATATATATTTATAATGAATAATTTATGAACCCGGCTTGCAGCTCTAATCACATTACATAAAAATAATTTTCGGAATCTGATCTGCAAGTTTTTTCCACCTTTTTTGACAAAACAATTTCCGAATAAATAATTGATGTATTAATGTTAATTTTATTAACGTGTTATTGATTTTTTTTCTAATCAGCATTAAAATACTAAGACAACGGTACCAATATCATTATACTTTTCAAAATATAAAGTAGACTTTTCAGGTCAAACAACTTGTCCTTCTACATGTAGGCCTATGGTACACTACAGTGATTTTTTAAGAAGTAGGCCTACTTTTCCAACATTTGTGAACTGATTTTGACAATTGATGCAAAGTGGTTTTCAATTTTTGGTACTGGCATTCTGAAGGGCAAAGGCTGGCCTCAAAGTTTACGTTTTCATTGGAAAAGGAAAACATTAAAATCTATGATTTTAATTTTATAACGTTTTGAAACAAAAAAAATATAATTTCCAAAAAACTTAAAAAATGTCATTTTAACTCATAACAAATATTAATTAAATTAAATTTTAAATTGACAGGTATAGGAATGACTGTTCATCGTTATATCAAGATTAATATTCTGAGTCTTGACAATTAATTGATAAATTAATTCCGAGGAGATTAAAATAATTGAGGTGGGTCATGTTATTACAATGTTATTTAAGGAAATATTCGGTTGCTGACTGGCCGCCATAGAGTCATGTGACCAGGGGCGGATCTAGGAATTTGTTGAGGGGGGGCGCACTTGAGATTTTTTTTCCCGCTAAACGATAACGTCCCGCAGCAACGGGAGGCAGTTGTTAGTACTCGCTAAATTCAATTAAATTATGATGCTAACAAATAAAACACCACATTGTAACACTTATTTCGCAACGAAATATGTAATACTGATGTATTCCACTGATACAATAAACAGTAGGTACATAAATATACACATTTTATACAACTACTATCTATAAAAACAAACATTTTATACCGATTTATTTACTTACACGCACTACTAAAGGCTAAACCAACGCGCACAAAATGGCCAAGGTAGATCGCAAAGGTTTCAGAAAAGAAGAAGATTGAGGAAGACTGCAGGGTTGGTGCTGCGGTGTGTGCCACTCGGGTAACCAAAGGCAATAGTCCGGTTCTGTGGTGCGTTACCCTAGGAATGCTCGTCCCAAGCCCCTAGGCCGGTGCTGTGGTGTGTGCGCCTAGGGCAGCCAAGGGCAATAGGCCGGTGCTGTGGTGCATTACCTAAGGGATACTCGACCCAAGCCCCTACGGCGGCCAAAGACAATAGGCCGGTTGTGCAGTGTGTTCCCCTAGAGCGGCCAAAGGCAATAGGCCGGTGCTGCGGTGTGTGCTCCTAGGGCAGCCAAGGGCAATAGGCCGGTGCTGTGGTGCGTGACCTTAGGGATGCTCGGCCCAAGCCCCTAGGCCGGTGCTGCGTTTTCCCCTACGGCGGCCAAAGACAATAGGCCGGTGGTGCAGTGTGTTCCCCTAGAGCGGCCAAAGGCAATAGGCCGGTGCTGCGGTGTGTTCCCCCCTTGGGCGGCCAAAGGCAATAGGTCGGTGCTGTGGTGCGTTACCTAAGGGATACTCGGCCCTAGCCCCTAGGCCAGTGCTGCGGTGTGTGCTCCTAGGACAGCCAAGGGCAATAGGCCAGTATTGTGGTGCGTGACCTTAGGGATGCTCGGCCCAAGCCCCTAGGCCGGTGCTAGGGTGTGTTGCCCTCGGGCAGCCAAAGGCAATAGTCTAGTGCTGAGGTGCGTAAACCTTAGGGATGCTCAGCCCAAGTCCCTAGGCCGGTGCTGCGGTGTGTGCTCCTAGGGCAGCCAAGGGCAATAGGCCGGTGCTGTGGTGCGTGACCTTAGGGATGCTCGGCCCAAGCCCCTAGGCCGGTGCTGCGGTGTGTTCCTCTACAGCGGCCAAAGGAAATAGGCCGGTGCTGTGGTGCGTGACCTTAGGGATGCTCGGCCCAAGCCCCTAGGCTGGTGCTGCGGTGTGTTCCCCTACGGCGGCCAAAGGAAATAGGCCGGTGCTGTGGTGCGTGACCTTAGGGATGCTCGGCCCAAGACCCTAGGCCGGTGCTGCGATTTGTTCCCCTACGGCGGCCAAAGGAAATAGGCCGGTGCTGTGGTGCATTACCCTAGGAGATGCTCAGCCCTGGCCGGTGCCTTTATCTTACAGATAGTAAGTTGTGTTAGTCGGATTTAAGGAGCTCAGTGACTCCCTAATTTTATGTATCGATCTTACAAATGTTTGGATGCAGTAAGTTACTTAAAACACATAAAGGACGTATCGTTTTGTAGCGACTTGCTTCATTACCGTCCTACCAACGGGGTTCACTATCTTGGCCTACACATTCCATGATCATTGTACTGTTAAAACTATTCGTAGCGACCCGTTATAGGGGAGGCTCCGTTTTGTAGAGCTTTGCCCAGTAGATAGGACGCGTTGGTGCAAATATTAAACACAAAAACTAGTACAGCGACAGACAGCGTTACACTATTACCATTGACTATACACCTGTAGAGTTACGTCCACCATTGCGTGCGATGGTGGCGATTTCTATCCAGTGCTGTCAGAACTACGTAGGGAATCCCGCCTCTTTTGTTATCAGACGGGCCCATAAGGTTTTCAGTCTAGTACAGACTACAGATATATAGTCAATGCTATTACCCATTAATTACACACTTTCTGAGTCCAAGGGGGGGGTGCGCGCGCCCCCTGGCTGGATCCGCCACTGCATGTGACTTCAGTGAGCATAGGCAGTATGCAGGTATGTTAGTTACTGTAGCGGAGGCCCTGCTTCTTCTGATTGGCCTTAAAAAGACAGCTTTAATGTTCCTACGTTTATCTTATGGAACAAGATTGCTTAGATCAAGTGATTAAATCATATTTTTGTCAAGCAAGCATGTATATATGGTTTGCTACAACACATTTACATCTACTTCATGTATATATGTATATGTATTTATGAGCAACCAGCAATCCAATTGAAGCAATCCATCAGTTATACAGTCAGTGTGATGATAGAAAATACCTGCTATTAGAGAAATAAGCACTGTATGCATGGCAGTTAGAAATCAATAAGTTTATTTCCATAAAAAATACATTTGAGTCCCAACAAATCGAGAAAGATTTGTCGTTGGGTGCTCAATATTACAATGTTAGTACAATAATTAATACAACAGATTGCTAAAGAAATATAGCGCTCTAGGCAACGGTGCACAAATTTACGTAATTTATTTTATCTTCTAATTGCTTACTACCATGTACTTATTTTAATTGTTTTTTTTTTATTCTAGAGGCATGCTTCAAGGCAACCTCAAGCCCCTTCATGAACTTAGAACCTACGAAAAGCATATCTTCACGTTTAACAGCTTCTAACATATGCATGATCATCAAAATCGTTGTTGTTTTGGAGCCTCTGTACAACAATCACATATTTCATTAACCTATATTCAGAGTATTTCTGAAACCTCATCCAAACCTTAGAAATTTGTTACTGGGGTCAAAATTAAAGAAATCATACAAACATGTATTTCATGTATATATCTTGCTCCGATTACTGCCTGTGTAGTAACACTATGACAGTGCACCTTCCTGTTATTCATCTCTGTGATAAGAATAATAATAAAGTATTCAGTTTCCCAAGCAACAAATTGAAAGATGTTAACACTTTACAGCCTATGGCATGACAAATGTAATTAACAAGTTTAAAATCATTGGTCTTCAGCCACAAACTTTCTAACATTAAAAGTAATACTTACCACATCCACCCTTGCTTTATAAGTTAACATTTATTACAAAGCTACAGTTTACACTCACTGCTTCAGATCTACACATAAAATTTGCATTTAAAAAACTAAATTAATTTCGGGATAGGTCTTCATCAGTACTTTGTGGTGTGTATATTTTGAGCTATAATAAGCATCTATACCTATAAAAGGCAAGCCCTCACTCACTGACTGACTCACTCATCACGAATTCTCCTACTTCCCATTTACCTAGGTGTTTAAATGTTGTACAATGATTCTTTAGGCATCAAATAGAAAAAGTAAATGGTTTTCATCCTGATCTGACCTTAGGGCTACGCCTCTATGCCAGAGACCCCGACAAAGAACCCATGTATTCCTTATGGGCTTTCATTTTTGTTTGAGTTGATGAAAATAACAGCTTATCTTGATTCGTAGTAGTTCAACGGGCTAACCACAGAATACAGCACTCTCAACTGTCATAGTTTTTATAAATCATTTGCGGGGTTAAGCTAGTAGAAACATAAATACAGCATATTCATTTCAGTTACGACAGTTCAAAGATACTACCAAACAGCAATCTTTAGTTTTACTGTTGGTTGTTTTAGGAGTGTACCAGGAAAAACCACAACTGGTAGATGTGTCATACTGAGCTGTTGTTTTGAAACAATGCTTGATGCATAACATTAGCATTAGTTCTGTACCTAGCTTTATCTTCCTTCCATCAGTGATGTTGTGTGCAAGTTTTGAAAATGATTATCTTGTTAATTATTGAAAAGGATCTGTTTTTTAATGAAGTCCATGAAACCTAATTAGAGCCGATTCAACCTCTGAGCTCTATGTTATATCTGGAATCACTACTCTGACTAAATATTTTCAAAAAACGTGCCCTCAACACAGACATTTTGCTCTATTGTGTTGTCACTTTGACGTTAACTGGACCAAACAGAATGCATTGGGTGTACGATGTCAAAATTTTACCCAACAGGAAGTAAAATAAGTAAACCACAAAAAATGTCAAAAACACATCTGGCCAATATAACGACCATAAACACAGTGGTACGCTTTTTCACCACGGAGTGGTGACTCCAGATATAACATAGAGCTCAGTGGATTCAACGAACTGGTGGATATACGCTTACAGATAAGGCATTAAAACATAATTATTATTGGTAGGATAATATTTGATTTTAGTGAAACAAGTTTTATTCACAGTTAAGACAAAACCACTACAAATTCGCTTTTCTCACGCAGTTGATCAATTTTTATGTAAATTGTATCTACATTTAAAATTCCCTTAAAACCATTGTTTACCGAAACACTTTTTTTAAAGTTCAAGAGTTTAATAAGTTAATTATACATTATGTTTCAATACTGGTGTTATGTTCCTTCTAAAGAGACTCAACAATAAATGTTATATTATACAACAAAGGCTGTCTTTAGATATAATACCCCTTTCACAGCTGCATACTCAGCGTTTCAAATACAACCATATATATCCAACTACGACATGAAGCCATGTTCAAAGTTTGATCAAAATATCAGTAAGCTAGATATAATATTTTATCAATTCATTTCACCACAGAGTAACTGTAAGACCGAATACACAGATTTGATGTAACAGGGGTTCTCCAAACATGGGGATTTATGCAAAATCAATGGGCCATAACCAAATGAAGCCACATATTAGTCTCACTAAAATATATTCATATATTAATTATATACAAATTTCATGAATTCTATCTCTGCAATGGAATGACGTAAACAAACATAAGAGTTTAAATCAAATTACCTGTAAAAAGGAAAGATCAAACATTTCTTTTAAAAGTTTTTGTGTTCAACAGTCATGTGTGATTGATCAGGGTTATTAATATTTGTACAATAGCATTACGATCTCCATTCAAAAAGGGTTGTTTTAAACTGGTAATATTAAGAGGTTCCTGTTCCTGTTCCTGTCACCAAACTCTACCTGCTTCCCACGTCAGTCCAACAACTTTCAAAGCCTATCCCCCCCAAAAGATAACGTAGATTTATGGCTGTTTAAAGAGCAAAAAAAAACCTAGCAATTTTAATATCACAAAAAAATTGTTCAACAAATTCAATATTTATATGGGTGAACTATTTGTGATATCAAAACTCTGCTCACTGAAATCGCTAGGTATATTTTTGATTTTTAAATCATTGATTTTGGATGATTTGTTGAGGAAGGACGGACCTTTAATGTTAAAATTGGTCTTAGGGGAGAAGCAGATTGACGCAGAGGACTAGATCACCCTCTTCATACACATATTTGAACAGTGATCTTGGCATCCTCAAAAAGTCAAAACCTGTAGATCACCTTGATAAGTTCCTCAAAATTTTAAAATATTCAATCACTCGATCTGTTCGTACCCCCTGTGGATCGAGTTGTCGAGGTTCTACTGTAGTAAATTTATGAAAAAGATAACATCTCAAAACAAAAAGTTAACATGGTCTCGAGCTTAGGTCTTACCATGCCAACGGCGGTAATAGCTTCTTCCCTATATTAGGAAAATTTGCTAATAACAAGACCACATTATCTCAACTGAAGACTGATGTTAATTTTAATAATAATCTGTAAAACATAGGAAATTAAATTTCTACCTGAAAACATATGAAGTAGGTCTAGTTTGAAACAGTAGGTAAATTAATATAAGAACATGGTGGAAACTCAATGCTTTATTGCAAATTGAATTAGGTACAAAATTATGAACACAGCTCCAATAAATTATGTTAGTTTCCAAACTTAAGTAGACCTATCTCATAATATACAGATCAAAAAGTTTGTCATGAAAATAAACACAAGTTTGGACTAACTTAATTAAAAAGGGCAAGAGTACACTACATGTTTGTCAGTACTTTGAAAAATTGACTTTGGGAAATACTCATTACATTAAAACAGTCTTAGGATTAAAAATGTATGTCGGTTGAACTTTCGGGGAGAATAAAAAATTTGGCAGTATCATAGGGTATGGTGGTCGATTGTACTTTAAATGCGATTAAACCTAAACCGAACTTCGTTTTAAGATAGTAATAGTAACATTTAGTTCTACGACTTAGTAGTTTAATATGCACCGTAATACTGATTTCTTATTCACTAATAACAACATCAACTGTAGTTTTACATAACAACGGGGCCAATATCACGGACACACGTGCGCTTCCTAAGTAACAACATGTTTAAAATTACTCACTTAAAATGCCAGAATAGTTAAGGGGATAGGTAACTAATTTGTACACAAAACCACCAGGTACAATCTAAGTACAGGTTCTTATAACTAATAGATCCCTCACAACTCGTTTCCTACCCCGACCAAAAATTATAAATATATAGAAGGAATGCTGAAAAATTAACACTGAAAATTACGCTATCACTTTGACATCATACACTCAAACGAGTCTGAAACGTATGAAAACGACAGATTAAAACGAAGTAGTTTGTCAAGTGGGTACGTCACCGCAGGTTAAGGCAGATGAAAATAAAAAATAAAAACCAAAGTCTGGATCAGTCTACCCACTCGATCAGCACGCACATTCTAGCACATCAAATAGACACAAATTGAACTTAGGCAACAGGTTCTACGACTCCGTTTTCTGTGGGAGCCTCCTCGTCTAACTTGGCTTTCTTCTGTGGACTGACTCCGTCGGTCTCTGCAGGGGTGCCATCGGGAGCGTCTCCCGCTCCTTCCGACTTCCTCTTCAGCGGAACTGTCTCATTTGATTCTGAAACAAATCAGTACATTAGATTTACTTAACAAACATAATAAGTTAACACAATAATAGCTCATGCAACTACAAAGTGTGTAAGTCCATGTATCTTGAACAGATTTATTTTATCAAAATTATAACTAAAAACTTCCTTTTTCAGCTTCCGTTTACCAATTCAAAAATGGTAACATACGGGGGATTTAAAATAAAAATGTATGTTAAAACAAATATATTTACACTGACTACATTTAACTCACATGTATATAACAGTAAATATATAGGCTGTTAAAGAACTTTCAGGACTTTTAGATATGACTACATATACAACAATTAACCCTAGGACTGCCAACCGCCGTTTGCCCGGCGAGTGCATGTGTGCGCCAGATGGAGGAATATCGCCGGAATCCGGCGAATTAGTTTTTTTTTCAACTGCTTGTAACACATTGAAATTGATCCAGAAACATAATAATATTGATACCACTAAAAGAAGAGATTCTTTAATTTTTTATATAAAAGAAACTTTAATTTTCATAAAAACGAACCTCGTAGCAGTAACAGATCAATATAATTCAAACAGAATTTAGCGCGAGAAACATTTTCAACTGGCAAAATCTCGTAAAACTCGTGTTTAAAAGAAATCGTAGTGTCTGTATTTTGGCCCAAACAGGAAGCGGTTAGTACCATTGGAAACAGCATTAGTTGTTCTTTCTTTTCGTAATGAGAACTTTTGTCATACGACTTCAGAAAGTCTGAGAAATAATTTTTGAAATGAATACACTACGGTTATGGTTTTTGTATTGGTGTTCATTTGCCCTATTCGCCGGAAATACAGCGAATTATTAATCACTAAGAAACAGATTGATAACTGATTTAGCGTGATGTAAACATCACGCTAAATCACCAGTTACAGTTATGCTGGCTACTCTTTGTAGCCAGGAAAAAGTTCCTCCTCTTTATAGAGCTGCCTTCCTCTATGGAGCGTCAGGTGACTCGTATTACATAGCCGGAAGTACAATTGTTTATTTGTTCTGCTAGCCAGAGGCAATGTGCGTTTGTTAGTGCGGGTAGATTAAAACTAAAAAACACCTGACAACCATGAAACCTAATTAGAGCCGATTCAATCTCTGAGCTCTATGTTATATCTGGAGTCACTACTCTGACTAAATATTTTCCAAAAACGGGCCGTCAACACAGACATTTTGCTCTATTGTGTTGTCACTTTGACGTCACACATTAGCGCATTAGGAAATAGTATTTCCTTATTTTATTATTGAATCTTAGTGTTTTAGTGGAAAAAAGTGTATTGTCGTGTAGTGTGTGAGTTAGTAGTAATATTTATCCATATTACTATGGGTAAATATTATTATTTATGTTCAAATGTGCGTTATTGAAAGTATGAGTGTTTTTCAGATCACCATGAAAAGAAGCCGCCTAGATAACTTTTTTTACTTCATCTAAAAATCCACCCAACCGTGTTTAATATATTTTATTTTATTCAAATTCTCTGTTCTTTTGTGAACAAAAAGAGTATGCATATGCTCTACCAAAATAGTCTTCATACTTAAAACAAAATTTAAAGTTCATACCTTAGGAAGTTAATAAATTATAGATTATGTAAAAGCATATAAAGGCAGACAGAAATCCAGACGTTTTTGGATATACCTTCACAGGAACTTGTTTCTTCAAAGAGAAAACCAAAACAATGTCACAGCTTATATTTTATTGACTATCAAAGCTAAGCTCACTCTAAAAAATGGCTTTTCAAGCCACAACTGATAATTAGATAATGGGAAGCATGAGTAACATGATTATTTCAAATTTATGACTCTGGTATCAAACACAACTTAGTTTCATCAAACTATTCATATAAACAAATATGGGAGTGATAATGATAAGGTTAATGATTAAATGCAATTAATAACATGTAAAATGTGACAAAACTCCTAAACACTCAGATTCTATTTGCCTTCACCATAGCCTAACCTTACTTGACAATTATATTAAGTTTTTGGTAAATCATCCACAATGATTCCAATCTTTATAATTAGGCTATAATTCGTTTAGTCATTATCTTTTGATAATCCCACATCATATTTATCCATCAGCAAACTATTATTTGGAGGAAATACTAAACCTGCAGACAGGGTTCCAATTCTAACTAAATAAGTCAAAATCAAGATTAAATAATTTTATGGTACAAAATTTGATAATTCATAGTTTAACAACCACCAAAAAACAACAATAGAAATCAGTGTGGGGCCAAAGACACAGCACATTAATGCAATAATTAAACTCTTTTTGATCTTGCATACCAAAATGCCAAGAAAGGCATTGAAATTATGTATATAGTTTTATAGGAACTGATTCAATAAATTGATATAATAAGTAAATCCAGTTGTTTGATTCTGAGCAAATATTTGTTGTATCGCCCAGTTTTTTACTCCCCCCCCTTATATATAGTAAGCCTATATGGGGAGAAAGTATTGATTTTGTCAACATTTATGAATTTGAATTACAAGTCAAAATATTTGTTTTGATGCTCCCTTAACCCAAAAGTGGTTTTTGAGGTTATGTTTGTCTGTGTTTGTGTGTGCTGATTTTTATCAAATTATTTGGTTGTAGTTCTAATTCATCTGGTAGGTATCTCCAAGCGTTTATTTCCTTGCTTAAATTTTTTATTTTGAAGAACAATTAACCCCACCAAAAATCAACATTTCTCAAAAACAGCTCTCTTAATGATTTTGGAGGTTTATAGAGCTTCAAATAAACAATATACTATGCATTGAATTGAACATTGTTTCTTGGGGAGTAAAAATCCAACATTGCCGCAGTCTCCAATGTTCTCTTAAAATTATTATATATTGCAATTCTTTCAAAAGATTAACATTGGAACTTATCAGGCCTCCAAACCCCAGGGGAAGGAGGGCTGAAGTTGGATGTTTCCCAAAACCTCATAAGGTGCATGCATTTAGATGTTAGATGTGAGAGGCCTATATAAAATAATCTAAAGAATAAAATTAAACTAAATTATATATCACAAATGAAGTATCAAACAACACAACTCAGCCGGAGCTTAGACAATTGATGGCATTTTAATAATCGACTCTGAGTGTCCTTTGAAATATGCCTTTACCACACTACAGGTGAATACCTAAAAATTTGTTGTTATTTAGAAATTTAAACCATGAAAAGCTTTATAAATTTGAGACTTTTGTCATAAGTCATCAAGGTCAAATGTGATGCGGGAAGAGTATTGCAAAATGATAATACATTACGATATTACAATAGGCCTACGTGTCAACAACACACAACAATATCATACACAAGTGTCACACACTGTATTAAAGTTTCTGTGATGCTAAAATCCAACGGAGCCCCTGCTGAAATTAATTTTACCTATTTAATGGCGAATAAAGAAGCCTGAATCTCGCTTTCTGTATATGAAACGGTTTAAAACGATTGATTGATGTCTGTAAAAAAACAAGTTTTAAATTAGTTTTATTTTGGGAGATATTCCAGTAAATTTACTTTGGGAAAATATCATATTTCAAAATTTTTTTATCTATTTACTGATATTATTATAAAATATTCTTTAACAATGTTTATTATAGGCCTACATTATATTTAAGATAGCTACATGTCATATATGCCTGCTGTATTGTGACATATTAAATTATTTGATTGAAGTTTTAGTCATTATGTAACGTCTGATAACAAAATTGATGGTTTACTTGAGGGTTTTTCATGGTTTAGCCTCATACAAAATCCATGGCATATTTGTGTGTGCAGAACAATTATGGAATCCAAATGTAAGGAGGAAACAGTATATACAACTACCTGATGATAAATGTTCTTCAGCGTAAGTTATTCAATACAAAAAATCAAACGGTAAAGAATTATTGATGTAGGGTTATAACAGTTTATAGCCTTAACCTTATAACTTATTAGCGAATTTCCCCTATAGGGAAGAAGCTATTACCATAGGTCTCATAGTAAGACTTAAGCCCGAGACCATGATAATTTTTTGTTTTGAGGTCCCCAGATGACAAAAACACTAATCGTTCAAATTTATATATATGTATATATATATATCTATATACATATATATATATATCTATATATGTGTCCGTAATTGCGATAACTTGAGTAAAAAACGTCCGATTTTGATGAAATTTGGCTCAAATGTGTAAAATGACATTCATGACCTTAAGTTCGAAAACCAGAAAAATCGGACCATGGGAAGAGGGGTTTTAAATTTTTCAAAAATCAGTATTTTGCATTTTTCACCCTAAAATTTTTGAACAACTTAATTTTGGTTTTGACCATGTTATAGAGCTTAAAAAACAAATAATATAGTATTTTGAATTATTAACCTAGGTTAAGTGGTTGCGGAGAAAATCCAAAAAAACCTGCTCATAAAATCGCCCATGTTAATCTTATGGGAAAAAGGTTTTTGCCTTTTCCTCAGTTTATTTCAATGTAAACTTCAAATTTGCTTTTACCAATCTGTTCAGTTCCACAAAACGATCATTTTGGTGTTTAAATTGTGATTCTACGCCCAACCGTTGCTGAGATATTCAAAGTGCTAAACACAGTACGTTGTCCAATGTTATCCTTATGGAGAATAAATAAAATTTGATATCTCGATTATTTATGAATGTATGTTGATGAAACTTTGTATGTGGCTTCACGTAGTACTGGTATATTGATATTTGCACAAAAAATTGATTTTTTGTTGATTATTCCCATAGCAGCAAACCTGATTATACACAGCCCCCATGTTATTCTTATGGAGAATAAGTAAAATGTAATGACTCCCTTAATTATGAACATAAATTAATAAAACTTGGTATGTAGCTTCACTTGGTTGAGTTATATTGATAATTGCATAAAAACCAATTTTTTTTGTTCCTCGTTGCAGCAAACCTGCTTACTCAGCCCCCATGTTATTCTTATGGAGAATAACTAAAATGTTATATGGCACTTATTTATGATTGAATATTGATGAAACTTGGTATGTGGCTTCGCCTAGTTAAATTATATTTATATTTGCATAAAAACCAATTGTTTATGTTCCTTGTTTCAGCAAACCTACGTACTCATTACCAATGTTATTCTTATGGATAATAATTAAAATCGCTTATATGTGAATATATTTTTATGAAACTTGGTATGCGGCTTTATGTGGTATTAAGGCAAATATTTTCCATTTGAAATTCGCTGAGGACGCAGGTTTGCTGCGACGGGTGTATTTTTTAGTATATTGTTATAGGATGTAAAACTATAGTTACTAGTTTTGAAATTTGAATAGAAACACAGAAAGATTACTTAATACAAAAATCCGTTATTAGATGATTACCATACAAGGAATTAGATAATGTAAATATGTGACTTACCGTCAATTATTAGCAATCCAGGTAACATATTTACTCTGAACGTGATTCGCAGCAACTAGGCTGCATCATCAGCAGATGAGGACCAACCTATATATGTAGCTTAACCAGGGTGTCTACTGGTTTACAAATTTGAAAATCCGTGACTTTTCAGGGGCTTCCAGAGATGCAAATTTAAAAAATCCGTGACTTTTTTGTAAAGGGTTTTCTTTACGGCTACAGAAGTCAGCCTTAGATAAATTTAAGCGTTGTAATCAGTCTTAGGCTAGATTTGTTATGTTTTTATTAGATCAAGAAATCAATGACAAGTATATTTACAAGTAATGTTCCACAAAGCGTTTACTAGGCCTATATCTCATTGCTTATTTATTTATAATTTGTAAACTAAAAATAAAAGGTAAAACAAGGCAAAAGTAAGTTTTTATCTCTGATGATTTTTAAAACCAATCAGCTATCGGTTAACAACCAAAAACACAATTGAATAATAATTAATTTGACTATCCGAACCAAGAAAAACATAAATCCCATTTTAGAGTGTGAGTTGATGTTACAGGCTCAGCAGTTGCTTTGTTAAAAGCATGCAGTGACAACTGTTTGTCACTCGATAGGTTGGTTTCCATTTGTTTATGTTTTTCCCCTTTAGAATGGATTTTTAAAAAAACATCACCTAAATGAATGGTATACGTCAATAAATTGTTTACATAACATACAAAAAGCCGTATAAGGATCTTTCCCGGGTCGTAGTCATAACCTCCAATCATGTTCATCAATCCACACTTCATTAAATCGGCACTTTCCCATTAGGCCTGTGGTATTTTATTCCAAGGAAAATACTTAAAACACTAAACTAAACTTCAATTTAATAGTTAACAAACAAACTGATTGAGAGGGGAAATAGAAAGAAGGTAAACAAAAATACTAAACACTGTTTAGTCAACACAACACCGCACCGCCATTTTAGACGATCAGTGAGTGACTCATTGCCTCAAAGTGACACTAGTTCCTAATAATGCAGTTTCACAAAAGTATTATAACTACCCATGTGAAGTAGTGGGGGACGTAGGGACGAGAGCAGTGTTGCCACTTTTGGGGTAATTACCCTTTTTTAAGGTAATTTTAGGGTAATGGGGTTTTTAATTAAAAGTATTATAAAAGAGATATAACTAGCATGTACATGCTATATTCTATTCCGTATAGACTACAGAGTATGTAATCACTATGAACACAAAGTTTAATTTTCAAACAGATAAAATTGAGGCACATTATGTTATGTGTCCAAAATTGGGCGAAACATAATAATATAGAAAACCCTAAACGGTAAAAATATATCAGGTTAATTTGGCTAAATATAGGTTGTTAGATTTACAGCGCTATTGTAGAAAATATGTTTACTGAGGATTGTCTCTATTTTGACACATATTTGACACTTATATATTCCTATATATTTATTTTATTCCTATATATATTTTGACACTTATATATGAATAAGGAACTAAATTGTATTTTATGCCTGTGCAATCCCCATGGTGAGCCAGGTGAGCGCACATAAATACATCACAACAAGGCATAACATGTGTAAATTTGTGTGATGTGGTGTATTATTGCAATGAAACCTACTGATCTAATCAAATATAATAAGATGACAAACATATTCTCTGGGCATTATTACTTAGAAAAAATAAGTTTAACAAATTTGTACAACTGAAATAAGTTTAAGAAAAAATAAAGTACTCCCAACAACTATTAAAATAACATGTATCAACAAGTTTCTATTCTCAGTGATACCAGCACATTAAGTATAGCGCTGAATAACAATATTACAACAGAATATTTATTTGAATTTTATAATACATATTTAGTTTTATGTGTGATATAGGGCCAAAGACGAATATTAAGTGCTATGTTAATTTACTTTTTATGCCTTAATCATGATTTAAAACCAATCTCGAGTGTATTTTGAGCTTTTAGAGAAGAAAATCAACTCTTAGGATAATTTTAGGGTAATTTACAAAAGTTTTAAAGTAATTTAAAAAAGGTTTAGGGTAATTTCATCACACGTTTAAGGTAAAATTTCATCTATCTGGTGGCAACACTGGACGAGAGGGATGGTAGATCGTCAAGCGAGTCTGAGCTGAGCCTTAATGTGAACTAGGTTGCAGTTCAGGACAAAATAAAGTAACCTAACCTAACCTAACTCCGCAGAGCGCTGTACTGTGGCTGTTCGTTATGCAACATAATTGCAAATAAATGAACCGAGGCTTGTCGATTACCCTGAAAGTTACAATTTCACCATCCCTCTCGTCCCTTCGTCCCCCACTCCTTCACATGGGTAGTTAAAATACTTTTGTGAAACCGCATTATTAGGAACAAGTCAAAGACATGGGCAATTCGTGAACGAACCGTTCAAATTGAACAAATCACAAGGCAAATAAAATGAACTCAATTTCTGAAAGAGCCGATTCGTAGTGTGAGTCCATTTCAGTTATTGAAAGAGTCGAGTTGAGAACCATTATAGTTTTGTTCGCGTATCAAGGTATAAAGTGCATAAGTGGAAGCCAAACTATCGATAACAACAGACTTTTTGGCATTCTACGGCAAGCAGGAAACGTGAATAAAACGAGTCAGTTGAAGATACGATTCATTTGATGAGTGATTCATAAGAATCGATTCGTCAAGATGAATCCAACTGCCCATCATCACCTATGACTATTTCATGTCGTGTAATGAGCCTGTGTCACCCTGAACAGTGTCAGAGATGGGGATGCGAATGAAATGAAAATATCTGGGCTTAACGTATTTGTACAACCTGTTATCCGTTACCACCAAGTACTGGTTATGACGATAATTAATTTGTCTTTTTGGTTTCAGTCATTAAAAATCCCTGCTTGATATTAAAAATACGGGACTTTTCCGTGACTCTTCACTGAAATCCGGGGCTTATCCGTGATTTTCCAGGCCGGTAGACACCATGTTAACCTCATCTGCTGATAATTCAGCCTAGTTGCTGCGAAACGCTTTCAGAGTAAATCTGTTAGTTAACCCTAGCAGTGGCCAACTGACGCATCGCGTCGGTTTGCTCTGTCGCGTTATGAATAGCAGCCGACGCAATGCGTCAGTTCTGGACCAAACATTTTGTAACGTAAAAAACACCAATAATCAACTCAAAAGTGAACAGTATATATATATCATTCGAAATATCACATTCTGAACTTTCATTTTATTACATAAAAGAACCTTGTAGCAGCTACATAACACTGGAATAACGCGATTCCTGCAGCCGACGCTGGGAAAACGTAAAAACACGATTTTTTTAAATTACCCAGCTCGGCTAATTTTTACCGCGGGACGTTGCGGTTGGTACCAATGCACTGCTTAACAGTTGAGCTACATTTTGGTATTGATTTTTAAAACTAAATATTGATTGGACAAATGATATGATTTTATGAAAACAGGTGTTTTTTGTTTCTTTATCGAATGGCCAACCGACGCAATTGGAGGGTTTGGAAAATCGGATTTATATGCAGTGTAAGTTATAGTTACTAGTCATATGTCATTTTGAAGAGGAATAAATACAGAAAAATTTAGTTTTGCCGTTAGCAGCACTGCTCCCAGCATAACGTCAGTCAGCAATGATATATTTCGTCGTAACGTATCTTTTCTTTCCGTTTGCACCAGGTCATCTTGGTTTATACCTCTGTGTGTGTCAGGCATTTGTTATCCATGAATTATTACTAAACTTGTTATTATTTCACAGTTTTAGTGTTAATGAAGTGTTTGGGTATGTATATTTAACAGTAATCTGTATGCATTATATTATGCATAAATATTACTGAAGTGTGATAAATAGTGTTTATAAAAGTGTTTTGTTTACTACCTAACATTGTTTCCTTGTTACATAACACATATAAACAAAATAATTTACCCTAGGTGTTATATTTTTATACAGGTAATTGAATATGTTTGGGGAAAGCAAAACGGGACCTCTTGTCGACAATTTCCGATTTTGAGTTATTACTATTTTCAAATTAAGCTTTTAATTACAAACAGTTTGATAAACATATTATGTCTCTACGATTTTTTTGTTCATGTTACACAGACATTTGAGTTTTATAAAATAAAAGTGGGCTTTGTGAGAAAAACACATTTTAAAACTTTAAAACACTACAAAATCTTTATTATTTACAATTAAAGAATTTATTTTATATCAAAATAAAGCCTGATTGCTTGCGACGCTTGGCAAAGGGCCAGGAATAGATAGCAGGTCGTCAGGCAGGGCCTCATCGGCATGATTCATGGGTAGAGGTTCAGGTTAGATAGCAGGTCCTAGTTGTGGACAAAGAATATCCTTAACTCTTCTTTGTAATAGTCTCGGATGTTTCTGATGAGATATTCTTTTTGTTTCTTATTGTGTAGTCGAACAACTGAGGACACAGTGACTGAATCTCTGATTGCAACAACATTAAGTTTTAGACGAGGGGTTCTGTAAATAATTACAGGAACCTAGGTAAGAACCGTAAAACCAGCGTAATATTGGACAGTATTAGCGGATGGTAAAGTGGGAGTAGATTCTCAGGGAAGAACGGAGAAACAACTGCTGTGATTGGCTGACTGATAATGCATGGCTGCAAACCTTTCTACTTACAAAATTATATTTACAAACTTACTACGAATGCTGTAATAGTAATTATTAGTGATTATTACTAGTTATTAACAGTATATTTTTAAGAAAAATACATAATACTACTGTACGGTAATAGTAATATCAATAACATTTATTGGCTTGTAAACCTATGAAGAAAAAGGTACCTGATGTCGGAACGGGCATTATTTTAACTAGACAATGTTCTTCTGTTATTAGAAACCCGTCGTAGTTCCCTCAGTTGAGTTCAGGGAAGACTTGTTTTTAAAGTAATGCGAAGTGAACTTGTGTGTTTGAGAAATGGGACCTCATGTCGGCCATGTTATTGCTCCATAAACAACAAGAGGTACCTTTTCCTAGGCAGGACACGGTCTCCTTTATCGATTATTATGAGTATTTTATCTGTTCGAAACTATTTTGTAATCAATTGTGTCTTGTAAACGACATTATAAAGAGTAGTAATATGCAAAAAAAACAAAAATCAAAATTTTTATACCTGGATGACTTATTACGACTGTACTGAAAAATCTACTTTGCCGACAAGAGGTCCCTTTTTGCTTTCCACCCCACATATACTACAACATGTTTATATTAGTTTGGGGAGAGGGAATTTGGTGAAAAGGGTTATTCACTAAATACTAAGAAATTTATTTTTTCCAAATACGCGAAAATATCAAAACATTCTTTTATTTACAAGTATTTATAAGTGAAAATAATTTTTACCACCAACTTTATGACTTTTTTAGATTCCTTAGTTCATTAGCTTTACAAATATGTATGTATCATTATGAATATATACATATATTACGTAACTTTTTCACAACACAAACTAACGCTGTACAGTCTTCACTTTTATCGGTTTTCCGTTTATTATAATATTATGCCCCTTAACACTTATGACAAGAAAATTACTTTCCCAATATGTTATATATTTCTATGTAGGGAATTATATTGTTTACAAAATGTATATAATGAATTTTCCATAAAAAATCTGTAGGAAAAAAATACCGAGGCTGCTTCTGAAATTTCAAAAAAGAAAATTTAATTGTTTTTATTCTTTTCACTTTACCCAAAAATTGACCTTTCTAAATCTTTTTGATTTGACCATTTTCAGATTCTAACTGTTCTTTCCGATTAAAATTAATATAAGGTTAGCTAGGTTTACTTCTAGGGTTGAATTTATACAAATTTTCAAAAAAAGAGCTGCAACAAAATCGCCAAATTTGCTCTGCCATTTCCCACTTACACCATTGGCCACTGCTAAGGTTAAGAGTCGTCATCACCGCAAGTCGCCATTTTGGAATTTTTTTCTTTAAGGCCAATGTTAACTTTGTGGATCCGTTACTCCTCACTTGACTGCCGGTGGGTGATCTCCCGATGATGGAGACACTCAAGGGGACTGCTAATAATTGACGGCAAGTCACATATTTGCAAAAATCCCCTGCAACCCCAAAAAATGGTCTATTCCTGGTAAAGCTATATTTTAGGAGTCTTAATGCATTATAAATTCTTACCCTCTGTTGAGTTTCCGTTTTCTTTCGTTTCGCTATCTTTGGAGTCCTCGTTCTCCTCCACTGTGCCGTTGTCCTTTGGTGTCTCACTTTCAGCTTTTCCGTTCTCAACTGGCTTCTCCTCCGTCTTTTCCTCCGTCTCCTCCTCAACCTTTTCTACGACCTTCTCCGCCACCTTCTCCACTTTCTCCTCCTTCTCAACCTTCTTCTCTACCTTCTTGTCAGGTGAGGCCTGGGTGGTTCTGCAATAAACGTCAGATGTTAGTAACGTCCACATAAATAATATCAAATTAAATCAAAATCTCTTGTCATCAGCCGCATGTATATTTCCTATTTTTAAAGAAATGTTAACGATTTAGCCAAAATGAAATAGTAAGTAAATACAAAAGTAACTTTTAGCAATACTATTGTTCAAACTTATTTTGTTGCTTATATTATTAATGTGATACATATTGAATGGGAATTTATTAACCCATTGACATACTTGGACGGAACATTTCCGTCCCTCTGCCAATGCGCTCTCGCATTCCTAGACGGAACTGTTCCGTCCTGTGACATTGATACTAATTCGACGTTTTTCCGAGGGATCGCAGCACTAGTAGGGTCAATATTTGTTTGCCTGTGAATCTGCAATAGTTATTGCGTGAGTTTTAAGTTTCCTTGGTTGCCTAACCTGTTTTGGAGAACAAAAATATTAGTGAACAACAAGTGGGTGTTTTGAGGTTGTGTTTCGTGTCAAAATGCCGCGACCGTCTTGTTTACGATCGAGTGAAATAGACCGGTATATAGATATTATCTTCAAATATTTCTGAAGACGAAGATGAATTATTAGATCGTGCGACAATTGATCACATTTTCGATTCAGATTATTCTGACGGAGAGTTCTATCTACGACCTTCTGGATCTACTAGTGACCAGCCTAGCTCCGTGAGTAACGAAGTTGTACCTACTTTAGTGACTTTTGCGAATGAGGAATCATTAGTTATTATTCCTCCCGAAGAAAATAATGATGAGGAAATGCCCGTTGATGATGTAAATAATGTTATAGAGCATGACACAGTGAAGGAAATAATTGAACAGGTAGTTAGAGGGGAAGTTGGATTATCCCTTGAAAGCCCCTTTGTTTGGGAAGATGGGCCAAATGAGCCTCACAATATTCTATTTTTATAACTTTTTTTAAGTTTATGAATTATAAAAAATTGTTTTGGCAAATATATAATGTGATTTATAAACTCTGAAAATTTCAAGACAAAATAATTATGAATAAGGAAGTTGTAGCAAGTTTTGTTTTGTAGCCCATTTTTGATGATATTTTGTAGGTACATTTATTTATTTAAAATTATTATTTATTATATTTATATTATTTATTATTATGTATAGTTTTACTTTCCATAAATGGTTCTTCCAGTCTAAAAACTATAATTTATGAATAACAATTTGTTTATAACTTATAAATTTATAAAAAAAAATTAAATTTTTTATAGGCCTACATTTTTTTAGGTTTATGAATTATAAAAAATTGTTTTGGCAAATATATAATGTGATTTATAAACTCTGAAAATTTCAAGACAAAATAATTATGAATAAGGAAGTTGTAGCAAGTTTTGTTTTGTAGCCCATTTTTGATGATATTTTGTAGGTACATTTATTTATTTAAAATTATTATTTATTATATTTATATTATTTATTATTATGTATAGTTTTACTTTCCATAAATGGTTCTTCCAGTCTAAAAACTATAATTTATGAATAACAATTTGTTTATAACTTATAAATTTATAAAAAAAATTAAATTTTTTATACATTTTTTTAAGTTTATGAATTATAAAAAATTGTTTTGGCAAATATATAATGTGATTTATAAACTCTGAAAATTTCAAGACAAAATAATTATGAATAAGGAAGTTGTAGCAAGTTTTGTTTTGTAGCCCATTTTTG
Organism: Allygus modestus; assembly: GCA_963675035.1. Lineage (NCBI taxonomy): Eukaryota > Metazoa > Arthropoda > Insecta > Hemiptera > Cicadellidae > Allygus > Allygus modestus. The sequence continues at coordinate 38,651,046 of OY776116.1, read as the reverse complement.
ATGATATTTTGTAGGTACATTTATTTATTTAAAATTATTATTTATTATATTTATATTATTTATTATTATGTATAGTTTTACTTTCCATAAATGGTTCTTCCAGTCTAAAAACTATAATTTATGAATAACAATTTGTTTATAACTTATAAATTTATTAAAAAAATTAAATTTTTTATACATTTTTTTACGTTTATGAATTATAAAAAATTGTTTTGGCAAATATATAATGTGATTTATAAACTCTGAAAATTTCAAGACAAAATAATTAAGAATAAGAAAGTTATAGCAATTTTTGTAAAAGTCTCTAAAATAGCCAAAAAAATAGGAATTCCTGCGTGAAATCAGGTAGTGCAATATTAGTATGCCAATGGGTTAACTTTGTGAAATCTTCCACTAACATTGTTATATTATTAATGTGATACAAATTGAATGGGAATTTACTAACTTTGTGAAATCTTCCACAAATATTGTTAATTTGTAATTTAAAAGTACACAATTACAACTAAAATAATACAAAGGCAATAAGCAAATATTCTTATTAATTACAAATTCATCTGTTCTCAACTGCTACAGAAGTGTAAAGTTTGTTTATAAAATCAAAAGTTTTAATTATCCCCACAATGATAAATAATGTAAACCAAAAAGTAATGTAATAATAATAATAATGCTTTATTGCAGTAAGACAATGGTTACATTGCATTACAAGCGTCAACGTATAATGTATTCTTTATCAGAAATTGACAATCCATGTTTTTTGTCTTCCCACTTACAGCTACAATTTTAAGTGAATCTGTCGATAGACGACGTTGCCAAAGTTTTATCACATACTATTCATCCCAGTGGTTCTTGATGAATTCATCGACTAAGTAATATGCTACGGACACCAAAAAAATTATGTATCTGAAGTTATCCTAACATTTAGTTCATCATTCTATGTTTAACTGATTCACATTTCTCATTTAACATATTAGTTATTTTATAAAACAAACGTTATTGTTTGAAAATCGCTTATTAAAGACCTTATTTATTTATTTTATTTTTTATATTCTGTTTAACAACTCTGAATATAAAAATACCCCCGTCACAGCAAACCTGCATACTCAGCGAATTTCCAATGAATGCTTGTTTCTCACTACAACATAAATCACCAAGTTTGATAAAATACGTGAATAAATAAGTGATTTAACCCATTCACTACTAAAGACAGGCAATATACGTCCTAGCGCCTGTCCACACACTTAATGTAGTATTATACCGGTTTTCGTGACTAAAACCGGGCAATATCCGTCCTCTATGTTGTGCACAATGTTTTCTTACTCTATGTCTAGCTACGTTGTACTGGCTGATCGTCTGAACGTTTGTTTTTTCCTTATTATTGTTGGTTGTCACAACAACGAAGTAGTACTGAGATGTTATAGCGATGGCGTTTCGTGATGATTTGTTTTTGGAAAGTAATGCGTTTGCACAGTTTGTAGAAGATGTTTTAGGAGAGAGTGGATGTGAAAGTGAAAATGAAGACAGTGTCGGTAGTGTAAATATTACAGAAGAAGTTGTGAATGTATCAAATCTTAGTCCTAACCTCGTACTGGCCCGTGGTGACCTCATACCGCCTGATGACGACAATAATGTAAATAGTACAATTGAACTGCCGAATGTACATAATAATAATAATACTGTAGGAGACATTGGCGATGTAGATATTACTGAAGAAGTGGTTCAAGTGCCTTATGTAGTGAATCGTAGGCTAAATCGTGCATCAAATGCACTGAATCGTAGGCGTCGCCCTGCACCTAATGTACCGGATCGTAAGCACCCGAGACCTAATCGGAAACGCAAACGTAAAGAGAAACCGAAGCCTTGGGACTGGTATGAAGGTAATAATGAAGTAGAAACTATTCCATTTGTTGGGAATCATGGAATAAAACCTATTATATCCCGACAACTTGGTGATAAAAAGTGGATATGCTTGACCTGTTTAGGGGTATGACTTTTGGCAGCAGGTATGTGACGAAACCAATATAAAAGCACATAGTTATCTTAAAGAGCTTGGTGAGGGTAGGCCTAGAGTAAATTGGGTCGATTTGACAATTGACGAGCTACAGGCTTATTTTGCTTTGGTTATTCTTATGGCCCGAAATGTGCAACATCAGTGATTATTGGTCAACCAGAAAAGTGTTGCACCAACCTATTGGTGACACTATGGCAGACAGGTTTCTTATGATTTCTCGATTTTTGCATTTCTCATGGTCTCTCGACCAAAATGATAAGCTTAGAAAAATCAGGCCTATCACTGAAAAGTTGATTTCTGGCTATAAGAAAGTCTATACTCCCGAAAGAGAAATATGCATTGATGAAAGCCTTATCAAATTCCGAGGAAGACTTTCATACATCCAATTCAATCCTTCCAAAAGGGCAAGGTTTGGAATCAAAATTTACAAACTGAACGATTCGAAAACCGGTTATTGCTACGATTTCAAGGTTTACACTGGCAAAGAAGTAGGCCTACAGCCTGACGAAGATATCGCAGAGAATCCAGAGAATCCCGTAAATCCTGAGAACTGTGAAAAACCTGAAGAATATTTAGTTAGTGAAAGAGTAGTTTTGGAACTGTGTTCTGAAGGACGGATTTTGTACCTGGACAACTGGTATAGCTCGCCCAAATTGTTCCGAGAGCTTTTGAATCTGGCTACCTATGCTGTCGGGGTAGTAAGGAGTGACAGAACAAATTTCCCAGTGGAAATAAAAAGAAGCTTGAAATGGGAGAGATCACTTTCATGCATACAAAGAACATTTTAGCGTTGAAATGGAAAGATAGAAAAGATGTTGCTATGATGTCTACACTTCACTGCCGGCCTGATTACGAGGAAGTGATCCCTCAACGTGAAAAAAGAAATGTCAATCCTGTACTCCAACTGAAACCAAATGTTGTTGTGAACTACAACTTCCACATGAATGGAGTTGACAAGCAGGATCAGAGATTATCGTGCTTCCCAATAATGCGGAAATGTGTCAAGGGTTACAAGAAATTATTTTTTTACCTTTTTGATGTTACTCTGAACAATGCTCGGGTTATTTATGAAATTGTTACCAAGAAGATGATAACAATGTCCAAGTTTAGGCTCAACTTAGCAGATTTTGGAGAGTGGAACTACCACGCAGATCAGCCGGAGGAAGACCGTCAGCTGCAGGCCCGTCACCGTTGCGGCTTCAAGCAAAGTATTGGGGACATTTTATCGGGAAGATTCAACCCACTTCTAAAGAAAGACCTTCCACAAGATGTAGAGTGTGTACTGCTCAAGGCAGAAGAAGTGAAACAGTATACGAGTGTAAGAAATTCCTGGTTCCTTTACACTTGGAAAATTGTTTCGAGTTGTATCACACTAAAACAAACTTGTACAAACATAGACAGTGAAGTGTAAATAAACAAGTTTTGAGCACACCGATGAGCCAACAATGTAAGTTAACCATTTTTATTTATTTTCTTTTTACCTGAGGCTATCATAAGTTCCATTCTATTCCTATACCTTTCTAACTGCAAAAATTTCTTTCCCTAATGTCCCTGACTTTCCTAAAATTCTCACAAAAAAAAATACTTAGCCTAAATTAGTTTTTTAGTTTGGAATTCCGTAAAGTTTGAGTATGGCCTACCTACAACTTATATTTTATTAGATGTATTTTGTCAGGTTTTCCCTGATTTCCCTGACTTTATAAATTTCCCTGGATTTATTTTTTATATTTTTATAGACCACTTGGAAATTTAGTTATACTATCATGATCAGGATAACACTTCACATATATTCAGCACCAAAAACCTAAATACCATAAATATAATTTTGGTGCAAAATACAAAAATGGCTGTAAAACGGAGCAGAACAGAGATATATGAACAAAATTTTGTTGTGTAAGGAATTCAATGCTGTAGTAGGAATTGACCAGGAATAAAATATAAAAAAATTAACACAATTTTTTTTAGTCTGCTTTTAGAATTTGAGTTTTTTATAAATGTATATAAAAAAATCAAAAAAAAATTTAACAAAATTTATGCTTCACAGAAAATTTTATGTAGATATATTTGTAAATTACCATGGTTATATTTTGTTTAAAACCTTGCAAATTTCATATTTTTAATTCAGGTCAACCCAGCTGATATAGCACAAATAATTCAGTAGGGAATGGGTTAAAGCATTTAATTTATTCCCCATAAAAAAAACATTAGGGCTGAGTACGCAGGTTTGCTGCAACGAGAAATATAAGAAATGTTTTTAAAGCAGTTATCAATATAACTCAACCAGGTGAAGCTGCATACTTAGTTTTAATAATTTATATTCATAATTAAGGGAGATATAAAGTTTTACTTATTCTCCATAAGAAAAACATTATGGCTGAGTATGCAGGTTTGATGCTATGGGGATAATCAACAAAAAATCAATTTTTTGTGCAAATCAATATACCATTACCAGGTGACCCCACATACCAAGTTTCATCAATATACATTCATAAATAGCCTAATCGAGATATCAAATTTTAATTAGGCCTATTCTCCATAAGTATAACATTGGACAACGTACTGTGTTTAGCGCACTTTGAATATCTCAGCAACGCTTGGGCGTATAATCACAACTCGCTTCGCTCGCTGTTAATGTAATGTAAGTTAATGTAATGTAAGTTAATGTAAATTGGTCCAAATTCTATTTAAGACCTAAATTCTATAACTATTCCAAGGCTTTATTTATTTTTAAGGGTTTAACCTATAAAATCCGGTCATATGCCTGTTGATGAATACTACTTGGCATGGAAACGCAGTATGTTAAATTTTAAACCTCAATGTATTACCTAAGTGATTGAAAAAAAATGAACACCCTTAACTGATGTATAATGTAGCCTTTATAAGGCGTCTTTTGAACCTTATAAAAACCTGAAATACTATGACTACTATGATATGTAAGTACAAGCCTTCTGCAACATATATGACATGATTTATAATGAATTTTCCCCTTGACAGAGTGCAACATAAAAATATACCCGAAAAACGCGAAAAGTCTACAAAAGCTCAAAGACTTTGATTTTTTTGGGTGTTTAAGATATTTAATCTGGGCGTGGGAGTGTTGCTTGGTACTAATTGTAATGTAGGATACTGTGTAATAAATATTAGGCCTCTAAGTTCTATATTAGAGCGACAAACCATTAAAAACAACAAACAAATCTTGGAAAAAAGATTAAATTTTAAAAAATCTAGCGCTACCTAAGGATGAAGGGGGTGAGGTACGGCAAAATTTCATAGGACTTAAGTTGTAGTTCGTCGTGGTGGTCTTCGTTTTTCGATAGGACAACCCGTTCGGCCGCTAGAGCTCAAATAAAAAAGGACTACATTTCGATTTTGTTATTCACAATTATTTTTTTTTTGAGTAAGTTCAAACTAAAAATATTAGGATTTGGGAAGAAAAGATGCAACGCACACGCATGCCATATCTCACGATCCTAGTTAAAGTATAAATGGTGATACGTGCATTCTAATTAATAACAAATGTTCCAGAACCGGCATTTCCTTACTACTTATACTTAGAAAACGGTCAAATCTTTATATTTTAAGTTTTTGATTTTTCGACAGGTTTGAGTAATACAAACTAGTCATATTTCTGCTGCTATTTACTAAGTGTTATGTAGACATACTGCGTGCCCAATATCAGACCTCAATCAAGTATATTAACGTAATAGGAAATGAAAACCGCCACAAAATCTCAAAATTTGAAAAAAATCTAGAGCTATCTAAGGGTGAAGGAGACGAGATATGACAAACAGTCATAGGACCAAAGTTGTAGATCTTGCAAAATCCGTAGGTCGTGGTGGTTTCCGTTTTTTGATGGGTAAACTCGTTCGGCCGCTAGAGCTCAAAAACTGGAATTTTAAAATAAGCCTTTTGTTAAGGATTTTAAAATATTTTTTTGAGGGAGTTAAAATTTTAAATTGTTATTTTTGGCAATTTTCCTGGGGGTTATACGCTACAAACTAGCTGCATGCCAAATTTTAAGTTTCTAGCTCATCTAGAAGTGGGTTAGAATTCATATACCTCAGTGAGTCAGTTACACATGCGGCTGTATATATATTAGAAATAAACACCAATATGATTGTTTTGTAGAGCTAAACTGATTGGTAAAAGCAAATGTGAAGTTTAAAGTAAAATTAACGGAGGAAAAGCTAAAAACCATTTTCCCATAAGACTAACTTAACATGGGAGATTTTATGAACACCTTTTTTGGGTCTTCTTCACATTCACTTAACCTAGGTTAATGTTTCAAAATACTTATATTATTTGTTTTTTTTAAGCCCTATAAAATGGTCAAAACAAAAATTGTTTGTTTTAAAAATTTTCAAACCCCACAACCCCCCCCCCCCCACCCATGGTCAGATTTTTCTGGTTTTCAAACTTTTAAGTCATGAATGTCACTTTACACATTTGAGCCAAATTTCATCGGAATCAGACTTTTACTCAAGTTATCGCACTCACAGAGACGTAGATATTAGCTTGAATATACAGTGTCACAAAAATGATTAGCATGCTACATAGAACCGGGTTCTACATACAGAAATGTCATAAATATTAAGTAAATTTTTTTTCGATTTCGGCTTAGTTTATCCGTTATCTATCATTTTGTATATTTTTGAAAATAATTACTAATTCAAAAACTCTTTAAGATATTTTTATGAAACTCGGTATAAAGTTTAAGTTTCTTGTTATTAACATTTTGCAAAAATATTGTTTATAGAAAATATCAAATTTCAAAATGGCGGCATTTAAAAATTTCAAAGTCAAATTCCATGAAAACTAGCAACTAAAACAAAATTTTACTGGATATCACAAAGCACTTTTTAATCCATATCCAATGACACTTGATTTAAAAATCGGTTAATAGATAAAAAAGTTTTGATAATTTTTAATTATAAATTTCAAAATTACGGAAATTTTAAAATTTAAAGCCAAATTTCATGAAAACAAGCAACTAAAAAATTTTTTGCACGACATCAAATGTAAAGCACTTGTTCAGTAATTTAATACCTCGTAAGACTTGGTTTTAGTTGCTAGTTTTCATGAAAACTACATTATAAAATGGGCGCCATTTTGAAATTTATTGCTAATAATGATCAAATCATAGTTATTTATTGACCGAATTTAAAACTAAAGTGTCATTGGATTTGGATTAAAACGTGCTTTATATTTTATATTTAGTAAAATTTTGTTTTAGTTGCTAGTTTTCATGGAATTTGACTTTGAAATTTTTAAATTACTGCCATTTTGAAATTTGAAGACTTTTATAAACAATATTTTTGGAAAATGTTGATAACAAAAATACCCCCGTAGCAGCAAACCTGCATACTCAGCGAATTTCCAATGCATATTAATTTATCTTGATACCACATAAAGCCATACACCAAGTTTCATCAATATACATTCATAAATAAACGATTTATGACATTTTAATTATTCTCCATAAGAATAACATGGCGGCTGAGTATGCAGGTTTGCTGAAATAAGTAACACTATAAATGGGCTTTTATAAAAATATCAATATAACTCAACTAGGTAAAGCCACATACCAAGTTCTATTAATTTATGTTCATAATTAAAGGAGATAACACGTTAATTATTCTCCATTAGAATAACATGGGGCTGAGTATGCAGGTTTGCTGCTACGGGAACTATAAGGAAAAAATGGGTTTTTGTGCAAATATCAATAGACCACAATGAAATGAAGCAATATACCAAGTTTCGTCAGGATAAGTTGATAAATAAGGGAGATATACAATTTTTCTTATCCTCCATAAGAATAACATTGGACAACGTACTGTTAGCACTTTCAATATCTCAGTAACCAATTGACGTAGAGCAATGATTAAAACATCAAATTGTGCGTCTTTTTAAGCTGATTCCAATGGAAAACAATAAAATTTTACTTTTTCAAAAATTGTATGTAACAAACACAAAAAAAACATTTTTGGGATACAAAACCCCCCTAAAATACCCCTTCGGATAGGTAGATCCGTCTGGTTTTCGAACTTAAAGTCATAAATGCTGCTTTACACGTTTGTACCAAATTTCATCAAAATCGGACCTTTTTTACGAGAGTTATCGCACCCACGGACACACACACACACACACACACACATATATATATATATATATATATATACAGTTTCGAACGAATGGTGTTTTTGGGGTCTGGGGACCTCAAAACGAAAAGTTATCATGGTCCCGGGCCTAGGTCTTACCATGCCGACTACGGTAATAGCTTCTTCCCTAAAGGGGAAATTCGCTAAAATTAGAGTTTACCAAGTTTCATAAAAATATCTGTAAGGGGTTTTGAATTATTAATTATTTTCAATAAAATACAAAATGGCGGATTACGGCTAAACTAAGCCGAAAACAAAAATTTGTACTGTACATTATCAACTTATTTTTGTATGTAGAATCCGGTTCTGCATAGCACGCTAAGCATTTTTGTGACACCCTGTATTATATATTACATATATATAAATTTGAACGAATAGTGTTTTTGACATCTGGGACCATGAGAGTCTTACCATGAGACCTACGGTAATAGCTTCTACCCTATAGGGGAAATTTGCTAAAAACCAAAACCTAGAAGATGACGTGAGACGGGTGGGACATGACAAAAGGTTACTTGTGTGTACAAACATCTAATAATAAGTACCTAATTACAGTGGAACCTTGATAACTCGAACCTCTAGAAGTCGAATTCCTTGATAACTCAAATTTTTATCATTCCCCTTAAACTTGCCTACTTAATACTATGTTATTTTACCTCTATAAGTCGAAGAGTTAACAGGAAACACCTCCAGAAACAAACTCAAACTTTTGCAGTATTCTTAGCCTGTTGCCGCCCGCACCTCTATAAGTCAAAGTTTTAGCAGTAGAACCTCTATAACTCGAATATGTACAATTGTCGTACCTCTATAAGTCGAAGTATTGACTAGAGAACCTCTACAAGTCGAAGTTGTTGATTCACCAAACCTCCAATGACTTTGCAACCGGAAATTTCAACCCTTCCTCCCCACTAAATCTCTTTCCCGAGTGCTCCTGGTGTCAGTAGAACCGACAAATTTTTTGTTGATGAGCAACAACACGCATATCAAACACACTCATCCTCACGCTCGGGTTTCACCTATGTGAGGATTTCATTTTGTAAATAAGGAACAGTCTCATATTGCTGTAAATTATATATATTTTTAACCCTAGCCGTGCCCAATGGTCGCCCGGCGACCATTTCAATCTTACCCTTAAAATGGCCATGGTCACCGGGCGACCATTAAGGTCCAAAAATTTTCCAATGCTAAAAAGTAATTTATAATTAACTCGAAAGTGGACAAGTTATATACCATTTGAAAGATGACATTCTGAACTTTCATTTTATTATATAAATGAACCGTATAGCAATTGTATAAGAACGTAACGACTATATAAAGTGAATGGTTTTTTTAGTGCAAATCAATACCTGCAACTGACTCGTCGAAATTCGTCAAACATGGCCTGGGACAAAATAACATAACTGGGGTAAATTTCGTCTTATGGAGTAGCGGGTGGTACCACTGGGCAGCAGAAGAGTAGCTGTACATTATCGTATTTATGATTTGAACGATACATTGATAACAAGGAGCATATGATTTTTATAAAACAGCTGTTTTTGCCAAAACTGACAAATGGCCAATGGTCGCCCGGCGACCATTATGAAACGCTGTAAATATATATATATCCATTTTACTAATTCTATACTATACTATACTAACTATATATAGGAAGTTTTATAACTAGTCAATAGTTGTGTCAAATTGTAGCAGAAGAAACGTAGAATAATTTTGTTTTGACAAATGGCATCACTGGTCACTATTACTACTTTGAGCAACGCAAGTAAATATCAGTTAGGCAGGTGTTTGGACGATTCTTGCTGTTGTCAGATGAACCTCAAGTATAACCTACATCTTTGTAAGTGAATTTTTATCCGCGATTATTTCAGAAATTGTTCTAAATTCGGAGTTTATAGTGACAGTGTAGTGGTTGTGTGTTTATAACAGTAATCTTTATGCATAAATATTACTGGAAAGGGATAAATTAGTCAATTGGTGAAGTGAAAGTGAGTCTAATGTTTTTGTGTGTTTTAGCATAATGTTAGACGGTTGTTAGGCCTATCATTCATAGTATCGCGTGTATATTTGTTTATATACATAAGACATGTAAATAAAAATGTTTTTCCCATGTGTTATACTTTACTGTGTAGGGGAATTGAATGTACTACAACATGTTTATAATATATTTGGCCTCAAAAATCTGTACAAGATTTTTGTACTTCAATGTGTCGGAAATTTTTTTACGTAAATGCTAATTTTCTAGTTATTTGTATAGTAAACGGGTAATAATAATTTTTTTACTCCCCACAATATTACATATTTGTTTTCCTTAGTTCATAACCTAAAAAGATTTATGTACAATATTATTATAAAAAATTACCTTAGGCCTACATGAGTTATCTCCGATTCACTTAATTACTCGACGAAAGTTGCGATTTTTCGTATTTTATTACATGACACATGTACAAAAAAAATTTTCCCCATGTGTTATACATTTCTATGTAGAGAATTGAATGTACTACAACATGTTTATAATATATTTGGCCTAAAAAAATCTGCACAAGATTTTTGTACTTCAATGTGTCAGAAATGTTTTTTACGTAAATGCTAATTTTCTAGTTATTTGTATAGTAAACGGGTAATAATTTGTTTACTCCCCACAATATTACATATTTGTTTTCCTTAGTTCATAACCTAAAGAAATATATGTACAATATTATTATAAATAATTACCTTACATGAGTTATCTCCGATTCACTAATTATTCGTCTTACTCGACAAAAGTTGCGAATTTTCGTATTTTATTACATAACACATGTACAAAAAAATATTTTCCCCATGTGTTATACATTTCTATGTAGGGAATTGAATTTGCTACAAAATGTATATAATGGTTTTTACCTAAAAAATCTAATGTACAAATTACAAAACTTTACTTTTTAAATTTCAATCGAAAATTTTTGAATTTTTTATTTTTTTTTATTTTATAAAAAAAATACATTTCCAGATTCATTTGTTTTATATATATTCAGATTCCCCTGGTCTTTCTGAATAAAATGAGTATGCATATTGATAGGTTTAGTCCAAAATTGTAATTTATACATATTTTTAAAAAAAGGTCTGCAAAATCGCCAAAATTGGTGGCCATTCCCCACTTCTAACATTGGCCACTGCTAGGGTTAAATCAAATGGTTTTGATTAGATTAGATTTGTGTTCTTAGTCGTTAGTTAGTGAGTTCAGAGGTTCTGGATGTAGTACGTGAAACGTAGTTTTTAGGTTGTTTTTTACAAAGTGTTTGCCGTTTGGTAAAACGTAATGGCAAAACTCTACCCCATGAAGAGAAGAAGATCAAGACTATCTGAGGCTATTGACAAAGAAAAAAAACAGTGACATCAGGAAGCAGTTTGGAACACCAGTGAACACTGTCGACAATTTTAAAACAAAGTGTCGTACTGCTTCACCCTAATTCCAACAATGCTCTGCAATTCTAATTGTTATCATGTTTTGTTCCCTTTTAGTTTTGCAAATTATTTTAATAACTTATCCTACAGTACATTAATGTTCAGCTAAATTAAATTGATGCGTAGTTGGTCAGAACTGACTTTCGCAAGCGGGAGGGATTTGTTTGTGGCAGTGATAAGAAGTGAGCAAAAAAGTCTAGAATATAGACAGGAAGTGATCTAACGGGAAAAACATCACCAAAATACCAAACTGTGAGTCATTATTTGTTTACTTTCCTCCTCTACAATATTTTCACTGAAGAAAGTATTTCGTCTTCTACTACGTTTACAAAAGAAGCTTTACAATATATTTCCGGGCTTATTTTAGGCATTTAAAATTGTTCAAATCTATTTTAATTTTAATAATTATTATTATATAGTATGATTATTTTGTATACATAGCTCAAACTAGGGACACTATTTTTACTTATTGTTAACCTAATTTAAACATGAAAAAATGTTTACACTTATGTCCCTGTTTCAGTGGAATGGTTGGCTGCTAAGTTATGTGTGGGTCAACTCAATTTTTCTCATATTGATATATTAACCCTCTAGGTGTCGCATCAAAAAACCTGAAATGTTACGCCATTTTTTTAACTTTTGCAGAATTTTATATAAAATGCTATAAAAAAATAAAATTTTGATATATAAAATGCTATAAAAAAATAAAATTTTGATATATTGGTAAACAAGTATACATTTTATTAGAGAGCAGAAAATGGGCTATCTTTTAATATAAAATTTGTTGGCCTAAATGTATGGTATAACAGTCCGGCTTGGGTTCAAATCTAGATAACCCCAAAAAAAAACTTATTTTTTATGTTACGAGACCCGTAGAATATATTTAGACAGCCATAATAAAAAATCCAAGATATACATTTTGTTCAAAATTTAATAAGGAAAAAGAATATATATATATTATATATATATATATTATATATATGTATATATTATATATATATACATATATATAATACACAACAACGTAACCTCACATTACAGCATTCCTATTGAAAACATAACTAAACAGCTGATTAAAAACGGCTGCAAAAGTATTAGTTCGCAAAAGGGCGAACATTATTAGTTGCCATGAAGCCCAGACGTTGCCGATCACTTTGGTATAATGGATGGTTCGAAACGACTGATCGTCAACGAGATATATACGCTAAACTGGATGTATGCAAAGTCAACTGAAATCAGTCGATTAACACTCTAGCGTCAAAAAAAGTCGACTGAAATCAGTCGATTGACACTTAGAGGGATAAAGGAAACATGTTAAATTTGTCTTAACAAAGAATTTGATGTCAGTAACGCTCATTAGTTGAATTTTCTTTTTTAATTTCCATCATTACTCAACCCAACCTAACTCTGCAGAGCGGTGTTGACAGGAACCGGAGTAAACAGCGCTCTGCGGAGTTAGATTAGGTTACGTTAGAAATTAAACTAAACATAAATTAAAAGACTAATCTAATAATCGTCAAGGATGAATAAGTTAAAAACAATAAGTACCGATTAGAAGCGGGGCCATTCCATGTCAAATCATCCAGCCAAATTACAATTTGACACCCAAGTTCTCAGATTTTTATGAAATTTTGTATACATTAAGTGTGTACAAAAATAAGAAAAAATGCAAAGTTTCACCAAATTCCATTAAGTAGTTTCAGAATTATAGTCGTTTAAAGTTTTAGAAAAATGTAATTTCCAATGGCAGTATGAGCGGGAAATCAGCTTGTATGTTTCCACGTTTTTCTAAATAAAATTTATATTTATGTAGCTAGAGGCTTCAAACTTTATGAATTTGTCATAAATTTAATGGAGAATCAGATTATACTATAAGTGTTGGCATTATAACTTTTCATCATTGTTTAAAAAAATCGTATAACACAAAAATTATAGTTTTTTTCAAATTGTGACGTTTATGTAAAAAACAATCTTTGGCTAAAATCTCTCTCCAGATACCCTAATACAACCATATATCACTGAAAAGAGCATAACATTTCCTTTTAAATGGTGAAATAATATTTGTGGGTTTACGTGTTCTAAAAGTTTTATTACAATGTAAAGTTAATAAATAAATTTTTGAATAGCGGAAAAGGTATTTTCATTGACAAAGACAGAGTTTGTAGTAAGGATGTTAGAAAGTCAATAATATCTTATAAAATATAGGACTATGGAGCTAAAATCATATGTAATACAATTTGCATGGCATATTTTGTAATAACATAAGGCTTACTGTTGGATATAACACATTTACAACAAATAATTTTGTACAGTATGATGTAATTTTGAATTTAAATGTATACCCTTGTTAGCCTACGTATTACTGGAGAGCTGCATGTCAGTCTCAAAAGGTGAAATAATATTTGCAAGTTGTAGCATTACAAGAGTTTTAATACAATATAAAAATATGAAATGATTTGATGAAGTTTTGGTCTTAATGGATTTCGCTGAGAATTATAATTTTGTTCTTCAAAATTAAGTACAGTCATACCACTGGAGCCATTTAAGTTGTTCAGTTCAGTAATATATTCTAAAAATGGAGATGGTACCTTAAAACATCATTGTGGTACTAGAAACATCATAGTGTTTCATTTCTGATGACCTAAGACACGATGTACCATTTGTCTTCTCTGTCCAAGAAAAAACGATTGATTTAATTAAGCTGACATTTCCATCAGTTGGCAGAGTGGAATACATTACTGATGGGTGCAGTGCACAGTATAAAAATTTCAATACCATGATGAATTTGTCATGAAAAAATGTTCAACTTAAAGGAAGTCATGGAAAATTTTCATGGAAGTTATGGAAGGTCTTTTCATGCAACAAGTCATGGAAAAACTGTATGTGACGGAATCGGGGGCAAGACAAAAGAACTAATACAGAGAAACCTCCAAAGTTCAAAAGCAAGTGAACGGATTGTAAATGCTTGGCAAATGTTCACACTTAGTCATAATCTGTTTTCAAAAATAAAATTTTTCTTTTTGAGTGAAGAAGATATTGAAAATATCAGAATAACCCAAAGTAGTCGTTTTGAATCTGGGCAAAGCATAACTGGAACAAGAAGTTTTAATTTTTTTCCAGCCTGCATCGTCAGAAGAAATCATAGCAAAAAGAGTGAGCTCAGGCTCTGTTATCTGTTTAACACTTTCGCTGCTGCAAACATGTTTAAACATGAAATTTGCATAAGTTTCTATGTTAAGAAAAAAAACCGATCGGGGCCCACAGCAGCCAACGTGTTAAGAAAAAACGTGTTTAACCCATCAGGACCAATGATTGAACCTAACCTCCGTTCCTTTGTTGCCTGGGTTTATGAAAGCAACTGGTGGATTGGAATGGTTCAGCAAATTAATGATGAAGAAGGGGATTATAATATCCTCTTTATGCAATCCTCATGGTACAGCTGAAAACTTTTATTGGCCTCAAAAAGAAGAAAACTGTCCCGTACCACCACCTCATCTCCTTTGTAAAGTAAAACCTCCAGTGGTAACGTCACAATGGGATTGAACTTGTAAGATTGATTCTGACTCTCAAAAATAAATTAACACAGCCTGGGACAACTTTAAAATATCACTATAGACGGTCATCAGTTTTAAGTTTCAGTGATTGTGTTTACTTACATTTCAAGTTACTTTCGAACCAAGCCAAGACCTTTAAAAACTATTTAACAATTTTTAACTTTTAACACAATTTGAAGATATACTATCATTTTGTACAACAGAAGAATTTTCCCACGAAAATCTGGATAAGAAGTAAGTAAACCAGTGCGGTAACTAAATGAAATGTAAATATTGTATATTTTGTGTAGGTATCATAAATTCACGAGGTTGTTTAATGTAAGCTAAATCAGTACACCCTCAGTATTGAGGTAAAAAAGGAGCACTTAAGCCATGTCATTTCATATTTTTATATTGTATTAAAACTCTTGTAATGCTACAACTTGCAAATATTATTTCACCTTTTGAGACTGACATGCAGCTCTCCAGTAATACGTAGGCTAACAAGGGTATACATTTAAATTCAAAATTACATCATACTGTACAAAATTATTTGTTGTAAATGTGTTATATCCAACAGTAAGCCTTATGTTATTACAAAATATGCCATGCAAATTGTATTACATATGATTTTAGCTCCATAGTCCTATATTTTATAAGATATTATTGACTTTCTAACATCCTTACCACAAACTCTGTCTTTGTCAATGAAAATACCTTTTCCGCTATTCAAAAATTTATTTATTAACTTTACATTGTAATAAAACTTTTAGAACACGTAAACCCACAAATATTATTTCACCATTTAAAAGGAAATGTTATGCTCTTTTCAGTGATATATGGTTGTATTAGGGTATCTGGAGAGAGATTTTAGCCAAAGATTGTTTTTTACATAAACGTCACAATTTGAAAAAAACTATAATTTTTGTGTTATACGATTTTTTAAACAATGATGAAAAGTTATAATGCCAACACTTATAGTATAATCTGATTCTCCATTAAATTTATGACAAATTCATAAAGTTTGAAGCCTCTAGCTACATAAATATAAATTTTATTTAGAAAAACGTGGAAACATACAAGCTGATTTCCCGCTCATACTGCCATTGGAAATTACATTTTTCTAAAACTTTAAACGACTATAATTCTGAAACTACTTAATGGAATTTGGTGAAACTTTGCATTTTTTCTTATTTTTGTACACACTTAATGTATACAAAATTTCATAAAAATCTGAGAACTTGGGTGTCAAATTGTAATTTGGCTGGATGATTTGACATGGAATGGCCCACTAACCAATAGAACAGTAGGCCTATATGGATGTATGAGAAAAATTGAAGTTGACCCTCACATTACTTAGAATTACCCAACTTTAGCAGAATATGCGTAGCATAATCGGATCGCTATCTTAGGGGTGTTTAGCCTGTTATGGATTTGGAACTAGAGGCTACCTATACATATTTGATATAGGTAATAGGCCCTACTAAAAAACCTAGTTGTTTTAAAATTCTTTCTAATTGCAATTTTAATGCTTTATGATTTCTTTGTCAACTTAGGCCTAGATTTAGTGCTTTATTGCACTTCTGCAGACGCCCGGTGGAGCAATCGAATGAAAACAATCACGATATAGGCCCTAATGTATATCGATATCAATAATAAGATTATTTTCATTCGATTATCAAGCTAACATTTCGCAATAACTAAGTTACAAATAAATTTATCATACATTTATTAACTTTAAACTAAAAAAATTCAATTAACTTAAATACTTAACATGAAACAATTACAATTTTAATTCCCCAGGTATACGCTTTTATAGCTGCTTCTAAAACGTAGGAATGGATCATCCCCTGACATTCTCATTTCCCTTTTATAGAGGTATTCTGAATGTACCTAATCTAATTGTTCTGCGATGTTAGATGATTTAAGCCAGTTTTGAATGATTTTTCAACTGATCACCAAGATGATTCTATGGTTTGGGTGATTTTCATATTCATATCGTCGTTACAAACTCTGCATTCCATTGATTTACCTAGTAGTTAAACTAAGATTTTTCAAAAACTCAACATTATTTTCTTCATTGCTTTAACACATTTTTACAAACAAAACTAAAGTTAATTCATTCATTTAGATTATCTTCCATTTTTCAAACGAAATGCAATGTGAATACCTACAATTTAATTTAAAACCAGGTTTACATACCTTTTCCGTCCAAACAGTTCAAAAATATATGCTGCCACATACTATGAAGACATGTTTCGGAATCTAGAATTCCATCTTCTGGTCATACCAAAAACGTCCGTAATTTACACAACAGATTTTCGTCAAAATTTAAAATTTTGTTGTTGTTAAACATTAATACAGTTCAACATAACACACAACACGACATTAAACACATATTTCACACAAATTAAGACACGCAAAAGCCGGCCAGCGATTAGACTCCGACTCAAAATAAATAAACTACAATTTAAGTCATATGTAATCGATTTGATACGATATACTTAACTTATATCAAAACATTAAGGTATATCGATATAGGCCTACAGTATATCGCAATTGTTTTCATTCAATTGTCCCACCGGGCGTTTGCGGAAGTGAAATCAGTGCTTTATATTTTCTTCACTTATTCAATGTCATACAGCTGCTGATCAGTTGCCTGCAGCACTTTCCGGTAGGCAGCCTAAGCAAGGAATTGTCAAACAATTGTTAAAACGAGCAAATGAGTTGAGGAGCCCATGGATACTACAGTTACCCTCAGCATATGTCAAATGGGAAGGAAGTTTTTTTGGATCACCAGTGTTGCCAAATGTCAAATTATTTTAAGTAGGCTAGCCAGTTGCCTTCTGACTAAAATAATCAACAATCAATGACTATAAGATATAGATTTATACTAGACTACTTTATTTGTATTGGTCTCCACGGCATATACTACTACGGCCTTTGGCACTGTTCCAGCATAGACTGAAGTGTGCCTATCAACGAGGAACGAGTGTGCCTATCCTAGGCCTAGCTCAAGCGTAAATGGCATGTATAAATCTATGAAAAATTACCAATAGAAATTTAACTGAAGTCGATGAATATTTAAGAATGGACATAGGAAAGAAACAACATAGGGAATGGACATAGGCCCTTATAAATTTACATCTTTGTGCTATGAAGGTCACCGGCACCACGTTTCTAAAACGCCGGTATATTGGCGGGATCGCATGACACACGTGTGTAACTAGTAAATACGACAAAACTTATGTTTAACCTGATCTAATTTAAATATTTATCAATAAAGTATAAGTTATCCGTAATTAATAAGAAATATTGTTAAATACTTTATGTAAAACCAAAAACTAAAGTTCATAGAGAAGCAACAACTCGATGAGCGGCCATTTTGATCGCCAACCGCCAAAACAATGCTATTGGGAATAAGTCAGTTTATCAGTGATTTTACATAAAAATGAAGTGTAAAAACTACTTACTTAACTTCCGCTGCGGTATCTGCCATTTTAAACACAAGTTTAACGTAATATAAAGGTGATAGAAGCGAGAAATAAACTGCGAACACAGTTAGTACCAACACAAGAGAGAACCTCTACACTCAAACTCTCACATCAAAAGAACAACAGCTTCAGCTTCACAACTCCGGCACGTCTGGAAATTCCGCTGGTGCGCATAGGTTCTGCGCATGCTGTGTGTTTTCAGTGACCTTCAACACTCAACAGTTCTTTTCCCGCGTTCACAGTTCACAGTCTCTTTTAGCGGCAAAATTCATTTCATCTGTGTTGTAAATACTCTGACGCACGTGGTGTTGACGTCAGATTTCTGTAAAATTAATTCAAATATTATTCGTTGGCATATTAAAAATATATACATATATATAAAACAGAATAATTGGGCTTTTCCAATTTTCACACTGTAAATTAAACACATCATATAAATAACCCTTTTATTAAAAATACATTTCATTAGTGGGCAGGCTACGTATGGTTGTAGTATATGGTATGCATTTATAAACTGAATTAAAATAGGTAGGCCTAATAACACAATTTACAAATACATGCATTCTTCATTATTAATAATGTTCCACGGGTAATAAGAATACCGCTTAGGAAAAACATTTATTCAATGCTAAATAAAACGTTCTCTACTGAAAAATAGAGTTAGGGTTGAAACGTGCTAAACATTGGTCGTAGTATACTAATCGCTGCCAAAGAGCGGTTGAATGTCAACAAACATAGTGGTAACCATTTTGAAAATGTGGTAACATCAGTTGCACTAGGGGACCGTCCTCCACATAAGCGTAATTTCAGTATTTTGATTGGAGGGGCAAACATAGTTGTGATCGTGATTATTGTGACTTTTCACATATTATAATATTATGTTCTCCAAATTATTGGGGGGCAACTGCAGTGGCGGATTTAGGGGGGGCTATAGGGGCTGTAGTCCAGGGCGGCAAGTTTTTAGGGGCGGCAAATTACAGAAAATTAATAAGTTGTTTAGAAAATAAATGTTGAAACGGGGAACATTTTGACGAAAACTGATTACAATGACGGTGTGCCGCCCTTTTAAAGGTAAAGGTACTTAGACTAAAACTACTGAGAAACTACTGAGTATGTAATGGAATGTAACCCTCACACTGCAGTTCCTCAAAGCAGTCATAATTCATTTGTCATTCATCCGTACTAGCGACAACACGATTACGCTACAGAGAAAGTGCGGCAAGCCACGAACTACATCAGGCACTGCGCCACTATGACTACGTCCAACCATAGATTAAACATACTCCTTGTGGTATTCTTAATCTATGGTCCAACTCACGGACTTCCAAGTTTACCTATACATTCGCATAGCATTACAATTATTTGTTACACAATATCAATAATGACCAAGGCACACGGATGAGAAATATTGTAACAATCGAATTTGAGATGACAATAACAAAATTTAGACTACAATGATATTGTCGTTTCATTTTCAAACTCAAGGTGACAAAGAAAGTTATTTCAGCCGTCTTCAGCGTTGCCACCAGGTAGATGAAATTTTACCCTAAACGTGTGGTGAAATTACCCTAAATTACCCTAAACCTTTTGTAAATTACCCTAAAATTACACTAAGAGTTGATTCTTCTATAAACGCTTAAAATACACTCGAGATTGGTTTTAAAACACGATTAAGGCATACAAACTAAGGTAGCATAGCATTTATTACTCGTCTTTGGTACTATATTACACATAAAACGAAATATGTATTAAAAAATTCAAATAAATAATCTGTTGTAATATTTTTATTCCATGCTATCTATACTTAATGTGCTGGTATCACTGATAATAGAAACTTGCTGATAAATGTCATTAAAAGTTGTCGGGACTGGGAGTACTTAGTACTTTATTGTTTTATAAACTTATTTCAGTTGTACAAATGTGTTAATGTTATTTTTTTATAATAAGGTTTGTCATCTTATTACTATTTGATTAGATCAATAGGTTTCATTGCAATACAACACTACATCACACAAATTTACACATGTTATGCCTTGTTGTAATGTTTGTATGTGCGCTCACGTGGCTAACCCATGGGCTCACTATGGGGATTTCACAGGTATAAAATACAATTTAGCTCCTTCATACAAATATGTGTCAAAATGGAGACAATCTTCAGTCAAAATAATTTCTACAACAGCGCTGTAAATCTAACAACCTATATTTAACCAAATTAACCCGATATATTTTTACTGTTTAGGGTATTCTATATTATTATATTATGCCCAATTTTGGACACATAACATAATGTGCCTCAATTTTATCTGTTCGAAAATTAAACTTTGTGTCCTTTGTGATTACAAGCATCTCTAGTCTAATACTCAATAGGATATACGATGTACATGCAAGTTATATATATTTTATAGTACTTTTAATTTACCCAGCACTTTATGTAAATGTTTTAATTCCTGAAAAAACATTTTACATTGCCAAAACATCTAAATTTAAATTATAAGGGTCTCTAGATTTTACCCTAAAATTACCCTAAAAACTCCATTACCCTAAAATTACCCTAAAAACTCCATTACCCTAAAATTACCCTAAGAACAGTAAAATTACCCAAAAAGAGTAATTACTCTAAAAGTGGCAACACTGGCCGTCTTATACTTACCATCAAAGGCTACCACACATAATAGTTCATTCTGGAGGATTTTTTTAAACAAAACATCTGACCAAAGACAAATAAAAAATAACATAATTTGTAAGGAAAGGATTTGATTGGTTGTTGCCATGGGAGCATAGTTGACAGAGGGTCAAATGGTGGTCAGCATGTAGGCTGCAGTGATTTACTCCAGGCGAGACCTCTATATATATTTTTTGGGTGGGACGGTGTCAAAATCTCCCATTTCATTAATTGAAAAACCGTGATAATTGAAGTCTTTAATATCGTGCCGCATTTTAGGCAAATCATGATGGTAAACTTAACTTTATAATCTTAAGACATATTTTATACGTAATTTTATTGTTTATCTCAAAGCAAAGTTATGATTTGAGTTAAATTAAAACACCCTGTTATTATAGCTTTGGAAATAGTGTTGAAAACAAGCCGCCTTGTACGTCGAATGACACCGTCCCACCAACAAGTTGACACCTCAACAGGACAAAATACCAAATATGACGGCACGCTTTATGAAGGTTATTTGTCAGAGAGTAGTGACTCCTGTAGTATTATATTTTAATTCATTGGATCTACAACAACATGGAGGTGAAACTAGGAGAAGTGTTTGAAAATATGTAGAGTTTTATGAAGATTAGGCCTACATCAATTAATTTTATATTTTGATCGTCTAAAACATATAAACAATTCTTTGTATAAAAGTATAAATTAAAAAATGACTGAAAAACTGTATCGAAAAGCGCTAATTCAGGATTAAAATAGTCCGAATTTTGAGGCTAATGGTCCGAACGCTACATTGTCATCATATCTTATTTATAGGTTATTTATTATAATTTTCAGTAGTCAATGCGTTGGTGTAAAAATTAATGTTTTTATTAAGTATAAGAAGGGATTTTTAGGCCTTTATTGAAGGATTTTCTTGTTATTAAAAGTAGCACTAGCACTGCTTTACTGCTTTTAACACCAACATTTGTCTCTAGGGCTGATTGTCATTGGAGTAGGTTATATTGAATATTAAACTGTGTTAATGTGAATCATGTCAATTATACATTATTTTACTGGATTTTTCAACTAGGAAATAAAAGAAATTTCTTAAACTTATTCATTCAGTTAATTGGTAACTTCTTTAGATACTATCACAAAATAACCAAACAAGATATATATAACATGTGGGTAAACCTGGGCGGCGAAAAGGACAAAGATTATATAGCGGGGGGGGGGGGGAGGGCGGCAAATTTCCTAATAGCCCTTAGGCGGCAATTGCTTAAATCCGCCACTGGGCAACTGACCCCCCATGCCACCCCCGAATTACGCCTATGGTCCTCCATACCAACGCGCACTAAAAAAGGGTTTAAACCCCATAGCAATCAATAACAGTTTATGACCATATAAAGGTGAAACCACTACAATTATAAAAATTAGGTGATGTCTGCCTATTGTTCCATCACGCCAAAACCACTGGAGCAATTAATTCTGCTTAAGTTTTACACAAATTTAGTCTACTTACATAGCTTATTGCCGTTTAGAAAATTCCTCAGGGCTCTGTCCCACGGGACTTCCAAGTCCCCATGTTATACATAACATGAGGATACTTTTCTTAGTGAATTTCCTTGGAAAAGTGCACTATTAGCATCCAGCATGACCCGCACGGTGAGACTTAAGCCCAGGACCACCCTAGAAGTTCCTAACGTGTCCCCCTGAACACGTTTTGAGGGGTCGCTAAAAACTTTATATATACAGGGTGTCACAAAAAATTGTGATGGGCTATACAGGACCTAATTCTACATGCAAAAATAAGTCAAAAATGAAGAATAACATTTTTTGGATTTCGGCTTAGTTTAGCCATAATCCGCCATTTTGTTTTTTTTGGAAAATATTTATTATTTCAAAAACCCAATGAGATATTTTTACGAAACTTGGCAAAAGTGTTTACACTAAAGTAAGTAACATTTGTAAAAAAAAAAATATTTTTTTACCTTTCCAAATTTCAAAATGGCGGCCATTTGAATTTTTGTATGCCAAATTTCATAAAAACCGGTACCTAAATCAAAATTTTTCAGGACACAAAAGTTTTTGTATACATTATAAAAAATTCAACAAAACAAAAGTGAATAAAATCGGTTCATAAATAAAGAAGCTGTGTTTATTTTAGTAATTTAGACTGAAATTACTTAATTACATCACATAAATTATTACATTAAATAAATTACTAAAATAAACACAGATTCTTTATTTATGAACCGATTTTATTCATTTTTGTTTTGTTGGATTTGTTATAATAAATACAAACATTTTTGTCTTGAAAAATTTTGATTTAGGTACCGGTTTTCATGAAATTTGGCATAAAAAATTCAAATGGCCGCCATTTTGAAATTTGGAAAGGTAAAAAAATATTTTTTTTTTACAAATGTTACTTACTTTAGTGTAAACACTTTTGCCAAGTTTCGTAAAAATATCTCATTGGGTTTTTGAAATAATAAATATTTTCCCAAAAAAACAAAATGGCGGATTACGGCTAAACTAAGCCGAAATCCAAAAAATGTTATTCGTAATTTTTGACTTATTTTTGCATGTAGAATTAGGTCCTGTATAGCCCATCACACTTTGTTGTGACACCCTGTATATATGTGTGTGTGTGTGTGTGTGTGTGTGTGTGTGTGTGTGTGTGTGTGTGTGTGTGTGTGTGTGTGTGTGTGTGTGTGTGTGTGTGTGTGTGAGTCCGTTACCGCGATAACTTTTGAAAGAAACGATTTAGATGAAATTTGGCGCAAATGTGGAGAGTAGCATTTATGACTTTAAGTTCGAAAACCAGATCGATCTTACTATGGGAAGGGGGTTTTATGGGGGTTTACAATTTTCCAAAAATCTGTTTTTTGCAAATTTGACCCCAAAATGTTAAAAACACTCAATTTTGGTTATAGCCATTTTATAGAGCTTAAAAAACAAATATTTTAGTATTTTGAATCATTAACCTAGGTTAAGTGGTTCTGGATAAAATCCAAAAAACGTGTCCCATGTTAATCTTATGGGAAAAAGGTTTTTAGATTTTTCTCAGATAGTTTTACTAAAAACTTCACATTTCTGTTTATTAATGTGTTTAGCTCAACAAAACAAACATTTTGGTGTTTTAATCGTTGTTCTACGTCAAACCGTTGCAGAGATATTCAAAGTGCTAAACACAGTACGTTGTCCAATGTTATCCTTATGGAGAATAAATAAAATGCTATATCTCGATTATTTATGAATGTATATTGATGAAACTTGGTATGTGGCTTCAACTAGTTGTGATATATTGATATTAGCACAAAAAACAAGTTTTTTTGTTGATAGTCCCCGTAGCAGCAAACCTGCATACTCGGCCCCCATGTTATTCATATGGATAATAAGTAAAGATGTATATCTCCTTTAATTATGAACCTACATTAAGAGAACTTGGTATGTAGCTTCACCTGGTTTAATTGTATTGATAATTGCAAAAAAACACATTACTTACCTTCTTCGTTGCAGAAAACCTGCGTCCTCAACCCTAATGTTATTCTTATGGAGAATAAATAAAATGCTATATATCACTTATTTATGGATGTATTTTTGTGAAACCTGGTAAATAGCTCTATGTAGTACTGAGTCACATATATATGCATTGGAAATTCGCTAAGTACGCAGGTTTGTTGCGACGGGATTTTTATAATCAACTAAGCCCATTTAAAATCATTAAACATTCTCATTGTCATGAATTTGCATTTATAATACTGGTCTATTTATGAACAAATAATCAAAATTGGACTTTTCTTTCTAGCTTACATTTATACAGCACTAAAATGCACATATCCAGGCTTTGCGACGATAAGGCCCAAGAATTAAAAACGAGTTCGCACGCAGCACGCTAACGTGAGGGAAGTGAATTTCCACATAAAAACTTGTAAAACTCAAAATAAGTGTAAAAACATACATTTGTCCAATTTTTATTGAAATCTGAATTTTTACATTGATTTTTTTTGCTGTTCTGATACTCCTGGTTTCATTTACTTGCAAAGCTGGGAATACAATTTTGCGCATTATAAGGTTAGGAGAAGGTCCAGACAGGCTTGAAAGAAGGCGTGAGGTTGCTGGGGATGATAAAAGTACTCTAACAAAGGATAATAGGCTTTTCTAGTGTAAAACCCCCATAAGAAAACGTACTGTGTTTAGTCGATACACATTTTCTTTAATAACTCGGTAAATATTTATGCTAGAATGACGAGAGAGGGCTTAAAACTTTCGCCTCTCTAATTCCCATCTTTTTACATGCATTTATTTTACATCTGGGGCTTTTATGACCATTTTTGGGCCCAAAAACTCGAAATTTGAAAGATTAATCCCCAAAAAAAGGGTTTAGAGTTTACCGATTGTTTTGCCCAACGAACTTGTCCAACTGATAACAGAAAGGAACGTCCCTACCAAATTTTAAGTAAAGCGAACAAAAAATGCGACCGCTAGAGTGCAACACACACACACACACACACACACACACACACACACACACACACACACACACACACACACACACACACACACATATATATGGCTATATATATAAAATTTTGAACGACCCCCCAAAACGTGTTCAGGGGGTCACGTTAGGAACTGCTATGGAGGTCCTGAGCTTAAGTTTCACCGTGCGAGTCATGCTAATAGTTCACTTTCCAAAGGCAGTGTATTAGGAAATTCACTAATAACCTTTCGCATTAAAGTTTCTGGATGCCAAAATCGCTATTTGTTATAGGTATTTAGAGACTGTGCATGTGAGTAATGGATTTATCTCTTCCCGTTAACTAGAAACCTTAAATAAATCAACTCAGCAAACCTGTACAAAGTGAACCGACCTTGGGATCGCATAGCAAGTCGGTTCCTGGAATTGCCGCTAGAGGGCACTGGCGCTTATAGCGTAATGTGCTAATAGAGCCCATTTTCATCAAATTCTAGGCCCCTCTAGACGGGCTTTTTCATATGTTATTCTAAATATATTTAAAGCCTATAATTTCTTGTTTTTTAGGCGGCCGCTTGCTGCCATCCGTGCGCTTCTGTTCTCATGTAATCACGTGGAATTGCTAGACGTGACTACATGTGACTAGGTGTGAAGTATGTATGCAAATACTAAACACCACTCAACAAAATGCCCCTTCAAGCGACATTCCCTAAAGAGACTGCTCTTTAATGAAGGTACATTGGGATTCAGACCAAACAATGGCGGGTTAGAATTGATAATAATACTGTCTGCTATATACAATTTGTTTATAATATTTACAATAAAACATACAAAAAACACTTTAGTAAATTTGAAAAAAATATAGTTTGAATTAGGTTGGAAATAAATATAAGTGGTAAATGCAGTAGAATGGTCAAACCCAAACCTTAGTCCAGTGATGCCAAGGTGTCCCAGCAACAAGGGGTAACTTTTGCTTTAGGAAGGGTTCGTAAGTACCCATAGTGTTTAAACATAACTCCTATGGGATTTTTCATCTGGATCGAAACTCCTAATAGTGGACTCCAGTCTATAAAAAAATTTCACGTTCTATGTCAGCATCCACAAATCAATAATAAAGTTTAAGTGCCGTCCTTCCTAAATTATCCATTTTAATACAGCTTAGTAAAAATAACGTTATAATCTTAATCAAAAGATTTCCATGTAAATCTTACAGGGTTTGCTGAAAACCTCAAATTATTTATTGTACATTAGTAAATGTTTCGTGTTTGAATTGTAGTTACGAAGCATCCTGGTCTAAGACGAGTTGTGTTTAGTAATACTTGTATTAACTACTTAAATAATTCCCGAAATTTACTTAAACTAATTTGACGTTTCCTAGCAACATTGTTATCAATTTAGTAAATTAATATTCTGCTTGATCTTATTTAAAGCATTTTTACGTAATAACGGCTAACAAGGTTCAAGTTAAATTAACATATTTATATTTTATTCACCAATGTGTAACAATGTAAACAGTCCGCTTCATACAAAAAGCAAAATCAGTAAATGTTCTATTATGTTGCATGAAACTGTTTAAGTTCACATTGGTGTTTAAGAATGGACAACTTTTTTATTAGCATATTACGTGTTGTTATTACTTACGGGATGTAATAAAAGACGTCTTACAACACTTAAGATATATTTACACTTATACTGATTCACATACAGACGGTAAACATATATAAAAGATGCCTTTTATATATGACGTCTTTTATTACATCCCGTTTAAGAATGGCACCACCACGCAATTATTTTGGGAAATCAGGGCATGCAATAATTTATTTATTTCACAATTTTATATTCAACGCAACCTTTATATTAACGGTTTTAGTACTGATTATATTTCCTAGGATAAACTTAGCCATTGATTAGATAACGTTTTATTTGTATTTGTTTTGTTTTAGCGAATTTCCCCTATAGGGAAGAAGCTATTACCGTAGGTCTCATGGTAAGACTTAAGCCCGAGACCATGATAACTTTTCATTTTGAGGTCCCCAGATGCCAAAAACACCATTCGTTCAAATTTATATATATATATATATATATATATATATATATATATATGTGTGTGTGTGTGTGTCCGTAAGCACGATAACTCTCGTAAAAAAGGTCCGATCTTAATGAAATTTGGTACAAATGTGTAAAGTACCATTTATTTGAACGAGTTCGAAAACCAGATGAATCGCACCATCCGAAGGGGGGTTTTTGGGGGGTTTTGTATCCCAAAAATGTGTTTTTTGGGGTTTTCACATGTAATTTTAATTTAAATCAAATTTTAATTTATACCATTAAATTCAGCTTAAAAAAAAAAACAATTTGGTATTTTGATCATTGCTCTACGTCAACTGGTTACCGAGATATTGAAAGTGCTAAACACAGTACGTTGTCTAATGTTATTCTTATGGAGAAAAAGAAAAATTGTATATCTCGCTTATTTATGAACGTAAACTGGCAAAATTTGGTATATGGCTTTATTTGGTTGTGGTCTATTGATATTTTCACAAAAATCCATTTTTTGCCCGATAGTTCCCGTAGCAGCAAACCTGCATACTCAACCCCATGTTATTCTTATGGAGAATAATTACGTGTTATCTCCTTTAATTATGAACATAAATTAATAGAACTTGGTATGTGGCTTTACCTAGTTGAGTTATAATGATATTTGTATAAAAGCCCATTTTTAGTGTTCCTTATTTCAGCAAACCTGCATACTCAGCCGCCATGTTATTCTTATGGAGAATAATTAAAATGTCATAAATCGTTTATTTATGAATGTATATTGATGAAACTTGGTATGTGGCTTTATGTGGTATTAAGATAAATTAATATGCATTGGAAATTCGCTGAGTATGCAGGTTTGCTGCTACGGGGGTATTTTGGTTTTTTTTTTTTTTTTTCTGGGAGCAAGTTAACTTAAATCTACCCCAGCACGTCTAACTTGGACCCTAAAATCACTGTTTTTTATTCATGGACTATATTATGTACGTTATGAGCTTGGTATCCCAAACCCACCAATTTGATCTCTTCGACCCTGGTTTATACAGACCGCGTCTCCCGAAGGGTTATTTTTAAGCTCGGGCTGTTAGACGTTTGATACAAAATTGAATGTATCGTGAGATATTTTAGGCCTACTCGAAGCAGAGGACAGTGCTTTTTAAAAAACTTCTTTATTCTTACCCCCAGAGTGACTCTAGGTCAAGTGTAGGCTTACGATGTATATTAATCTAGACAGTGGCGAAATAGTAAGAATACACAGCAAATCTTCGTAGTCATACTAAGCAAATTCCCAAGTACTCAGATTAAGCTATTTCCCAAGTTGCATCAAAATGTATTTTAAATAAGTGAAGAAAAAGATTTTTTCATCCTCCATGAGAATAACATTAGGTTAAGAACGCAGGTTTGCTGCAACGGAGTCCCCCAAAATGGGGGTTTTATGGAAATATCAATGGACCACTTTACTTGCACTACACTGCTTAGTGAGAATTAAAAATATATTAAGGAATACATTTATTACTTTAAAGAAACCTATCGAATCCAGTGCTAGAATTCGAGCAGATATTTTTCTTTTCTGACTAACCAGCTTATACCCTGTCATATTGTGATGTCCATTCCAAAAGTTAGTTTGAAACAGCTGTTCTTGCTTATGTACTGTGTTTTCTTAGTCTCAGTAGCTGCTGTTAAATGTTCAATTAAATTAATTTATATTCTTCTAGAATACATTGGAGCTTTAAAAGCACATGGGGCAAAGCCCTGAAGTTGAAAGTTTTCAAAACCCCAAAAGGAACATCTAGACGGCTACACCGGTAGTTTGCCGGTAGTCGGCTACACCGGTAGTCGTACAAAAACGACTTATTTAAAAAATATGATGATTCACAGGTCACGTGACTCAAGCATCCAATTAACATCGATTACGTTCCCGAATCGGAAGCTGTGATAGACTGTCACTCCAATCGTCTTCATAGCTCGATGTTTCACCTGAACCTACTGCCTATTAACAATTCTTCGTAAAATGCGAGCAACAATGAAGCTTATGAAAACAGCTGATCGATCCGCAGTAGGGCGGAGTTTTGATGGATCGCAATTTACTCTGTCACTCGTTCCAATCAATTTTATCACGCATGCGTCGTGTCCTCCATTCAACTATTACAACTATACGATGCGCACTCATATTAATACATTGATCGGGGTTTTCATAAAATTAGTTATATTCTCGGTAAAACTGGTCAAATTGGTTCAATTGTAGGTTACAATATCTACTCGGAGGTTTACCGGTGTGTGGCTACGTGGCGTGTTGTGGGGTTTTACCCTTTGATAACAATAAGTTAATGTAATCAGGTGGGGGTCAGGACAACGCCCTGGATTCGTTTCCTTCCGATGTAGGTCAATAGAATAAAACTTCCTGTAGACAATATATTCGTTGCGTTTTATTTTGCGTATCCTTAATTTTTGGAGGGTAATCTATATATTTAATTCCGTAAGCGAATCGGTCCCCACGAAATATCTCGAGCTAGGAAGAAGTTAAGATAGGTTACGACGATTCATTTTAAAGCTTGATGGCCAAGGATGGTGGGAAAATATCAGAAATGTGAAACATTACGTAGGCTACGCACCACTGGACTTCAAAGATCCAATGATTTTCTTATGGAAATATCTCTATAGTGTTTTTATTAATAAGCAAAATGAACTATAGTCTATTTAATTTAGGTTTAGGATTGACTCTAGAGACACCTCTGCTGGACTAGTTGGGACTTTAAAGCAGCAGCGTCTCGCCCAGCCAATGACGGGACAGCTTTGACCGAAGATAACCATAGCAACCAAAAACGTGTGTCCTGCAGTGCCAGATTGCTTTTAGCGAATTTCCCCTATAGGGAAGAAGCTATTACCGTAGGTCTCATGGTAAGACTTAAGCCCGAGACCATGATAGCTTTTTGTTTTGAGGTCCCCAGATGCCAAAAAAATATTCGTTCAAATTTATGTATATGTATATATCTATATATATATATATCTATATATATATATATCTATATATATATATATATATGTGTGTGTGTGTGTGTCCGTGATTGCGATAACTTGAGTAAAATACCCCCGTAGCAGCAAATCTGCGTACTCAGCGAATTTCCAATGCATATATATGTTTATTAATACCACATAAAGCCACATACCAAGTTTCATCAATATACATTCATAAATAAACGATTTATGACATTTTAATTATTCTCCATAAGAATAACATGGCGGCTGAGTATGCAGGTTTGCTGAAGCAAAGATCACAAAAATGGGGTTTTATACAAATATCAATATAACTCATGTAGGTAAAGCCACATACCAAATTTCATTAATTTATTTTCATAATGAAGGCAGATAACACGTTACTTATTCTCCATAAGAATAACATGGGACTGAGTACGCAGGTTTGCTGCTACAGGAGCCTTTGGTAAAAAATTTTTTTTTTGAGCAGATATCAATGGTCCACAACCAGATGAAGCCGTATACCAAGTTTCGTCAGTATACGTTCATAAAGAAGCGAGATATAAAATTTGTATTTTCCTCCATAAGAATAACATTAGACAACGTACTGTGTTTATCACTTTCAATATCTCGGTAACCAATTGATGTAGAGAAATGATCAAAATATCAAATTGTGTGTTTTTTTAAGCTGAATCCAATGGGAAAAACTAAAATTTGACTATTTCCAAAATTATATGTACAAAATACGAAAAACCCATTTTTGGGGTACAAAACCCCCCCAAATACCCCTTTGGATAGAGCGATCTGGCTGGTTTTCGAACTTAAAGTCATAAATGTTGCTTTACACGTTTATACCAAATTTCATCAAAATCGGATAATTTTTACGAGAGTTATCGTGCTCACGGACATATATATATATATACAGTTTCGAACGAATGGTGTTTTTGGGGTCTGGGGACCTCAAAACGAAAAGTTATCATGGTCCCGGGCTTAGGTCTTACCATGCCGACTACGGTAATAGCTTCTTCCCTATAGGGGAAATTCGCTAAAACGTCTGATTTCGATGAAATTTGGCTCAAATGTGTAAAGTGATATTCATGACTTTAAGTTCGAAAACCAGAAAAATCGGACCATGGGAAAGGGGGTTTATGGGGTTTTAAAATATTTCAAAAATCAGTTTTTTGCACTTTTCACCCCAAAATTTTTAAAACCCATAATTTTTGTTTTGACCATTTAATAGAGCTTAAAAAACAAATAATATGGTATTTTGGATCATTAACCTAGGTTAAGTGGTTGCGGAGAAAATCTAGAAAACCTGTTCATAAAATCTCCCATGTTAATCTTATGGGAAAATGGTTTTTAGCTTTTCCTCAATTAATTTTATTGTAAACTTCACATTTGCTTTTGCCAATCAGTTTAGCTCCACAAAACAATAATTTTGGTGTTTAAATTGTGATTCTACGTCCATCCATTGCCGAGATATTCAAAGTGCTAAACACATCACGTTGTTCAATGTTATCCTTATGGAGAATATTTAAAATTTGATATCTCGATTATTTATGAACGTATATTGATAAAACTTGGTATGTGGCTTCACCTAGTAGTGATATATTGATATTTGCACACCAAATTGATTTTTTTTTTATTAAGCAAATCTGCATACTCATCCCTAATGTTAATCTTATGGAGAATTCGTAAAGTTTTATATCTCCCTTAATTATGAACATAAATTATTAAAACTTGGTATTTAGCTTCGCCTGGTTGAGTTATATTGATAATTGCAAAAAAAACACAATTTTATCTTCCTTTTTGCAGCAAACCTACGTACTCATCCTCAATGTTATTCTTATGGAGAATAATTAAAATTGTATATGTAGCTTGTGAATATATTTTTATGAAACTTGGTTTGCGGCTTTATGTTGTATTAAGACATAATATGTTATATTATATTATATTATATTATATAATATATTATATTATAATATATATATATAATATTATAATAATAATATTATATATTATAATATATTATATTATATTATGCATTGGAAATTCGCTGAGTACGCAGGTTTGCTGCGACGGGGGTATTTGTTTACTGGTAACCATCTGAGGCGTCTGCTTGGAGTAAATAAATATTTATTTTTATTTGCTCGTAGAAACTATTAATATGTGCAAATGTCAGTTGAAATCTAAACTTTTTATATTTTGTTAAACTATCTGAGGTATTTACTGTTTAGTTATATATTGATGTTCGTATAGTTTATAATGAATTCCTCGATTATTGAGTCGAAAAACAGTTTAGATCAATCTAGCACAAAAAGAGAACGTTCCCAAACTCGACCAATACCAAATTCTTCTTTTCTTAAATTACCCTTTTTAATTGTGTTTTTTCGAGTTACACCCCAATGGTCTTGAACATGTGTATATTATCCATTACGCTCCAAGTCCAACACTTGAGAAAGTTAGGTGAAATACGTCATAGGCTTGCTCCAGTTCCGATAATTTTATCTTATTCAATCAATCGATTGACCTAAAATGCCATACAATGATAAGTCATACTCAATAATGATAGTAACTCACAGTACCTTATGAACAAAAGTATTTAAAATGTATTCTACAAACGTCAATTATCCTATAACTTATTAACATAATACTGTGATCGCGGACGAAGCCGCGACGGGTAACAATATAAGGTAAAACTGCTAACCCTGGCCTTACATCGCTTAGCAAGGGTAAACATTTGTTTACATTCGCAAAAAAAATGTAATCCACATTGTTTTGGCAAGCTGAGGAAAGTGATTCCATATTGCGATCCAACAAATGTAGCGTTGTCTCCTGTTGGTTGTAGATTTGGCAACATTGCACCACCACAACTTCCGATAGCTCTCACTTAGGCCCTTAGGCGCTATAGTCAGGAAGGTTTATTGTACAGTATAACTGTAGGTAACAATGCTTGCTTCACTGTTTTTGTCGAAAAAGCGAGCCGGTGATTTTGTCAGGTTGGTACACTGGTGAGGCAAATGTTTCGTTCTTTGAACTGTTCTGATTGGTTGTTTTAATCCCATAAGTGAATCTACTCATGCAAATCACTGGAATAAAAGTAGTAAAAGTTGGACCAAATTAATTTTTTCGTTTGATTTATGCATACTCTTGTCGTGAAATATGATAAATTATGAGCAAACAAACACAAGTTTATTAATGTTAAAATCATGAGTAGGTATTTGATTGAGTCACTTTGCCGACTCGTTCGATTTCAGCGAGTAGTTCTTTGCCTCGCCAAAATTTGGAAAGAACGGCTCGCAGTTTTGTTCATCAGTGATACCTCCAGTAGTAATACCAAAAGAACTCCTTGGCTACAGCCAATCCTAATGCTACTTTAAATAGACTATAATGTTCAGGTGTGATCATCCACTTACAAAAAAACCATATATGTTAGGGGCTACTATAGTAACTTTTTCCCATGTTCTAAAATAATAGTTTTATAGAGGAAATTAATTCTTTATTACAACTCAAAAAGTGTCTAGTTTATAAATTTAAAGCTCAACGAAATGTAAAAATAATTCAAATCGATTTCGATGAAAATATTTTATAAAATGATTTATAGACAACTCAGACAAACTGGCGCACTTTTAATGACACTTGCTAACTGCTTTATAATTGTGGCGAACTATGATAATTACAGGAGTTTCCCAGTTTGTGCTATAACAACCAACTAGCGAAGTAAATTTATTTACAGGAAATTAATGTGATTAAATTAACAATGGTAAATTAATATGTTAAATGGTAAATGGTAAATTCATTGTTGAATGCCTCCATATAGCTGTTATGTGAGTATCGAATAGATATAGCCTAAATGTTATGTGGAATATAGCCTAAATATCTTCTATCTAGTTTCGCTGATATGAGTTTTACAAAAATCGGCTTATTGTTTAGTAAATAGATAAATCGGCAAAATGAAATTCGGTATGTGTCTACATTCTGTTTGCGGTCTATTGATATTTACATAAAAAAGTTTTTGCGGTCCCCGTGGCAGCAAACCGGAGTGCTCAGTCCTTATGTTGTTCTTATGGATAATAAATTAAATATAATATATTTATTACTTATGAATATATTTTGATGAAACTTTGTAATTGGCTTCATGTAGGAGTGAGGTGCATGCATTTGAAATTCGCTGAGTACGCAGGTTTCCTGTGACGGGGGTATTTTTAATTTAGGATGTTAATAACTTTAGTGCGTAGCTAGTGGCTCGTTGGGGCCGTAGCCCCCGACCTTTTGTTTTTCATGTTGATGTGTTAGCAAAGCAGACTCTTAAAACTAACGAGGAAATGCAATTAAAATGGTCTGATGATGACCGGAATGACTGGTCGAAATCGATAGCCTTGTACCATCGAGCATTATTAAAGCCTTGCATTATTATAAAGCAGAACTTTTACAGTTACTGTGTTTTTGTTGGGGGGGAAATTCGCCCTTATTGTAGGCTAACGTGCCATATACTATTTAACCGAGCCCCTTTTTCCAATACTTCCATCGCCCTGCGATTTACCAAACGTCCAAAAGTCCATCTTTACAATTTTTCAAGGCTGCCTGGTGATTAGGGAGCATGGGGCCAAAATGTTGTGGGAGGGCCCAGAAACCTCTATTTTACTACCTATTAGCGGTCCCAGGACTACCTTAAGACTGGTCTATACCAGTTTTGAGGCTGACATTGGGTACAGCAAATGAAGTTGTCATTACATATGGTAAGTCTTTTGGCTGTCCATTATGACTAACTTCCCTTTCAACTTTGGTCCCTCCATTTGCAGCGGCTAGGGACAGAGTCTCCGGGTTTGGTCCCTCCTGCCAACCTGAGAATGAATGGTCTCTGGCTGTTGTACATGGATACCCTGTCAGTTGAGTTGACCTGTTTGAGGGCAAAATGAGGGTCCCCTGTTGAGAGCCTCATCCCAGCTGTCACAGGGGCACGGGAATTGGCCCTCTGAGGGGTCGATTTGGCTGCCGTCCCTTCCCACCCTTTCATTTCCTGCTATATCCTATCTTTCCGGTAACCTTCGCAATATTCCCGCTTGTGAAAGAGGTGACTAGCAGCAAAGCTGGGGTTTCCTAATCCGCCAATAATACCTATTAGCGAATTTCCCATATAGGGAAGAAGCTATTACCGTAGTCGGCATGCATGGTAAGACCTAGGCCCGGGACCATGATAACTTATCGTTTTGAGGTCCCCAGAACCCAAAAACACCATTCGTTCGAATCTGTATATATATATATAAATATGTGTGTGTGTGTGTGTGTGTGTGTGTGTGTGTGTGTGTGTGTGTGTGTGTGTGTGTGTGTCCGTGGGTGCGATAACTCTCGTAAAAATGGTTCGATTTAGATGAAATTTGGTAAAAACGTGTAAAGCATCATTTATGACTTTAAGTTCGAAAACCAGACAGATCGCCCCATCTAAAGTGGTATTTTTGGGGGGTTTTGTACCCCAAAAATGTTTTTTTTTTAGTTTTTACATGTAATATTTTAAAAAGCATAATTTTAGTTTTCACCATTAGATTCAGCTTAAAAAAACACACAATTTGGTTTTTTGATCATTTATCTACGTTAAATGGTTACAGAGATATTAAAAGTGCTAAACACATCACGTTGTTCAATATTATTCTTAAGGAAAATAAGAACAATTTTATATCTCGCTTATTTATGAACGGATACTAATGAAACTTGGTATACGGCTTCATCTGGTTGTGGTCTATTGTTATTTGCACAAAACAGCAATTTTAAGCGATTATTCCCGTAGCAGCAAACCTGCGTACTCAGCCCCATGTTATTCTTATGGAGAATAAGTACAATGTAATGTGTCCCTTAGTTATGAACATAATTTAATAAAACTTGTATGTGGCTTCACCTTGTTGAGTTATATTAATATTTATATACCCCCGTAGCAGCAAACCTGCATACTCAGCGAATTTCCAGTGCATATTAATTTATCTTAATACCACATAAAGCCACATACCAAGTTTCATCAATACACATTCATAAATAAACGATTTATGACATTTTAATTATTCTCCATAAGAATAACATGGCGGCTGAGTATGCAGGTTTGCTGAAATAAGGAACACTAAAAATGGGCTTTTATACAAATATCATTATAACTCAACTAGGTAAAGCCACATACCAAGTTCTATTAATTTATGTTCATAATTAAAGGAGATAACACGTTAATTATTCTCCATAAGAATAACATGGGGCTGAGTATGCAGGTTTGCTGCTACGGGAACTATCGGGCAAAAAATGGATTTTTGTGCAAATATCAATAGACCACAACCAAATAAGGCCATATACCAAATTTTGCCAGTTTACGTTCATAAATAAGCGAGATATACAATTTTTCTTTTTCTCCATAAGAATAACATTAGACAACGTACTGTGTTTAGCACTTTCAATATCTCGGTAACCAATTGACGTAGAGCAATGATCAAAATACCAAATTGTTTGTTTTTTTAAGTTGAATTTAATGGTATAAATTAAAATTTGATTTAAATTAAAATTACATGTGAAAACCCCAAAAAACACATTTTTGGGGTACAAAACCCCCCAAAAACCCCCCTTCGGATGGTGCGATTCATCTGGTTTTCGAACTCGTTCAAATAAATGGTACTTTACACATTTGTACCAAATTGCATTAAGATCGGACCTTTTTTACGAGAGTTATCGTGCTTACGGACACATATATATATAAATATATATATATATATATATATATATATATATATATTTATATATATATATATATATATATATATATATATATATATATATTTATATATATATGTGTCCGTAAGCACGATAACTCTCGTAAAAAAGGTCCGATCTTAATGCAATTTGGTACAAATGTGTAAAGTACCATTTATTTGAACGTATATATTTATTTGAATATATATATATTTATATATATATATATATACATATATACAAATTTGAACGAATGGTGTTTTTAGCATCTGGAGACCTCAAAATGAAAAGTTATCATGGTCTCGGGCTTAAGTCTTACCATGAGACCTACGGTAATAGCTTCTTCCCTATAGGGGAAATTCGCTAAAAAACAACAATTTTTTGTGTTCCTTGTTGCAGCAAACCTGCGTACTCATCCCCCATGTTATTCTTATGGAGAAAAATCAAAATGGTATATATCGCTTATTTATGATTGTATATTGATGAAACTTGGGATGTGGTTTCACCTAGGTGATTTATATTGATATTTGCATGAAAACCCTGTGTTCCTTGTTGCAGCAAACCTACGTACTTATCCCTAATGTTATGCTTATGGAGAATAATTAAAATTGTATATATCGCTTATTTGTGAATATATGTTTATGAAACTTACTATCCAGCTTTATGTGGCATTAAGATATATTTATGCATTGGACGCTGAATACGCAGGTTTGCTCCGACCGGGGTATTGTTTTTCTTTTAGCTAAGGCGCCCCAGGGCCCCTTGAATTTTGGGCTCTGGGGCAAAATGCCGGTTGCGCCCCCCTCGTGGCCCTGACGATCTTATTCCGGAACTAAGTAGCCTATAATATAGGTAGATAGTTGCTCGTCGCCCACTTACTACTTTTAGCGAATTTCCCCTATAGGGAAGAAGCTATTACCGTAGGTCTCATGGTAAGACTTAAGCCCGAGACCATGATGACTTTTCATTTTGAGGTCCCCAGATGCCAAAAACACCATTCGTTCAAATTTTTATATATGTATATATATATATTTATATATATATATGTGTGACCGTAAGCACGATAACTCTCGTAAAAAAGGTCCGATCTTAATGAAATTTGGTACAAATGTGCAAAGTACCATTTATTTGAACGAGTTCGAAAACCAGATGAATCGCACCATCCGAAGGGGGGTTTTTGGGGGGTTTTGTACCCCAAAAATGAGGTTTTTGGGGTTTCACATTTAATTTTAATTTAAATCAAATTTTAATTTATACCATTGAATTCAGCTTAAAAAAACAAACGATTTGGTATTTTGATCATTGCTCTACGTCAATTGGTTACCGAGATATTGAAAGTGCTAAACACAGTACGTTGTCTAATGTTATTCTTATGGAGAAAAAGGAAAATTGTATATCACGCTTATTTATGAACATAAACTGGCGAAATTTGGTATATGGCTTGATCTGGTTATGGTTTATTGTTGTTTGCACAAAAAACAATTTTTCGCCTATGGCTCCTGTAGCAGCAAACCTAGGTACTCGGTCCCCATGTTATTCTTATGGAAAATACTTAAAATGTTATATATCGCTTATTTATGAATGTATATGGATGAGACTTGGTATGTGGCTTCACTAAGATGAGTTCTATTGATATTTGCATAAAAAGCCATTATTTTGTGTGCCTTGTTGCAGCAAACCTGCGTACTCATCCCCAATGTTATTCTTATGGAGAATAATTAATATTTTAAATATCGCTTGTTTGTGAATACATTTCTTATGAATCCTGTTAAGTGTTATAATGTGTTATGTTATATATTCATTGGAAATTCGCTGAGTATGCAGGTTTGCTGCGACGGGGGTATTTATAAATTACTAGCTGTTCCCGCAGGCTTCGCCCCGCGAATAATAATTCATAAT
Organism: Allygus modestus; assembly: GCA_963675035.1. Lineage (NCBI taxonomy): Eukaryota > Metazoa > Arthropoda > Insecta > Hemiptera > Cicadellidae > Allygus > Allygus modestus. The sequence continues at coordinate 38,611,665 of OY776116.1, read as the reverse complement.
AAACGGTATCAGGAAACTGACACATACTTTCTCCCTTTTAGCCCAACTTTAATGAATAAATTACTTTTTATTTACTAAATATAGAATACAAAGCACGGTAGAATGTACTGAAAATCTTGTAAACAAGTTGTTTTAAAAAAATCCACTCAAATCCCTGCTTTGGAGGCACTACAGAATCCATTGCTGCACTCGTGGTTTTAAGAGGGGAAATGCCCCCTATTCCCCCCCAGGGTTATTAAGGGGCAACATATTTTGAATTTCCTCTGTTGGTCAATACTAACTTGACAAGCATATCAAGTTTGAATGAAATTGATCAGTAAATAAGAGAGAAATAGTAATTTTTTTATTCCCCATAAGAATAATATGAGTACAACGTACTGCGTTTACTGCAAAGTGAAAATTTCAATTTTCTCCGAAATCAGCAATCGTAGATTAGTAATTCAAAATACTAAATTATTTAGTTTTTTGAGCTCTTTTTAATGGTGAATAGTAATATTTTTTTATATTTATGTCTTTTTATGGAAAATCCAAAACACTGAATTTTTGACGTTTTAAGTCCTGTAATTTCTGAACCCGAATTTTTACAGGAATGCGGGTGGTGTCATTTTGTTGGAAAACTAACGTTCTATAAATGACTAAAGTTTAATCAAAATCGTTAGAGCCATTTTTGAGAAATTTTGATTTTTCATGTTTTTTGGCAGTTTTGGGGGGATAATTACCCTTAAAAATCAAAAATTCAAAAAAATGAAAAAAATGCCTGGAGATATCGTGGATTAGTACCTACATGCCAAATTTCATAAAAATCGGCCCATTGGTTAAGGCTCTAGCTCTGTACACATCCACACAGACACACACACACACACGGACACACACACACACACAGACAGACATCACGTAAAAATCACTTTTTTGGGTTCAGGGAGCACCAAAACGAATATTTCCACTAACAACTCAAATTCGAAAATTTTGTCGAAAACAATACTTTCTCCATATACTATGTATAAGGGGAGAAAGTAAATAAACGGTATCAGGAAACTGACACATACTTTCTCCCTTTTAGCCCAACTTTAATGAATAAATTACTTTTTATTTACTAAATATAGAATACAAAACATGGTCGAATGTACAGAAAATCTTGTAAACAAGTTGTTTTAAAAAACATCCACCCAAATCCCTGCTTTGGAGGCACTACAGAATCCATTGCTACACTCGTGGTTTTAAGAGGGGAAATGCCCCCTATTCCCCCCCGGGTTATTAAGGGGCAACATATTTCGAATTAACTCTGTTGGTCAATGCTAAATTGACAAGCATATCAAGTTTGAATGAAATTGATCAGTAAATAAGACAGAAATAGTAATTTTTGTATTCCCCATAAGAATAACATTGGACAAGGTACTGCGTTTACCGCTAAATGAAAATTTCAATTTTCTCCGAAACCAGCAATCGTAGAATAGTAATTCAAAATACTAAATTATTTAGTTTTTAGAGCTCTTTTTAATGGTGAATAGTAATATTTTTTAATATTTATGTTTTTTTATGAAAAATCCAAAAAACTGAATTTTGGATGTTTTAAGTCCTGTAATTTCTGAACCCGATTTTTTACAGAAATGCGGGTGGTGTCATTTTGTTGGAGAACTAAAGTTCTACAAACGACTAAAGTTTAATCAAAATCGTTAGAGCCGTTTTTGAGTTTGGATTTTTCATGTTTTTTGGTGGTTTTTGGGGGATAATTACCTTTAAAAATCAAAAATTCAAAAAAATGAAAAAAATGCCTGGAGATATCGTGGATTAGTACCTACATACCAAATTTCATCAAAATCGGTCCATAGGTTAGGGCTCTAGCTCTGTACACATCCACACAGACACACACACACACACACACACACACACACACACACACACACACACACACACACACACACACACACACACACACACACACACACACACACACACACACACACACACACACACACACACACACACACACACACACACACACACACACACACACACACACGGACACACACACGGACACACACACACACACACACACAGACAAACATCACGTAAAAACCACTTTTTTGGGTTCAGGGAGCACCAAAACGAATATTTCCACTAACAACTCAAATTCGAAAATTCTGACGAAAACAATACTTTCTCCATATACTACGTATAAGGGGGAGAAAGTAAAAACGATGACAGTTGTGTGTGCTGCATTCTGTGGTTATCCCGTGGAACTACTTCGAATCAAGGTAAGCTGTTTGTATTTTCATCTACTCAAACTTAAAGTGAATGTCCGTAAGAATAACACAGGATTGAAACTTTGACTCCCCGTGGGGTGGAGCCCTATGGGAATTTCTTAAACCCTTTTCTTAGTGAGCACCTAAGACCCAAGAGGAAGGTATGTTCCAAATTTCAATGCAATCCGTTCTGTGGTTTTTGAGATTTCGTGATGAGTGAGTCAGTCAGTGGTATTTTAGTTTTAAATATCAAGAAGATTTACCATAATTTTTTACACATCAAATTATAGTAACTTGGTGGGAGATTAGTGTAACGTATACTCGACTAGTCTAGTGTTGTGTGAAATTCTAACCAATACATCTCTTGTCATAAGCACGTGGAGTATACAATAATTATTAGCAATGGAAATTACGTCATTTATTTATGACTACCCGAAGAGACCCGAGGGAGGTCGTGTGTTCGGGGACAGAAGGAGAGGATCACTGCGACTCAACAGGTGGTGAACCAGGAACCAAGTCAACAGGTGTCCCATTCCACGTTCTGGTTTAGGACTCTGGACAGGTAACACTAGGACCTCCCAAAACCGAACCCGCACGGCAGACCCATGTGCGGTAGTGGGTGCGGGCGGAGGGGGGGCAGGTGCCGAGGCCCGGCAGGCGGCAGATGTGCAGATGTCCCGCACGGGCCACGGGCACAAGGCAGAGTCGGGAGTCGGGAGAGCGGCCTCATGAACAAAGAGCGCGGGTCCCTGACCCCGGCAGCAGCTACGGCCGCCGCGCACGACAACGGCAACGGTCCTGCTATTCTGGGAGACCAAACAGAACACCTTCCTGCCTCGGTCGACCGTGAACAGGAGAAAAGATGGTTCACAGAAGTTCTGACATGTGATGAGCTGGTGGTAAAGTGTATTTCATCAATAAGCTACGGATTTGAAGCGGGAACTAGTGCCGACAGAGATGTCAAAAGAAAATTAAGTTTTGATCATTACTAGTTATAGTTTAAACAATTCGTCAATAGGAAACATGTTGAAAATCATGGGTTTTCTAATCTACAGCGTTTCTTTGTGATACTGTTTCATACTGTTATACTATGTCATTAGTTTTTCAATTTCGAATGCAAAAGGAACCACATAGAACTCCAATTCAAAAATATTACGAAGAAATTGATTGATATTTTTGTGTATGGCAAGTCTTTATCAGGGATTTTCTACTATAATGGTAGGGATTTATGCTCTAAAACCACATTGTATTTTTTCAACAAACATTAGAGTGTGTGCAATTTTGTTATATTATCTACTAGCTGATTATAACGGTTTCACCCGGGTATATAATGTAGTTAAAAAAATTAAATTACTTATGTCAGCTGTTTATTTGAATAACATCAAAATAGCAGAAAACTGTAACCGTATGGTCTCATTTGATTAACATTGGAATTTTGGATGTCCCACGGGGAGTAGCCCTAGAGGATTTAGAGGAAACTGTAAATTGCATGCCTTAACTCCGTAACTCCTTGTAGTTTAGCCGTACGGCGATCCATCCACAGACAAGAACTCTGCTTCATTTATATAGAATTGAATTCCAAAATAAAAAACAAGATTATCTTCTTTTGTGTACTAACATCTTATAAATAATCAAGATAAAGAATTCTTTCCTTGTGGAATTGCTTCATAAAGCGGTGTCCATTTCATAAAAAGTTGACAAATCTTTTGTTTGAGATATGTTGAATGTGTGTGTCTGAGTTCCGGGTATTTAACGTTGCTCTACGTTCCAGAAACTCCTCGCAGGTGCAAACACTGTTGGACAGGGTCGAGGCGTTTTCCACTCTTGGTTTGTAACAATCTGTGCACCAGATCTCTATTTCTCTAGTTCCAGCGTTCACCGCTCACGGAGGGCACGCTCACGCTTGGCTTGACAAATAGCTGCTATTCTGGGCTTGGAGCTGGACCTGGCTTTAAAATAGACGGGTTTATGGAAAGTGTAAACGTGAATCATGGGTATTTATAAGTATTCCGCAAGGTTTGCTTGGCCAGTCGCGGAGGTCCACTTGGTAAGTTGTATGAGGTGAATATACACCTTGAACCAAACGGATTATGCATTTTTCATGGTGTGAAAATATACAGAATACAATATTTCTAGGGAATTCCAGAGTGTAAACTTTTTAAAAAAACAGAAAATACACACTTAAAAACAACTCAAAACTGTTTTTATAGCATGTTTACACAGGGAAATTATGTCAATACAAGTTGTCAACACTATTTGGAACGTTAATAATTCGTTGACAAAATTTGAACTAACCCCATTAAAATCTGTATTGAAATTTTAGGTGTGTTCAACAGGTATTCAAAATCAATGGGAAAACCAAATGCTGCAAATAAATAAATGACTATCGTAGAACAAAAATGTTCACCACTGCTGTTGGAAGCAATTGTTGGTAACTCCGGTGTAAACGCGCCTTTACGTCAATATTATTAATCCAATTTGATGGAAGTAAATTTTTTTAGTGAATTTCCTTTGGAAAGTGAACTATTAGCATGACCCGCACGGTGAAACTTAAGAGTCTTCATCACCGGAAATTGCTAGACGGCATCTTGGAGTTTTGTTCCATAAGGCCAATGTTAACTTTGTGCCTCCATTACTCCTCACCTGATCGTCACATACAATTCATTTTGGTGTCAAATTAAAGATTTCGTCGTCCTCTAGGGAAATACAATGTCGAATTCCTTAATTAGGGTATCATAGTTTCATAATAAATAGTTTAATTTTGAACTGAAACATTGTACATGTTCTCATTAATTTGTAACAAAATCCAAATTCGAGTATTGTATTTCCCTAGAGGACGACAAAACTTTTAATTTGCCACCAAAATTAATTGTTTGTGACGATCAGGTGAGGAGTAACGGAGGCACAAAGTTAACATTGGCCTTATGGAACAAAACACTGAAATGGCGTTCGGCAACTTCCGGTGATGAAGACTCTTAAGCCCGGGACCACCATAGAAGTTCCTAACGTGACCCTCTGAACACGTTTTGGGGGTCGTTCCAAATTGTATATATATATATATATATATATATATATATATTATAGAGAGAGAGAGAGAGAGATAGAGAGACATATATATATATATATATATATGTGTGTGTGTGTGTGTGTGTGTGTGTGTGTGTGTGTGTGTGTGTGTGTGTGTGTGTGTGTGTGTGTGTGTGTGTGTGTTTGCACTCTAGCAGTCGCATTTTTTGTCCGATTTACTTCAAGTTTGGTAGGGACGTTCCTTTCTGTAATCAGTTGGACAAGTTCGTTGGGCAAAACAATCGGAAAACTCTAAACCCCTTTTTTTGGATTAATCTTTCAAATTTCGAGTTTTTGGGCCTAAAAAGGGTCAGAAAAGCCCCAGATGTAAAAGCAATGCATGCAAAAAGATAGGAATTAGAGAGGCGAAAGTTTTAAGCCCTCTCTCGTCATTCTAGCATAAATATTTACCGAGTTATTAAAGAAAATGTGAATCGCCCTAACACAGTACGTTGTCTTATGGGGGTTTTACACTAGAAAAGCCAGTTATTCCTTTGTTAGAGTACTTTTTTCATCTCCAGCAACCTCACGCCTACTTTCAAGCCAGTATGTACCTTCTCCCAACCTTATAATGCGCAAAATTGTATTCCCAGCTTTGCAAGTAAATGAAACCAGGAGTATCAGAACAGTAAAAAATCAATGTTTTCAGATTTCAATAAAATTGGACAAATGTATGTTTTTACACTTATTTTGAGTTTTACAAGTTTTTATGTGGGAATTCACTTCCCTCACGTCAGCGTGCTGCGTGCGAACTCGTTTTAGCGAATTTCCCCTATAGGGAAGAAGCTATTACCGTAGGTCTCATGGTAAGATTTAAGCCCGAGACCATGACAAATTTTTTGTTTTAGGTCCCCAGATGACTAAAACACTATTCGTTCAAATTTATATATATATATATATGTGTGTGTCCGTGAATGCGATAACTTGAGTAAAAAACATCCGATTTCGATGAAATTTGGCTCAAATGTGTAAAGTGACATTTATGACTTTAAGTTCGAAAACCAGAAAAATCGGGCCAAGGGAAGGGGGGTTTATGGGGGTTTTAAATTTTCCAAAAATCAGTTTTTTGCATTTTTTACCCTAAAATTTTTAAAACACTTAATTTTGGTTTAGACCATGTTATAGAGCTTAAAAAAAAATAATATGGTATTTTGAATTATTAAGCTAGGTTAAGTGGTTGCGGAGAAAATCCAAAAAACCTGCTCATATCTCCTATGTTAATCTTATAAGAAAAAGGTTTTTGGCTTTTCCTAAGTTAATTTTAATGTAAATTTCACATTTGCTTTTACCAATCAACTCAGCTCCACAAAACAATCATTTTGGTGTTTAAATTGTGATTCTACGTCCAACCGTTGCAGAGATATTCAAAGTGCTAAACACAGTACGTTGTCCAATGTTATCCTTATGGAGAATAAATAAAATTTGATATCTCCATTATTAATGAATGTATATTGATGAAACTTGGCACGTGGGGTCACGTAGTACTGGTATATTGATATTTGCACAAAAAATTGATTTTTTGTTGATTATCCCCGTAGCAGCGAACCTGCGTACTCAGCCCCCATGTTATTCTTATGGAGAATAAGTAAAATGTAATGACTCCCTTAATTATGAACATAAATTAATAAAACTTGGTATGTGGCTTCACCTTGTTGAGTTATATTTATATTTGCATAAAAACCCATTTTTTTAGTTTCTTGTTGCAGCAAACCTGCTTACTCATCTCCCATGTTATTCTTATGCAGAATAATTAAAATGTTATATAGTACTTACTTATGATTGAATATTGATTAAACTTGGTATGTGGCTTCACCTAGTTAAATTCTATTTATATTTGCATGAAAACCGTTTGTTTGTCTTCCTTGTTTAAGCAAACCTATGTACTCATCACCAATGTTATTCTTATGGAGAATAATTAAAATTGTATATATCACTTATATGTGAATAAATTTTTATGAAACTTGGTATATGGCTTTATATGGTATTTTGACATATATTATGCATTGGAAATTCGCTGAGTATGCAGGTTAGCTGCAACGGGGGTATTATTTATTCATGTTGGCCAAGGTACTTACTTGTGTTGTGAAACTTTTTATATGAAAGCCAGGTCCATCATAGAAGACAAGTAAGCTTGAATATTTTAGTTATAAGGCAAACAAACAAATAAAACAATATCGAAAACAAATCGAGGTACAAATCGAATATCAACAACATTTATTGAACGTTACATTATCTTTTCGCGGCGTACTATTTTAAATGTTAGTAATTGGTACAGTTTTCTAGGACAATTTATGAAAACTGGAAACCTCGCGGTTTTGTTTACTTAGAGAAACGAGGATCTAAGAAACAGAGGTCCGAGTGTACTAGGTATCTTAGTATAGGACCGCAGTAAAGGTCCAGGTCCTACGGTTCAAGGAATCTAGACTAATTTTGTTCTAGTTTCCTTGCTGCGGTTTAAAGTACTGCACAAACAGTTATTTTTATTTAAAAATAAAATGAATAAAGACATGCGCCATTTTGCCAAAACGAGTTCTTGCAAACCTATATTCAAGAATTAGAATATCCACTAACTTTTCTCTGTGTATATACTGTATATTCTCTAACTTCTTTCTTGCTAACTGTAAGCTCTTTATTTTTACGTCCATGCAGCATAAATATAAATGGATTTGAAGAAATAAGAAATAATCATAGCAATCATAAAATATCATATAGAATAATTTACTCTGTATTCCATTGAATATACAGAGTTACTGTGTACTCAATGCTACAACATATCTTCTGATGGCAGAAAAGTTTATACAGTATCTAGCAATGGGGGAACATATAGGCCTAGGGTGACCAAATCATAAACTTGAAAAAAAAACTTCGTGGTGTTTTGCTTGGGGGCGATATCCTCCGAGGGGCCTCCCTCATTGCGTAATCATTGGAATTTTCTCTTTTTAGCTATTTTGAGACCTATAAATTTTTTTCTATTTACCTTTGGTTATGTAATTTAATTTAAATTCTGAGGCATATAATAAATTAAAACAATAATTTTGTAGGGAATATTTATTTATTAATACATACTCCAAAACATAATTAAACAAGAAACTTGGTTTATATATGTAAAATTTCATGGAGAAAGTTTTTAAGCCATCCATTTCGTCCTAACTCAATGGGTTCCTCCCAAGAGGGTTAACCTTTTGGAAAGATATTGTTGTTTACATAATACCCCCGTATCAGCAAACCTGCGTACTCAAGTGAATTTCCAATGCATATATACGTATCTTAATACCACATAAAGCCACATACCAATTTCCATCAATATACATTCATAAATAAACGATTTATGACGTTTTAATTATTCTCCATAAGAATAACATGGCGGCTGATGAAACAAAGAACACAAAAAATGTGGGTTTATAAAAATATCAATATAATTCAACTAGGTAAAGCTACATACCAAATTGTATTAATTTATGTTCATAATTAAGGGGACACGTTACTTATTCTCAATAAGAATAACATGGGGGTTGCGTACGCAGGTTTGATGCTACAGGAACTATTGGCCAAAAAATGTTTTTTAGTGCAAATATCAATAGACCACAACGATATGAATCAATATACCAAGTTTCATCAGAATAAGTTGATAAATAAGCAAGATATACAATTTTTCTTATTCTCCATAAGAATAACATTGGACAACGTACTGTGTTTAGCACTTTCAAAATCTCTGTAACCATTTGACGTAGAGCAATGATCAAAACACCAAATTTTGCGTCTTTTTAAGCTGATTCCAATAGTAAAAACTAAAATTTTACTTTTTCAAAAATTACATGTAAAAGACTAAAAAAAAATGTTTGGGGTACAAACCCCCCCCCCAAATACCCCTTCGGATAGGTCGATCTGTCTGGTTTTCGAACTAAAGTCATAAATTCTGCTTTACACGTTTATTCAAAATTTCGTCAAAATCGGATTATTTTTACGAGAGTTATCGTGCTCACGGACACATACACACACACACACACACACACACACACACACACACACACACACACACACACACACACACACACACACACACACACACACACACACACACACACACACACACACACACACATACACACACACACACACACACACACACACACACACACACATATATATATATAAATACAGTTTTGAACGAATGGTGTTTTTGGCATCTGGGGACCTCAAAACGAAAAGTTATCATGGTCCCGGGCCTAGGTCTTACCATGCCGACTACGGTAATAGCTTCTTCCCAATAGGGGAAATTCGCTAAAAGCTAATGAATGACATGTTTACTTGAACAGGTTATCTTGGTGATATTGATTTTAGTTGATAATAGTCAAAGGCATGACAACGTCTGCCGGGTAACAGCTAGTCCACTATAAAGCTGAAAAAACTAGAAAGTCCATTTTGCAATTTAGAGCACTCGCTTCTATGGCTACTCGGTTATTGGCACTGGCTACCTGCAATACACGACTCCATAACTAGCAAAAATGAAAAATATTACTTGAAAGACGTATTATAAACTAGCTGTTCCCGCGGCTTCGCTTGCGAAAAATTAAAGCACATCTATATCTAAATATATAAAAGAGGAAGTATGTATATATATATATATATATATATATATATATACATATGTAGCCTATGGACTCCGAAACCGCTCGACAGATTTTAATGAAACTTTCAGGCATTATTAAGCATTATTCAAGGATGGTTTGTGTGAAGTTTGGTGCAAATCTGTCCAAAGGGCTCCGACCCAGAGGGCATACAAGGGTGCAGTGTCAGGTTTTAGAAATTTAGTGTTTACAAAATTAACAGCTGTAATTAGTAAACAACTTAATTTGGGCGCAGCAACGCGCGCCGGGAAACTGCTAGTAATATTATAAAGAAGAAGAAGAGGTGGTTTCTGTCTGTCTGTCTGTCTGTCTGTCTGTGTTCCGGGTGAACGCAAAAACTACTGAACCGACTGGGCTGAAACTTTACACATAGGTATATCTTGAACCCATGCAACATATAGGCCTATTCACTTCCTTAAAATCCCCTCGGGCTACGCCCCGTGAACGTCCTAAGTTTCAATGTTTACATTTCAGAAGAAAGTAAACATTCAGAAACTGTAATGCGAACAGCTGAGGTCACTTACATTTGACAGCTTAAAGAGCAGAAGCAAGAATAACAGCTGTTTCAAGCTAACTAAAATGCAATTTGCATTGACTATAGAATGGGTATGGAAAACCCCGGTGCGAAGAACGTGTACATCAAATGTATATATATTTATTTAAATATACCGTATAATGAATCTATATAAATAAAATTAGAGTTTTGTCTGTACATTGCTTGGAATTATGAAATGTTAGCATATTTTCACGTTTTACACCCTAGGGAAAACAAACCAAATCTTATCTCAATTTATGTCTGTCTGTCTGTTTGCCGGTAAGCTCAAGGACGGGTTTTCGTTCGCTTTTCACTGGAAAACGGGTGCACTGACATTAATGAAACTTGGTTTCTTTGTTCTATATATATGCGTGAGAAGGTTTTAGGTCACTATAAACTGGCATACGCCTTTCAAAAAAAATAATGGCGGCCGCTCAAAAACATTATTTTGTGCGGTTTTGGTCATGTTTTGTTCGTTTTTACAGGAAAACGGGTGCACCGATTTTTATGCAACTTTTTTCTATGTTCTATATGTGCGTTAGAAGGTTTTAGGCTAGTTGGATTGTTTTAAATTACAGTACCTTAGGTCACTGCCCCATAGGGTTTTAACACATTGGGTGCAGCGGTATAATTTAAATATTCACCCGAAATCTGAATTTTTTATTTAATAAAAACTTACATTTTGATGGTAGAAATACATAATAATAGTTATGAATGTGATCACAACAGCATTTACCTTGAAATGATGGCTTCAAAGTTACAACCATATGGTACCCATCGCCACCAGGTAGTGATGCCGGCCGGGGTATCCATATGGTACCCATCGCCACCAGGTAGTGATGCCGGCCGCACACGCTGTTTCGGGTCGACGAACTGCCATCTTATTTCCACATATATCTCTGATCCTCCCACAAAAATTTACTAAAGTCTCCATTGAAAAAAATCAAACACACGTGGCATATTCGCCCCCCCCCGCCCCTGTTACTGATAACGCGACAAAAATAGAAACTGTATCAACTCAGGTGGCTACAAAGTATTAGTTCGAAATATCGAATGGCTGAGCCACAGGAAAATATCAAAGTTTAGACCGTTCCAGGTATCCATATGGATACCGTCGCCTCTAAGTGATGGACTCGTGGTATCCATATGGATACCGCCGCACCCAATGTGTTAAAGATCCTATGCTATTCTTATGGATAAAGCATTTATTTATTTATATTGAACCAGATGATGGCATAGTTATTCTATAAATAGCTGTTGTAGTTCTTTTTTTAAACGTTGAGTGAAGATTGGTAATAAATAACATAAGTGGATATATGATCTAAATCTATATTTGTCAGACTCATGCACTTACTGACATAGTGATCACTTTATCTAAGAAACGACAATGTCTATTGAAGATGAAATTTTGGATGGTGGTTCCCCTTATGCTGCAGATTCACAATAAGAATACGTTTAAAAAAGTCCTATAGGGCTCTTCGCTTATTTACTTTTATGGCAATTTTAAGAGTATTAGTATTTACTGCACCTTTGTAAGTTACATTTCGGTAGGAACATAACTAATTCATCAGAACAAAACGCAAGCCTATTCCTGTTACGAAAATGTTTAAGGGCTTCGCCCCCCGGAATTTCAAAATACAATATTTTAACAATCTTGCACATACTCTTGGACTGATGGTTCTGAAATTTCGGTAGGAATGTAGCTGATAGCTCAGTGCAGACATTTACCTACTCCAGACACAAATATACTCAAGGACTCTGGCCCAATGGCCTTTAATATAAGCGTGTTAGTCATAACACACCAACTACTCAACCAGTAGAGCTGAAATTTGATGCCTTAAAGGAAATAAAAAACATCATCATGGGGAGTCACAGTTTTGTTCTCTGGAGATTTCACACAGACCCTTTGTCGTAAGTGAGGCATGAGTGGACGAGTCTACGCCTCTCTAAAAATATATTTTATGTAGCCGACCACTGAGCGTCTGAACTTAACAGTAAATATGAAAATGTATTTTTGAGAAGATTAAGGGGTTGAGCAGTTTTCTTATGCGCTTTTAAAAGTTGAGATTGGGACATTGAAAAACAAATTAAGTCTCAGAAACATCTATCCTTCACTCGGCACTATCGATGAATCACAGGATTTACTGATTGACAGTTTAGTCACCGAGGTTCATAAACAGTTTAATCTGGAAAGTGCCATCCTCACGTCCCCCAATGAACAAGCAACGGAGATCAACACAAATTAATGTAGGTCTATTCCAAAGGGAGGAACGAACATATACAATATTTAATACCGTTCATTTAACCATGACCACTGTTAGAACAGTTCGTATAATATATATTGATTTACATTTATTTAAATAAAATCAAGTAGTCATATGTTTTTAAAACATATGATTTTCCCAAGTTTAAATTGTTTATTTACAATTATAATGAAAACAGGACCTGGCAAGAATGGTGATTTTAAAAGTGGTTTGTCAATGTTTTTAAAGGTTAACGTTCCGTTACATTACTATTAATTTATTGGAATGCAAAGATTAATGTATCAAAGTATTTAAAATGTCAAATTAAACAGGGTTAATATTTTGTTGTACTTGAGTTCTTTTATTTCTAAAATCGAATCCTAAGTGTCACGTGTACCGATTTGGATTCGAAAAAACCACACCGTTCTCTACTCGACAGAGATACTCGACTTGGCAACAGTACCCGAACTATCTGCCATAGTATATTTCGTTAAATTTAATTCTAATTTCAAAGTTTAAAATGTAATTTGACTATTGTAAAATTATGTGGGTTGTTAATTTTGTTTAGTTAATCTACCATTTATATACAACCCGTACGAAGGACGGGTACACAGCTAGTTTAACATATTAACCTGACCAGCCCTATCAAATCTTTGTTTATGTTTTATCCATATCCTTTGCAGTAATTGACAAACATTTTAAGCACAGCTGGAAATTTTATGTTATAAATAGTATCCTCCCGTAATATTTGCATTGGTTCTTACAGGGCCACGAGGGTGGAGCCCTGATGTTCGATGTATACATCATCAGGTATATATGTTAATGTGATATGTAAGTTATGTTCATTCAATTTTTTAGCTTTATAGGTCCAATAGTCTTTGCGTGATGGAACTCCATATATCCATACATCCAAACAAACATCTCAACTTTCACATTTATAATATTAGTAGGATAAGGAAATATTAGTGATTTTAAAATGTGTTTATTAGTACCCAACGTAAATACGGGACATTTTGGCGTCCCGGGAGACTTTTTCGGGACTCCGGGTACGATCGTGAAAAAAACCGGGACAATCCCCTTTTTAGAGGACGTTTGGTCACCCTAAATAGGCCTTTACAATATGTAATAAACGGTATCAGGAAACTGACATCTACTTTTCCCCTGTTAGTCCAGCTTTAATGAATAAATTACTTTTTATTAACTAAATATAGAGTCCGGTCGAATGTACAGAAAATCTTCTAAACAAGTTGTTTTCAAAAATATCCACCCAAATCCCTTTTTTGGAGGCACTACAGAATCATTTGCTACACACAGTGGTTTTAAGAGGGGTAATGCCCCTAATCCCCCCCAGGGTTAAGTGGCAACATATTTCGAATATCCCTCTGTTGGCCAGTGATAACTTGACCTGCATATCAAGTTTTAACGAAATTGATCAGTAAATAAGAAAGAATAGGCCTAATGTTTGTATTACCCATAAGAATAACATTGGACAACATACGTACTGTGTTTACCGTAAAATGAAAATTTAAATTTTCTCCGCAACCAGCAATCACAGAGTAATAATTCAAAATACTAAATTATTTAGATTGATGAGCTCTTTATAGTGGTGATAACCAATCTTTTTTAACACTTATGTTTTTCTTAATGACAAATAAAAAATACTGAATTTTTGATGTTTTAAGTCTTGTAATTTCTGAACCCGAATTTTCCCCGAAATGTGGGTGGTGTCATTTCGTTGTAAACCTAAACCTCTTAAAACCACTAAAGTTTAATCAAAATCTTTAAAGCTGTTTTGAGATATTTTAATTTTTATTGTTTTTGCGGATTTTGGGGGATAGTTATTCTTACAAATACAAAATTAAAAAAAAATTAAAAATCACCTGGAGATATAGTGGATTAGTAAGTAGTATGATTCTGTAGTGCCTCCAAAAAAGGGATTTGGGTGGATATTTTTGAAAACAACTTGTTTAGAAGATTTTCTGTACATTCGACCGGACTCTATATTTAGTTAATAAAAAGTAATTTATTCATTAAAGTTGGACTAACAGGGAAAAAGTAGATGTCAGTTTCCTGATACCGTTTATTACATATTGTAAAGGCCTATTTAGGGTGACCAAACGTCCCCTTAAAACGGGATTGTCCCGGTTTTTTCACGATCGTACCCGGAGTCTCGAAAAAGTCTCCCGGGACGCCAAAATGTCCCGTATTTATGTTGGGTACTAATAAACACATTTTAAAATCACTAACATTTCGTAATCCTACCTACCAAATTTCATGAAAATCGGAACTGGTGTCACCTCTAGTTCTGTATGCCTATACACATCCACACAGACACACACACTCACGGACAGACATCAGGTAAAAATCACTTTGTTGGTTTCAGAAAGCACCAACACGAATAAGTTCCACTAACAATTCAAATTCGAAAATGTTGACGAAAACAATACTTTCTCCTTATACATTATACGTTGTATAAGGGGTGAAAGTAAAAAAAGTATAAACAAAATCAAATCATGCCTCAACGAGAAATTGTTATAACATTACATTTTTAAATTATAGCCGACGTTTTTATAGAAGATTCAAAGAAAACATTCAGTGTAATAAATAAATGTATTAACATAGATACATCGATTAACATCGGCTTAACAATAGGCTAAATATGGTGACCATGATTTTATTTTATCCTATACTAATATTATAAATGTGAACATTTGGATGTATGGTTGTATACTTTTTGGTGAAAGACATGGAATCCAAGTAATGTGTTGTGTATTAAAATTAAAGATATCACTTTTCCAAAGGTATTTATTTTATATTCCATTTATTAAACGTTTAGGCACAATAGCTTTAATTTTAATGTGACAAAGACGGGAGCGGCAAAATCTGACTTTCGCAACCGAAAAATTGTCATTCAATTTTGCTACTTCAATTTTAATTCGGATGTATTCAAACTTTCATTGAAGGCCTCAATAATAAAATAATACCCCCGTCGCAGCAAACCTGCGTACTCAGCGAATTTCCAATGCATTTATATGTTTCTCACTAGTACATAAAGCCACTCACCAAGTTTGACAAAAATACATTCATAAATAAGTGATTTATAACATTTTATTTGTTCCCCATAAGAATAACATTAGGACTGAGTACGCAGGTTTGCTGCAACGAGGAAGATAAGAAATGGGTTTTTATGCAATTATCAATATAACTGAACCAGGTGAAGCTACTTACCATTTTTATTAATTTATGTTCATAATTAAGGGAGATATAAAACTTTACTTATTCTCCATAAGAATAACATTAGGGCTGAGTATGCAGGTTAGCTGCTACGGGGACAACCAACAAAAAATTTATTTTTTGTGCAAATATCAATATACCAGTACAACATGAAGCCACATACCAAATTTCATCAAAATACATTCATAAATAATCAAGATATCAAATTTTATTTATTCTCCATAAGGATAACATTGGACAACGTACTGTGTTTAGCACTTTGAATATCTCTGCAACGGTTTGACGTAGAATCACAATTTAAACACCAAAATGATTGTTTTGTAGAGCTGAAGGGATTGGTAAAATAAAATGTCAAGTTTAAAGTAAAATTAACTGAGGAAAAGTCAAAAACCTTTTTCCCCTAAGATTAACATGGGAGATTTTATGAGCATGTTTTTTGGATTTTTTCCGCAACCACTTAACCTAGGTTAATAATTCAAAATACCATATTATTTGTTTTTTTAAGCTCTATAACATGGCCAAAACCAAAATTAAGTGTTTTAAAAATTTTAGGGTGAAAAATGCAAAAAACTGATTTTTGGAAAATTTAAAACCCCCATAAACCCCCCTTCCCATGGTCCGATTTTTCTGGTTTTCGAACTTAAAGTCATAAATGTCAGTTTACACATTTCAGCCAAATTTCATCGAAATCGGACGTTTTTTACTCAAGTTATCGCATTCACGGACACATATATAGATATATATATATACAGTAGAACCTCGATAGTTCGACACTTTGTGGACTAAAGGAGTGTCGAACTATCGAAATGTCAAACTATAGGGAGTATATGGAACATTTTAACACAGGGAGTATTATGAGCAGAAAACCAATAGCGTATCACGAAAGAATCAAATACTTGTTTAACTCCTGCAGCGTCTCGAGCGAACTGACTTGACTTACTTACTGGGAAGGGGGTGGATAGGGGGTAGGTGGTAGGAAAGATAAGTTATTTATAGAAAAGGATGTAGCACACATTCGCAAAAACAATAAGCGGGCTCCCATCACTGACCTGCGAACCCGTCAAGGACACTATCGGTCGCCGCTACTGTCATGTCATGTGGTCACGGCCCGTGTTGAAGTATACAGACTATCGAACTATCGAGTGTCGAACTATCGAAGATCTACTGTATATATATATATATATATATATATATATATATATATATATATATACATATATATAAATTTGAACGAATAGTGTTTTGGACATCTGGGGACCTCAAAACAAAAAGTTATCATGGTCTCGGGCTTAAGTCTTACCATGAGACCTACGGTAATAGCTTCTTCCCTATAGGGGAAATTCGCTAAAAACAATAATGTTATGATTTCGGCGGGGGGGGGGGATCGAGCGACCTCTGGCCCCTTGGATCTGCGACTAGTACTATTTTTTAGTTTGTTTTAAACCTAATATTTTCCCCGGTAATCTGTTCACAAACATCCAGTTGCTCGAATGCGAGCAAATATTACCCCTTCTGGGATTTCCAGCTCATATCCAGATCTATTAATCACAATAACACCTATTATTTTTAAATTGTTGTAGGTTACCAAATTGAACTCCTGATGAAGTCTTATGACAAAAATGTGAGTAAACCTTAGAAGACTGTGTAGTGAGGTTTTTCAATAACACCCTTTATTAACAATTTGTATAAAGGGTTATGAGAAATTGGACCCCCTCCCAAGTTTAGCCGCTGCGCGCATTTGTTATTCCATTGTGGTATACTAATATTAATCCTGGAAACTAACTTAATAAATCCTGCAGGAAAACAGATTGATTTTTATAAAAAAATGTTCCATTTTGCCAAAACGAGTCCTTGCAAACCTATATTATATTAAAGAATTCGAATATCCACTGTATATTCTCCAAACTTCTGGCTAATTGTAAGCTCCTGATTTCTACGTCAATGCAGTATAAACATGGATTAGAAAAAAGAATAAAATTTAATAATCATTAAATAATCATAGCAATCAAATAATGTATAGAAGATATAAGATGACAAGCGAATCCAGTTATTTGAATTCGAGCAAATATCCCCCCCCCTTTCTGGGATTTCCAGCTCATATCCGGATCTATTTAGTTTAACTTGTGATGCCATTCCAGAAGTTGGCAGCTGTTCTAGCTTCTTTACTTTGCCTATTTTGTTAGTGTATCAACAGCTCTGTTGTTAAATGGATTTTTTATATATATAATCCTCCATAAGATTATATTGGTAGGTACTTCACTTTGAAAGCCCATGGGGTAAAGGCCTGAAGGTGGACGTTTTCCAGCAAGGTTCGTAGAGATTTCAGCACAGGTATGATCATTTTCATAATAGTAAATGTTCGCAGAAAAAATGTCTTACGAGGGCGTCAGCTGATGCATAAATCAACAACATAGTATAAGTGTTGCCAACCTTACATCTGCAGCTATTTTTAATTTGTCACTGGACATGCAGAACAAATGTTTAGTTTATACCCATAATCCATTAATATAATAATACAAATAAATCAAAACAATAATTATTTTCATAAAATAACAGCTGAAAAAATTATGTAATTAGTTGAACAATGTTTCTTTTGATTACAATGATGAGGAAAATATGGAACTCGTACGATAAATATCGTGTTTCCAGCAACACTGCGATTGGATTGGTTATCAAGTGACCTTACAGCTGTTTTTAGGATGTCTCTTCCGGTTAACTAGAAAATCTTAAATAAATCGCCTGAGCAAACCTTTACGAAGTACAGTATGTATGGACCTTGTTTTTCCAGAATTGATTTGCCTGCACCAATCAATCTTTCAACATGATGAAACTTTGGTTCAATTTCAAAAGGCACATGACACACATCTAGACTCCAAGGGCTTTATAATAACACATCAACCATGAGTTTGAACCTAATAACTTAGCCGGTAGCCCGTTCACGAAAATCGCCTTTTTAAATAAAATTATTTATATTCGAACTTGTATAGGCCTGTATGTGTCAACTGTCAGCAACTTAATCCTATTAATTCAATAATTTAGTAGGATTAAGTTTCTTACATTGTCGCATAACTGTCATATTGCATAGATAAAAGCTCGAAAATAAATTATAATCACGCGAGGATATTCATCTTATTAGTGAATTTCCTATGGGAAAGTGAACTATTAGCATGACCCGCACGGTGAAACTTAAGCCCGAGACCACCATAGAAGTTCCTAACGTGATCCCCTGAACACGTTTTGGGGGGTCGTTCAAAATGTTATATATATATATATATATATATGTGTGTGTGTGTGTGTGTGTGTGTGTGTGTGTGTGTGTGTGTGTGTGTGTGTGTGTGTGTGTGTGTGTGTGTGTGTGTGTGTGTGTGTATGCACTCTAGCGGTTGCATTTTTTGACCAATTTACTTCAAATTTGGTAGGGACGTTCCTTTCAATAATCAGTTGGACAAGTTCGTTGGGCAAAACAATAATTGGAAAACTCTAAACCCCTTTTTGGGGATTATTCTTTCAAATTTCGAGTTTTTGGGCCCAAGAAGGGTCAGACAAGCCCCGGAGGTAAAAGTAATGCATGTATTAAGATGGGAATTAGTGAAGCGAAAGTTTTAAGCCCTCTCTTGTCATTCTAGCATTAATATTACCGAGTTGTTAAAGAAAATGTATATCGGCTAAACACAGTACGTTGTCATATGGGGTTTTTACATTAGAAAGCATGTTATTCATTTGTTGGTGTATTTTTATCATCCCCAGCAACCTGGTGCCTACTTTAAAGCCTGACTGGACCTTCTCCTAACCTTATAATGCGCAAAATTGTATTCCTAGCATAGCAGGTAAATGAAACCAGGAGCATCAGAACAGCCAAAAAATCAATGTTTTCAGATTTTAATAAAATTTGAATAAATGTATGTTTTTACACTGATTTTGAGCTTTAAAAGTTTTGTGTGTGGAAATTCACTTCCCTCACGTCAGCGTGCTGCGTGCGAACTCGTTTTATTATTATATTGTTGTGCGACGGAAATTAAATAAAGTAATTTATCCAATAAAATTAACTCCGTGCAGAGACGCATAGAGTGCACCACCTGTCGACAGGTGGCAAACTCAAAGACTTCAAAATAAATCCGTCTGGAGCGCCAAGTGTTAGATGTCTTGTTCTGGATGATGCTGCTGCTTTGCGGCGATAAATGCAACTTTCATTGACCCGTCTGCTCTCCATTTTCACATTACGACGACCATTGAAAATCCGGGGTCGGTGGCCATTTTTATACTTGTGACTGTGTCATAAAAATTCGAAAAATAGTGGCATATTGTAGGATACGCGGAGTGCGTTAGTGTGTAGTGAGGTAGAAGAAGTGTGTAGGAGGAAAATGGTGTCGATTATCGCAAGGATGTGCTAGTGAGGTAGGTGGAAAAATAGCCAGGGAATCGGGTCTCCGCCTTTTGAGTTTTTGTCGAATTGGTGAAAACAGAACCTAGGTTCTGGCAGATTGGTGAAAGGAAGGGTCGATTAGTGCTATTTGGAGCCCTGGAAGGCACAAAAGTCAAAACCATGGGCAATGCCGCAACGGCCAACAAAAAAGGCGATTCAGCTGAAAGTGTGAAGGAGTTTTTAGACCAGGCTAAGGAGGAATTTGAGGAGAAATGGAAGAAAAATCCGACCAACACAGCAGCTTTGGATGACTTTGATAGAATAAAAACATTGGGCACGGGATCATTTGGGAGAGTAATGATAGTTCAACACAAACCCACCAAAGAATATTATGCCATGAAAATATTAGACAAACAAAAAGTTGTTAAACTGAAACAGGTAGAACACACTCTAAATGAGAAGAGAATCCTCCAAGCGATAAGTTTTCCCTTTCTTGTCAGTCTCAAATTTCATTTCAAAGACAATTCAAATCTGTACATGGTTCTGGAGTATGTTCCTGGGGGAGAAATGTTTTCCCACTTACGAAAGGTTGGTCGTTTCAGTGAACCTCACTCCAGATTTTATGCAGCACAAATTGTCCTAGCCTTTGAATACCTTCACTACCTAGATCTCATTTACAGAGACTTGAAGCCAGAAAATCTACTTATAGATTCTCAAGGTTACCTGAAGGTAACAGATTTTGGTTTTGCCAAAAGGGTGAAAGGGCGAACTTGGACGCTCTGTGGAACTCCTGAATACCTTGCTCCTGAAATTATCCTGAGCAAGGGATACAACAAAGCCGTTGACTGGTGGGCTCTTGGTGTCTTAGTATATGAAATGGCTGCAGGCTATCCTCCGTTTTTCGCAGATCAGCCCATTCAGATATACGAGAAAATCGTCTCAGGAAAGGTCCGTTTCCCATCACATTTTGGATCAGACCTAAAGGATCTTCTACGAAATCTACTACAAGTTGATCTCACCAAGAGGTATGGGAATCTAAAGAACGGAGTCAATGACATCAAGGGTCACAAGTGGTTTGCATTAACAGATTGGATCGCCATTTTCCAAAAGAAAATTGAAGCTCCTTTCATCCCACGGTGCAAAGGCCCTGGAGACACGAGTAATTTTGACGACTATGAAGAGGAAGCTCTGCGAATCTCCTCTACAGAAAAATGTGCCAAGGAATTTGCAGAGTTTTGAGTTTTTGACATGGAGCTAAAATCATGGACCAAAGTTGGAGGACTAGAGTGCTGTCCCACATCTCGAACGTACTAGGTAACATCTTTATACTCATGACACACATACCTTTCATTCACTTCATCTATCAAGTAAAATATCATATCACAATCTGTAAATTGGTTGGCAATATGTCTATTAGTCCTCTAGTTAGCCATAAATTTATCTACCTACGTTGAAACAAAAGTTAACTTACGGTACATAAATTCTTCTGTTACCATACTATTGTGCTTTACACGTCTGTTAGTTACTGTAATTTAAGACAGTATTGTTAATATATCTATCCTAGTTTAATATAATTAGGTTTTATAAAACACTAACTTATCTTTGTACGGTACAGATAAGTAAATTAATGAATTATCAACAGAAATAGAATTGTGCAGTACCAAGGAATTAAGCCAACTCATTTTTAATTTCCATCATATTTCATGAACTAAACCTAAATATGACCTTGACTTCATTTAAAAATATTTGATTTAATTGCCTAAGTTTAGGTTAAGGTTAATCAACAGGTTGCCTGTATACTATACCAATTGGGATCATAAAAACAAAACAAAAAAGTATTTAAAATCCATTCACATACAGTAGGCAGGCTTTCATTAGAATGGAAAGGAGTGTACCTATTTATTAACTGCCCTTTTCAGTTGGGCAAGTTTTTAGCGAATTTCCCCTATAGGGAAGAAGCTATTTTAAATTTCCTCATGATCATATGTAAATTATTAATCAATGTTTCTGGCTCATTTCTAAATCTTAATTACAGTATGTGATAAGAGATACATACATTGTATAAAAAGTTAATAGGCTAGGATGGGATAGACCTATTATATAGGTCAGGTCTCTAGAATTGAATGGGCTGCCACTTTTGGCCTAGTTTAAGCCTCAACAACTTTAACTAGGCCTATATTTTTCTAAGTTGTTGCTAAATTTTCCTTTTAACTTACTATTTATTTAGTACAGAGGCTCTTTGGACTTTGCTTATTTGGGGATGGAACCCCCATTTAAACAAAATATCCCTGACACAGCAACACTGTAACTTATTCAGTAAACTCGTTCCTGACTCTTCTGTAGCCTACGTTCTTCATACTAAAAATTAGATAAAACATCATCATTATACATTTGAGTTTATATTGTAACGGAACAAAAACGCCTAACTTATTAAGCCTATCTTGAAGTTACAGCTCTCCCGCCCACTGTACATGTTGCTATAAAAAAGATAAACTAAGCTAAATTATTGTATTTTTTGGAATAGTCTACCTTTTGTAAATGGGGTTATTATGTTTGGGGCCTACTCGTTTAAGAAATGGTTCAGAGTATTCTGCAGCAAATAAGGTGTATTAGGTACCTAATTATAGCTTGTTATGTATTATAATCCTATTACAAATGGGTTAATATAGTACCTATTTTTTAAAATTGGCTTGGTTGTAGAGACCATGTTTTTTACCAGTTTGTTAAAAATTCTTTTTTTTTGGCAAAGGTTTAGTGATGATATGAGTACAAGAAAGGAGGATTTTGCTCAGAGATACATAAAGGCCGGTATATACGTGAGAGTTTTTTACTCTCGGACGCTACTCGCAGAAGTGGGTGATTTGCTTCGATGTAACAACTGATCCTATATACACGACAAGAGTCATCTCGCAAGGCGATTCTTGGAGAGCTCCTGCCACTCTCGGACACTGTCGGAGAACTAACTCTCGGCGCCGTTTACACGACAAATTTTACTAGCACCAACCATCTGAGAGTAAAAAACTCTTAAACGTGTATACCGGCCTTAAGCTGCAATTTTACTGAAAATGTTGTTTAACTTAATGGAAAATTAATCAAGGGTACCGTAAGTTAGATAGGGTACCTATCCCAATAATCGTTAACCAATAAATGATTTGTGCAGAATTTATATGTTATTCAATTTTATTAATCTCTTAAAACCTTGGTATAAACTAAATTAGCACAGTGCATTCTAAGGCTAATTGTGGTTCGTAACTCAAGGATTAAAATTAGTTTTAATACTGTAGGCCCTACACAACGATACCCATATAGCATAACGGTAGCTATTAAAAAAATTTGGCAGTACTTATGTTTATGGTTGTACTTGGCAATGGTATAATTCAGCATTGTAATTATTGTTGATTGAAGGTGTTAATTAAATATGAGAATAAATAGTGGGCACCCTTTTTTAAGACTCGGAAGTGATGTACGCAAATCTGTTGTGTGGGTGGCCCATGGCTGCCAGGACGCCAACCAATTCCGCTCTGTGTCTGTTGGCACTACTGCTACCCTATCGCCCTAGGTATATCAGATTTCTCAGAAGTGAAACAAATTGTATACCTACCGTACGTCATGTCTACTATATATCCTTATGTTTGTTAATCATCTTTATTTAACGTACTTCTATGTTGGCCCAACTCATAAAATAATAACGCCTAAAGTAGACAACAAACACATGAACTTAAATTTGGGGGGATACGTTTTATAAATTGACTTAGGCTAACAGTATTATTTTTTTAAGTAAACAAACTTTCTTTGATATTGTATAAATGTAGAGCTTAATTTTTATGGATCTTCTAAAAAAAAAAACAATTTAAACTGTTTATTTTTAGGTTGGCCTAAAGCTATTCAGTAAAAAATAAATTAAAACTGTTATCAAAATATTATCGTTATTAACGAAATATTGGTAAATTATCTGAAGTAAAATTAATTAAAATATTATTTGTTCAATCGGTATCATGTTTTTTAATCATTAACTTAAATTGGCAGTTCAAGGAGAATATAGGCTAAATATAGTCATTAGCAAAGAAAAAAAACACACATACCCTAAAATGATATTTTTATACATTGTAATTTAATTAGCCTAACCAAAATACAAGACAGTAGGCTATCATCAGTTGATATTTTTAGGGGTTGACAACTGTTGTCCATACAGTAGACTGGTTTTGAATATTTCCCTTTGTCAGTTGTAATTCAATTTTGAATATTGTAGCTTGTGATTTATTTCTTATAATATTTTAGTGAAAATTTAACAGTCAGTTTGAATTATTATACTCAGTGGCAAAGACCTATTTTTAGAATTTGTTCTGCCCTTGGCAAGATTGAACTACCTTCCCTACTGATCAGCCGATGTTGGATATATACTAATTTTTGATTTTTATGCGATTTATTATATATAGGCTATGTCCTACCTCGGTCTTAATTAAAAACTGTTGATTAAAAATCAATTATTCAACAGAGTTGTAAGTTATGAGTTAATTGCCAGTTGTTCATTGTATAAATATTTTGTATTATTCATTGTGTTTATATTATTTACAATAAGTCAGATTTGCATATAGTAAACTTGTCATTATCAACCACAAACATTAATAACCCAGTATAAACATGTAGCCTATTAATTTTTAGCCTGCTAACATCTCAGGATGTTCCTTTAAACTTTATTATTGAAAGCAGGGTGTGGTTGGTCACTGTGATCAAAAACCATGAAACCAATGAAGTCTACAAGTAATTGGTGTACAAACTGTTGTTTTGTGATAAACCTAAATAAATTGCATATTTGTATAGAGGTGTTTAATTTTGTGAGTCAGCATTATCATAAAGCCGGTGTCAGGGGGCCGACAGGACTTTTGCTTTGTAATATAACACTGTACGCTTGTTAGTATTTATAAGTGCTGTGTGGCTCGTTGGCACTGGTTTAACCCTTTCTGTGACAGCTGGTTTTTGAGGTTTTGCTGAAGACAATCTGTGCATGCTAAGTAGTTGCTCTTACCATAAAGTTAAATAAGAAATAGCCTAATTGCATAATTGACAAAGCGACCCATGTCGTATTATTTCAAATGTTGATTCTTTATAAGAAACATAGACTAATCTCTTGGCACTTACAATTTTGTAAAGAAATTTAAAGTTTTTACTTTAATTTTAAACAAATTTATTTGATACGAAATAATCATTTTACTCATACAGTCTATGTGGTCAAAAATCGGTTTTGACACAGATAGGGTTAGATTTATTGTTGTTTAAGTTTGCAGAGTTTATTGGTTGTATCTATTATATTTTTTGTTAGTTTAACTATATTGTTTGATGAAAGCGTTTAATATAGTTATAAATCAAATCCAATGAATTATTTATAGATTAATTTGTAGTTGTTAGTACGGTATTATAGTATAGTTCAAACCGCCAATCTCTTAAAATTATAAATACTACGGTTTAATATTACGGTTTATTGTATATTATTTGTACTACCTTGTAAACAGCGTACTGTTTTTAGTATGATTAATGTTTCAATCAAAGTGTGTATGATAAGTGTTTTTGCATTTGAAATCAGTATTTTAGTTGGATGATCGAGTGGAAAAAGTGTAAAGACAGTTTTACATTATTTTGATATTTGTCGGGTTTTGATGGATTTTCTCCTTGTACCGTAACGGAATGGATTCACAGTGTGTTTATCTTGGCTCAAGACTATCATTGTGTAATATTTTTTATTGTGAAACAAGTAAATCAAGGCATGCGGTTTATAAGAGATTCTTCTGTCAGAGAATTAACTGTGTTCCGTTATCAAAGTCATAAGTCTATGTATAAGAGTCTTGGACATTAAACCTTTTGAGACGATTGAATAACTGTAGTTTGTTTTGAATATTGTGTAAATAGAACTATACATATAACATAAAATTATAGGGTACTTAAGACATATTCATTTCCACGTAACAAAATTTGGTTCCATTGTAATCGCTTGGGTGAAAGTGGGGTTGCCTCTAGGTGTAAGTTACAACTTTCAACTAGTTGTGTTTGTAAACAACTTTTACCTCTTTCAAATAGTAAAAAGCTGAGATAAATGTACAAAGAAAGATGATAATAGTTAAGAGTTCAAATTTCAAGTAGTTAGTTATTGAATAATATAAATTTGATTCAAAAGATTTACTTTTTTTAGGTCTGAAATCATTAAATTACTGTATTAGTCAGCCAAAAGATAAATGTAAGTCAGATAATTAAGTATTTTACATGTCATTTGTTTAATCTGTAATATTTCACAAATGGTGTTTAGTGATGTTCATTAAAGGCACTCTACTCTGAATTAAAAACTTGTATTTCAAAATTAATTTGTTCATTGAATAGAAGCCTCCTGTGACTGCCTATTGTCATACTATAAGGTTCTTTTTCAATTCTAATGTCTTACTGGTATCTCATTTGTTCTTTTAGCATTTCCTATACTTTTACAAATGTTCTTCTCCTGTAACAATTAATTTGAGTTATAACAAACAATATACGGTAGGCTAATTAAGATTGGCTATAAAAAAAAAACAAATAAATTGTTAATTTTTAAGTTTGGGCTAAAAATTGTATTTGTAAAGCACTAGTTTTTAGCCGTGAACCTAGAACAATCAACGGCTTGAAGTGTAGATTAATCCCTTTTAAATCACAATTGCTCAGTTTACAATAATCATATCAAATTTTACTTTAGTATCAGCAAATTAGTGTTGACGATATGTTGAAAATTGTGCAATATTTAATATTATTGTGGATATTTTTATTATTTTGTTATTTAGCTTATTTTTCATGATGATTTTAAAGATGTATTTAGGTAGATATCCAACAAATATTTTGCCCGAGGAATTCTATTTAGCCTATTTAAATTACATACGGTAGTGCAAGCAGGTACAATAGTTACAATTTTGTTGTTCAAAATCTTGTGCTAAGAAATCGTGTTGGCCACTTGGATAACAGAGGAGAGTTTTTCAAATGATCACAAATCAATAAATTTATCAACATGTGTTTTTAATTATTCATGAAAAGCTTTATCCATAGCAGTTAGTTTCGAACAACTTTTTGATATACTATAATCGTTCATAGTTCTCAATATTTTTCTTTTACTAATGCTGGGAGTTAAATTAAAAACTCGGTTTAATCAATACGGGTATTTCGGTACTTCTTTGTATTTTCTACGGGTTTCAAAATAAACCAATTACAAGCAATTATTTTATTTGTTCACCAAAGTCGAATGCATTGAAAAGGTTAACCACTTTGCTTACTGCAGGCAGTAAGCTCTAGTCTATATATATATATATAGTATGTTCCGTGTATGTTCAGTGTGTACTGTACTGTATTTATTTGGCCTCCTCCCGTTGCCCACTTTATCTTAGTACACATCAGACTTATCTGTTCACACACAGTGTCATTTAGGTGTTAAAATCAGTCAAAATCTAAATGACTTTGACTATTTTGATACAGTTGTGCCTATTGGAAGCTTTAGCTTGGCAATAATTTCCTCTGTCTCCTGTAGCATCCGATCTTTGTGGTCTTTTTTAAACCTGGAAATGTGTAAGGTGTTTAATGTCAGAAATGTACATATTAGAGAATTTACTGCCTGCACTCAAGTGTGTAATGGCAAACAATCAAATTTGATGCTTGGTTTGAAATGTATTTATAGATTCAGTTTTCAATTTGACTCGTGATATGCCGTTTGATTTGAGTAATTTACACCAGAGCATTCAATTGTAAGTTTGTTTTAAAAGTATATTTTAATATGATTGATCATGTAGATTGTATTTGTAAGTGTATGTAAGCCCCCATGTTTGTGTCAGCCCCTCGTGTACAGAATATCAAGAGTTTTTGGTAGCTTTACAAACATCTCGCTGCCATTAACAATTGCTTGGATAAATTTGATTTATAATTGAAAAATGTTTTCAAAATGACAAATAAAATCAGGTAGAATTCGATGCAAAGTGTTTTATTTACATCCTCTTTGTTTAGGTTTGAGATTTATTGTCAACACAATTACTAATTTGTTCAATCTTTGACCTATATTAGCATTAATTATTTTTCTCAAACTTAATTGCTGGTACCCTTAATTGTGATTTGAATAGTAATCAATCATCTCACACAAATTACAATGCAGTGTGGTGTTCAATGCTCATATATTGTTATGGATTGAAAAATGTGTGAATATTTACATAAATAAGGAAAAAGAGTCCAAATAAATAAAGATTGAAATTAACTTACTATAGGGCAAATTATATAAATTATGTGAATATAGTTTGGGGCACAGTGCTTGATGCCTGGTTAGCGTATGCTCTGGAATTACTTTTCGCCTCTATTTGGCTTCGTACTGTTAGTGTTACAGTGTACTTTTGTCAACGTAAAGCAAAATTAATTAATTAAATTTTAAAGCATTTGTTTTGGTTATTTTCGTTATTGTCTGCTTTTATTTATGAGAAATTTGAGTAGGTTCTCACCTTTCCCAGAAGCCAAGCACCGTGCCCTGAACTGTACCCTCTTTCATGGGCGATATTCATTAAGTAATGCCATGAGAATACCAAAGTGCATATAGAAAAAAATTAGGAATAAAATAAAAAAATGTTCACATCTTAATAACAAGATATCAAATAATATAAATAATTTAGTTACTAGTCTGTTTTTTAATTAAACTTTTTTTCTTTGGGGGGGAATTGCATTGTTCCATATCCACAAATGTAACAAGTTGATAATGAGAATGGCTAGGATTTTATCGAGTGTATACAATGTTCTGCAAATTGTTAATCTTGTGGCAGAGTAGAACAGTAGTAATATGAGTGAAGTGGCTATTTTATAGTACCACTCTCAAGGCGTAACCCCAGCCTCCCATTGCGGGGTTAAGTTGAGGAGATCGCAAAGGCGGCGGATTTCCGCTGTTATACTGACCGCAGCAGACACTGCCATCGTGATTGTATATTCTGTGCAAATGAGTTTGTAGCAGCGGAGTGAATGTGCCACGTATTAATATGTGACACAGCTGCATTACCAATATTGAAGTGTAATACGACTATATCATCGTCTGACCTTAATTGTTATAGAGTGCTCAACTGAGATGAAAAAGTGAAGCCTCACGGGAGGATAGTTTGTAAACAAACCACAGAGATTAAAAAGGTTCCAACAAACATCCGATTGAAAAGTCTTTCACATAAATATTTTATTTTGAAAGAAAGTGTTTATTCTTCTTCCTCGTGCTATTCATATATCCATCAACAATTTGATGAATTATCTAGATGATTACGAAATATGGACATCTTTTCTGAATGGATTATGGTTGTATTTAAATCGGAGATTGAATAACTAGTATGGAATCTGTGTTTTTATTGTTGTACATCATGGATATAGATGGTAGTGCTTTATGAGGAGGAGGGGAAGTAGTGACCCTATGTAGGCTTCACTTTTTTTTGATCAACATGTTTGCATGCTCTACAATAGTAAGCTTTTTGAGCTGTATATGACAGCTGAAGCCGCATTAAACATTTTAACAGATATTGGGTGAATACTATGTTAGTGTTAACATTTGTTGGAGTAATCATGTTATTAAGGCTGCATTTGTTGTACGTTTTTATGGTATTCGTGGATCACTACCTATCTTTCTGTTACTTTTGTTACTTAAAAGTTGTTTTGTCGTTAAAGAGTTGTTCATTCTTGGAGTGTTTGACTTTATATTCAATTGTTGAGGGTTAATTGATTTATAGCGTACCACCATTTTTAAATTCATTCGTTCAACTTCTACCCTTTTATTATCACAACAAATCCATGGTTAAACCATTATTAGTAATAAATTGTTCGTAAAACTTATTTATTATTCGTACGTCCATTTAGACATGTCTTAAGGAATTATATTTTGGGGTTCCTGAAGCAAAAAAAGGTGTTTCCACTTCCGATAAAGCCCTCATAACTATTTGACAGATTTATAAGATATCAATATCCCTCCTCCGTAACATCTTGCAAACTGCAAGCTATGTTCAAACAAACCGAAACTAATATGAATAAAGAAAAATTAAGCATAGGTCTGTCACTTGAATCAATAATCGTTAAAGCATTCTCAGCTATAACACCTTTTTTGGACAAAAAGGTTTACAATACGTGGGGGCCAACATATATTTTAATAAAGTACTATAAACATTAAGATTGTCTTGTTTACAAAAGTTTAAAGCATAATTAAAAATTGCATTGTCCTGAAGATGTATTTTTGATACAACTTTTTAAATAGAACCTTATAAACAAACACAAAATTGATTTTTTTATAAATTTAATTTTTAATTATATTTTGCTTCTCGTGACCATCAATTTAGCAATCAAGACTCATGTAATAAATAGAAAATAAATGAAATACATGATAACTACTTAAAAATGGCAGCAAAAAAAATGAACACATCAATTGACAAACTTTGGTCGCTAATGTAAACATTGCCAAGTAGATAATTAATGTAATAATGTTTTGCCATCCAGATAAGTAATACAGGTAGTCTACTTGTGCCTTATTACTATCTGGGAAAGAGACCATTAACCATGATAGGGATCTATTTAAATGATGTCTATAATTTCAATTGATACAGTATTTCTTAAACGAAGGAATAAGCTTGTCTAAAAAATTCACCTAACTTAAAATAGCTTCATTTAACATTTTTTACTAATCAAAATAACCTAATTTTTCTTTTTAGGTTTGCAGGATTTCACTTTACCGCGGCTACATAATACCATTCAATACATTTTAAGTTTAATATTAACGAGGAAAACAATACTGATGCATACTTTTACTTTTTTATATTTATTTTTGAGTTGAGTAGTACTTACAAGCCCGTTTACATGTGTATAGAAAAGAGGTTTTTCAAACTAAAACTACTTCAGACAGAAATATTATTTTGAAATTATTAAAAAAACTAGCATCAGTAGCGTTAGCTGCCTTCCATAAAACACAGTTTAGAGTGGAGGTAACAAATTTTCGTAGCCGCAAACTGAAATGCTGCAGACCTCTGCAAAGGTGCCTTTCCCTATCACAACTATGTGTATCTACGCAGATTTTTTCATGGGGTCTGGCAATTTCAACTGGCGAGGGGAGAAACAAATCAATATTGTAGTTGCAAACAATAGTGTCACCATCCAAGTTTCAGTAATTGGCGGAACAAATCCGGTGCCCCACGATGGCAGACTAGATGGGACTGTTGTACGTATTAATTGACCCGAGGTAATTTGGAGCAGGAAACGAACGGCCAACTCCGAGGCTTTGATATACAGTGTAGGCTACTTTTCTCCGGCACTCTCATTTCCTCATTTATGTGCGCACCCCCAGAATTCAGTCTTGTAGTGAACTTATTTAAATGTAAATTATTGATATTTAAAGTCTAATTTATGTCACTCGCATATTGCAATTATTGTCATAAAAATTACAATTTGTCAATACAATAATTACGTTGTATTAGTAAATTGTGTGGATATTGTTTTATTTTATTACATTGTACTAACAGGTTTGTGCGATTCTCCTAATCCAGCAATACATTTGTGGTCTACTAAGCGGGGAAATTGTATTGATTTGATGATAATAAATGAGTGTTCTTATCGAATTAGTGACGGGGTTCTATAATATAATAATATCGTTAATAGTTAGGACTGCAATGCTTTCTAAATGTTAAGCGTTCATACAATTTTGCATTACAATAAACACCATCGTGTGTTATATAGAGACAAATTTAAACCCTTTATAATGAGGTAAATTTTCAAAGAAATTTGAGCATGTCGAAGAATTAAGAAATGTTGTTTTGTATTTTGAAATCAGAAGGAAATGAGTTTTCAAATTCACTACATTAGTTTTCACACGAGTCATAGTTATAACTGATATATAAATATACTAGTCTTCACTAGATTATATTAATTTATAAATATGAAAATGAGGAAGGGGCTCATAATATTTGTAGCTTGTGTTAAATTTTCAAAAATTCAATAACCTATTTGATTTGTTTTTGAGCTCAATTCCATAAGAAATTATTTAATTAAAATACGGTATAATACATTATTTTTAGCACTATGCAGTCAGCAAATTTTGACAAAAGTAGTATAACATACACAAGTGTGTTTAATATGGTTTACAAAGAAGACAGTCATGTCCAAGTTAAAGTGTTATTATTAAATCATTGTCTAAGACGCCGATGCAACTAGGGCATATTTTAAGGCGAAGATGAATGAACGATGGGTGAGAAGCCTTGTGTAGCCTTGTTACTGACTAATACCGACTGATTCTTTAACCAGGATCATTAATTAATAGCCCAGTGACCAATTTATGTCCCAAAACAGAGTTGTTAGAAACACTTGCTGGTAAACTTAAACAGTGTTTACTGAATTTGTTTTTACAGTATTTGACTTGGCATTTGTATAATAATAGGTACATTAAAACGGTTGCATGGAAATTTAGTTGCATGTTACTGTTTGAAAACAGATGATTTATAATTTAATATTTAATCTGAGAGATGGTTCGATACCTATTACTTTCACTGCAGCAAAGTACAGTTGTCCCAACAGCGTAGGCAATGATGGAGGGGGAAGGAAAACACAGGGGCGAAAACATACACATGTGAGAAAAAGTAATCGTTCAAGAATGGACCCCTGAGGTAATCTTATTTTCTCGCTGTCGAATAGTTGTTATTTGAAATCCATGCATTAAATAAAAAGAAAGAAAAAGTGCTTT
Source organism: Allygus modestus (assembly GCA_963675035.1). Classification (NCBI taxonomy): domain Eukaryota; kingdom Metazoa; phylum Arthropoda; class Insecta; order Hemiptera; family Cicadellidae; genus Allygus; species Allygus modestus. The sequence continues at coordinate 38,578,626 of OY776116.1, read as the reverse complement.
ATTTTACTTGTAAATGTTTACAACTGTTGTTTTCAGCTTCACTCTCTCTTAACATAATAAGTCAAGTAGGCTACAATAGTTTCTCCTTGTTAGTGAATTTACCTAACAGGAAGAAGCTATTACCGTAGCTCTCATGGTAAGACCATGGGTAAGACTTACGCCCGAGACCGTAATAATTTTTTGTTTTGAGGTCCCCAGATAACAAAAACACTATTCTTTCAAATTTATATTTATGTATATGTGTGTGTGTGTGTGTGTGTGTGTGTGTGTGTGTGTGTGTGTGTGTGTGTGTGTGTGTGTGTGTGTGTGTGTGTGTGTGTGTCCGTGAATACGATAACTTGAGTAAAAAAAGTCCGATTTCGATGAAATTCGGCTCAAATGTGTAAAGTGACATTCATAAATTTAGTTCTAAAACCAGAAAAATCGGACCATGGGAACGGGGGGTTTTTGGGAGTTTAAAATTGTCCAAAAATCAGTTTTTTTGCAGTTTTTACCCTAAAATTAAAAAAAATCTTAAATTGGTTTTGCCCATGTGGTTAGAGCTTAAAAAACAAATAATATAGTTTTTGAATTATTAACCTAGGTTAAGTGGTTGCGGAGAAAATCCAAAAAAAAACTTACTCATAAAATCTCTCACGTTAATCTTATGGAAAAAAGGTTTTTGGCTTTTCATCAGTTCATTTTAATGTAAACTTCACATTTGCTTTTACCAATCAGTTCAGCTCCACAAAATAATCATTTTGGTGTTTAAATTATGATTTTACGTCCAACCGTTCCAGAGATATTCAAAGTGCTAAACACAGTACGTTGTCCAATGTTATCCTTATGGAGAATAACTAAAATTTGATACCTTGATTATTTATAAATGTATATTGATGAAACTTGGTATGAGCCTTCACGTAGTACTGGTAAATTGATAAAACATAGATTTTTGGTTGATTATCCCTGTAGCAGAAAACCTGCATACTCAGCCCTAATGTTATTCTTGTAGAGAATAAGTAAAGTTTTATATCTCCCTTAATTATGAACATAAATTAATATAACTTAGTATGTAGCTTCACCTGGTTGAGTTATATTCATAATTGCACAAAAACATATATCTTCTCTTTCTTTTTGCAGCAAACCTGCGTACTCATCTCTAATGTTCTTATGGAGAGTTTTTATGAAACTTGGTAAATGGTTTTATATGGTAGTGAGAAAGATATGTATACATTGGAAATTCGCTGAGTACGCAGGTTTGTTGCGACGGGGGTTTTTTTACATTCCATGTCACAACAGCACATAAAGCCAAGTCACTTCGACTGTCGGCTTGGTTGGCTTACACACCCGATCAGGAAAAATGTTTACAATCAGAGAAGAAAATTATTTCCCTAAATGTACAGATTTTTCCCCCATACAATACAACAAGGAACTCCCTTCAATCACTAAATAATACAACGTAATTTAAATAAATTATAAAAAATAACTTTAAGCAAACCCAGATAAGTGAATGAGCAAAATAATACAAAGATAAAATATTTATTATTTAGATTCCCCTAGCCTAAACCACAGAAAAAGCATTTTAACACCTGCAAAGAAGAATTACATATTTTTTATCGTGTTTAGCATTACTTCCAACTATCATAAGTTAACTGTATAACACAAATTGAATATGGGAAAAATAATATCGAATTTGAAATAGTTTAATTATTTGAATTGCATGTTTGATTAAAAATTTAATTCGTCTATGAATCGTTTCCTAAAATTCCAAGCATTCCTCATGAAGCAGCCCAGCGGCCCAGCCTGCGCCAATCCCTCCCATTAAAATACTCATAAAATTCACTTTCCGTTAAACTAGGTTTTTGAAACCAAAATTTCCTAATATTTGAAAGAATGGGACATTTTGCCAGGTAATGGAAAACATTTTCTATTTCTTGTAAATTACAAAGTGAACAAACATAATTTTTAGCTAGCAACCAAGGCTTATAATTTAAGTTTTCAAGATCCGCTCTTGCTTTAATAATCCATGAGATTATATTTGGGTCAGTAGTCTTATCAGTAAGGAAACTCCTGGGCCCAAGTTCAAGGTCAAGTAAACGATACTGTTGATGAAACATCGATGTTATTGCCCGACCTTGGCAATCCGCTTTCCAGCGCGCCCTCGCTGCCTCTAAAACGCCCGAAAGTTGTGATTCTATCTCGTTTGGATCGTCCAAACTAAAATAAATAACTACACCGTGCTTTTGGCCTATTTGTTTCAAATCCATACTATGTTTCAGGCTTTGCTGGATACGTCAAATATATCAAGAATTTGTGTTGAAATATAACGGTCTATGCTATTAAAAACGTTTAATATGTCAAAAAAAGACTCCTGTCGTTTGATTTTAGGCCATTCTTAGAATCGTATTTACAAACTGTGATTGATTAGGCCGAGTGTTTAATTTATTCTAAATTGCTCTTGGTTTTTGATAGTTATATTATTTTTTCTCTAAAAGAAGACCAATACAATAAATATATCAATATTACGAAGATGGGCAAAGTAACTAGCCTATTATTATTTCCTTTAAGTTTAAATGTATATATATCTTGTACCCTTGGGAGTCGCTCGCGGATTTTACGCGTAACCCATTATTCAAAATATCTCATAAAACATCATAACTTGAAATCGAACCATTTAAGAGTTAACAAAAACTGATGAATACATGTTTTCCAAAACTGATCCCTGAGGGACACCATGCAAAGTCGCATTCACTAAATGATCTACAAGTTCAAAGCCAGACATCCTTTTCTTAAACTTTGTTAATTTCTGTTTCCCATTGTACTCTTAAATCCGAATCGAAAGAGTTTTACCATAGATTAAGCATGTTTTACGCATCCAAATCTTTATTTGGGCCGTTGTTAGAGCGGGCCAGTGTCATCAGATCAGGTGGCTGACCACGACCACGACCACGGCACACAGCGTGAGGTTCGCCGCTCACGGAACCAAGGACATATTCATTGGCACGTCCTGCCCGCCATATTTGTTTACAAGGTTCCATTATTGCCACTGGCCAGTTCTATTCTCATCTGATGTGCACTGGTCATCGCTTGAATTCACCGCTTGTCCAGTTATGGTATATAATAAATAGGTGCTGACCGCTGACGTCAAAGAAGAACGATAATACGTTTAGTGGTTTTAGAAGTTCATAATTTAGGAAAATCATTTTTTAATTTTTATTGAACCTAGAGTCAGATTTTTAGTTTAGCGTTACATATTCTTGTTGGAAACGAAGTAGTCCTCAACAAGACTAAAAACGGGGATCGGGGTTTATGGCAGGGTGGTTTTTAAACTTATTGCTCTTTTTCTGTTGCAAATATCATAAAATTACCTTATATAATAGGAAAATCAAACTGAAAATAAGTTCGAATTTGTAAACCATGATTCCGGGAAAATTTTGAACTTCCTGGAAGAGCTGTGCAAGTTTGATTTTGGACCTCGATTATAATTATTATATAACGCTGAAAACATATCTTCTTAAACCATAATAGTAAAGTAATAACGTTAAAGTAGCTTTTTCTGATATGTATACCCAAGTAAGTTTGATACAGAAGCTTTTGTAGGGGAACTGACCATACACTCAGCTGTATTTTATAGTCTGTGGTAGTTGGGCTTCCGAAGATTGGAGTTTTTCCAATTCAGAAATTAAAAACTGCATCTACTTTAAATTACACTACACTCCCGTTTCCACCTCTAATCTGAAGTTCGCCAGATTGATCCTGATCAAAATCAGAACATTTTGTAAAGTTTCGATACTGGACTCAGGCGTTATTTAATTTGGTATCGCGCTATTAAATTATCATGCATTCTAATAATAAGGTCGACCTTAGATCGTAACCACGGTTTGGAAAATTCCTTCTCATATTTATAATTGTCTACATATAAAATGCACAACAAATCAAATAATAAAAATATTAAAATAAATCCTAACTCCTTTGGATTTTTATCGCTCTGTGTATTACTGTGTGTTTTATATTTTATATAATACGATGTTTGTAATAGATGTTTTAAATAATAAATTTATAGAAATGACTTTGTTATCGGTCGTTTGTTAGGGTAATGCCAAACGGTGGCCGCCGCGCGCCACGCCGTGTTGTGTGGGGCCCGCGGGCCGACCCGCTGAGAGCTCTTGTCTCTGGCAAGGTAATGAACCTCCTCCACCGCTACCCTCGACACTTTCCCCGACCTTTCACTCGATCAGCGAGATACGCGGCATATGGCACGAAGTGGGTGATCCAGTTTAGAAGGATATCTTTGGCCATTAGATTACTGTCTGACGTGTGTTGTATTCGGTGATAACTGATATTTTTTAATAAACATTTTAATTTTTAAACGCGTCATATTTTGACCAGTTGTAAAAAATGACTGTCAGATTATTTAAATTAATTGATTATAAGTTTTGATCTTTTCGGAAATATTTATCCTTCTATACCTGTAATCCCAGATATATTTTAAAATTGAATATTTAAAATTGAAATTGAATATTCTTTATTGCTTATTTTACAACACACCAACAATTCAGTAACATTTGTAAAGTGATAAGAGTAAACTATGAGTACGATGATAGTAATACTGAACAATAAATGTATCTACACAAATTAGCATTAAACAAAAAAGCGCTGATGTTATGTAACCTGTGTGGGAATCATACATTTTAATTAAACAAGAATATTCATAGTGGGATTGCCTGCCCGGTCACCAATACCACTATATACGCTTACGAAAAAGTAATAATACGTTTTCTTTATTCTTAATCATAACAGGTTTGGACAATTGAGTCGACATTCAAATTCAAATAATACTGTAATTTAGAACACCTCCCGTTATGATTGTTATGCTGACATTTCATACTAACCCAATGTTAATATTTCTGATTATACATACGTCTCCTGTATTAAGGTCAGTCTCATCATTATAACCCGGGCAGTATTCACACCTAATCGACGAACGGCGTGCGTGTATCCTAACCGCCACAAGACGTGCCATCACCTCGTATACCAGCCTTTACATGCGTGTATGTGTGCGGATGTGGCGGTTGTGGAGATTAGGGCGTGTTTCCATCAGAGTGTTTTGTAACAAAAATTTAAAATACTGTTTTATTTATAGTTGCCTTGTCAATATATCATGTATTCGTTGCACCAGTTGTTAAGCTACTAACTTACTAAGAGGTTCTGGTTTTGTGATTTTGTTTATTTATTAAAATTTTAAAAAGAAAGGAATCAGTTACTGAAACAAAAAAAAAGCCTAACTATAGCACGGTGGTTTGCATAGAATTGATTTTTACCCTGTAAATAAACAATATTATTTCATCTCCACTCAACACATCTATATAAATAAAATTAAAGTTTTGTCTGTACATTGCTTGGGATTTTGAAATTTTTGCATATTTTCACGTTTTATACCCTTTGGGAAGCCAAAACAAGTCTTATCTCAATTTCTGTCTGTCTGTCTGTCGGTAACGCTCAAGGACGGGTTTTTGTTCGCTTTTCACGGGAAAACGGATGCCTTGACATTGATTGAAACGTTGTTTCTTTGTTCTATACATGCGTGAGAAGGTTTTAGGCCACTTTAAACTGGATCACGCCTTTTTGAAAAAGAATGGCGGCCGATCAAAAATGTGATTTCGTGCGATTTTGGTCACGTTTTGTTTGCTTTTCACAGGGAAAAGGGCTCACTGATTTCGATGAAACTTTTTTATATGTTCTATATGTGCGTTAGAAGGTTTTAGGTTAATTGGATTTTTGGAAATCACCTTAGGAACCTGCCCCACGGGGTTTTAAAGATCCTATGTTATTCTTATGGACAAAGAATTTATTTATATTAAACCAGATGATGACTTAAGAATACAGTATGTACAATTGCCGTACCTCTATAAGTCGAAATATTGACTAGAGAACCTCTACAAGTCGAAGTTGTTGGTTCACCAAACCTCCAGTGACTTTGCAGCCGGAAATTTCAACCCTCTCTCCCCACTAAATCTCTTTCCCGGGTACTCCTGGTGTCGGTAAAACAACCGACAAATTTATGTTGATGAGCAACTCGCATATCAAACACACTCATCCTCATGCACGGGTTTCTCCTATGTGAGGATTTCATTTCATAAATAAGGAACAGTCTCATATTGTTGTAAATTATATATATATATGTTTTAAATAAAATGGTTTGGATTTGATTAGATTTATGTTCTTAGTCGTTAGTTAGTGTGAATTCAGAGGTTCTGGATGTAGTACGTGAAACGTAGTTTTTAGGTTGGTTTTTACAAAGTGTTTGCAGTTTGGTAAAACGTGTTGGCAAAAATCTACCCCTTGAGGAGAAGTTCAAGACTATTTGAGGCTATTGACACAGGAAATAAAAACAGTGACATCGGGAAGCAGTTTGGAACACCAGTGAACACTGTCGACAATTTTAAAACAAAAAAAGTGTCGTACTGCTTCACCCGAATTCCAACAATGCTCTGCTTCCCCCTAATTCCAACAAAGCTCTGCATTTTTAATTGTTATCATGTTTTGTTCCCTTTTATTTTTGCAAATGATTTTAATAGCCTACAGTACATTAATGTTCAGCTAAATGAAATTGATGCGTAGTTGGTCAGAACTGACTTCCGTAAGCGGGAGGGATTTGTTTGGGGCAGGTGATAAGAAGTGAGAAAAAACGTCTAGAAATAGACAGGAGGTGGTCGAACGGGAAAAACATCACCAAAATACCAAACTGGGAGTCATTATTTGTTTACTTTCCTCCTCTACAATATTTTCACTGAAGTAAGTATTTCGTCCTCTACTACGTTAACTAAAGAAGCTTTACAATATATTTCCGAGCTTATTTTAGAAATTTATAATTGTACAAATCTAATTTAATTTTAATAATAATTATTAAACAGTATGATTATTTTTTACACATAGCTCGAAATTATGTAAGGATTAGGCCTATACCCTTCCATGATCCATCTATTGTGTTACCGTGACCCCTCAATAAGTCAAAGTCTGTGGAAAATCACCTTGATAAGTCGAACCTCAATATTTCGAAATACTCGATATCTCGAATTTTTGCTGTTCCCCCTGAGGTTCGAGTTATCGAGGTTCCACTATTCGAGTTATCACTATTCCACTATTCCACTATTCGTGGTTCTACAGCTATAACTTCAACTTATAGAGGTGCGGCAACAGGCTAAGAATACTACAAAAATTCGAGTTATCGAGGTGTTTCCTGTTAACCCTTCGGCTTATAGAGGTAAAATAACATAGCATTAGGTACGCAAGTTCAAGGGGAATGACAATAATTCGAGTTATCAAGGAATTCGACCTTTTGAGGTTTAAGTTATTGAGGTTCCACTGTAGTTATTTTTATTTAAAACGTTGAGTGAAGATTGGTAATAAATTACATAAGTATACAGAGATGAAATCTATAGAAACAATTGAAGTTTTGTCTGTACATTGCTTGGAATTATGACATTTTTGCATATTTTCGCGTTGTACACCCTAGGGGAGCCAAAAAAAGTCTTATCTCAATTTCTGTCTGTCTCTCTGTCCTTCGGTAACGCTCTAGAAGGTGTTATTGTTCGCTATTCTCGTGAAAACGAGTGCACCGATAAATCTTTGGATTCATCTTTGATGAATCTTTGTTTTTTAGCGAATTTCCCCTATAGGGAAGAAGCTATTACCGTAGGTCTCATGGTAAGACTTAAGCCCGAGACCATGATAACTTTTCATTTTGAGGTCCCCAGATTCCAAAAACACCATTCGTTCTAATATATATATATATATATATATATATATATATATATATATATATATAAACACGATAACTCTCGTAAAAAAGGTCCGATCTTAATGAAATTTGGCACAAATGTGTAAAGCACCATTTATTTGAACGAGTTCGAAAACCAGACGAATCGCACTATCCGAAGGGGGGTTTAGGGGGAGTTTTGTACCCCAAAAATGTGTTTTTTGGGGTTTTCACTTGTAATTTTGATTTAAATCAAATTTGAATTTTTACCATTGAATTCAACTTAAAAAAACAAATAATTTGGTATTTTGGTCATTGCTCTACGTCAATTGGTTACCGAGATATTGAAAGTGCTAAACACAGTACGTTGTTTAATGTTATTCTTATGGAGAAAAAAATTGTATATCTCGCTTATTTATGAACATAAACTGACAAAATTTGGTATATGGCTTGATCTGGTTGTGGTTTATTGTTGTTTGCACAAAAAAATTTTCGCCTATGGTTCCTGTAGCAGCAAACCTAGGTACTCGGTCCCCATATTATTCTTATGGAAAATAATTAAAATGTTATATATCGCTTATTTATGAATGTATATGGATGTAACTTGGTATGTGACTTCACATACATGAGTTATATTTATATTTGCATAAAAACCCATTATTTTGTGTGCCTTGTTGCAGCAAACCTGCGTACTCATCCCCAATGTTATTCTTATGGAGATTAATTAATATTTTAAATATCGCTTGTTTGTGAATATATTTATTATAAATCCTATGTTAAGTGTTTTAATGTGTTATGTTATATATTCATTGGAAATTCGCTGAGTATGCAGGTTTGCTGCGACGGGGGTATTTTATTTATACATTCGTGAGAAGGTTTTAGGCTACTTTAAACTGCATTACACCTTTTCAAAAAATAATGGCTTCCGCTCAAAAACGTGTCTTCGCGCGGTTTTGATCGTATTTGCTCGCTTTTCCTAGGGAAACGGGTGATTTTATTTAGATGAAACTTTGTTTCGAGAGAGATGTAAGGAGATGAGTTCTATTACGTACAATATAAGATTATAAGCTATTTCAACATTTTGAATTCACCTCAGGGCTAAACCCCACGGGATTTTAAAGATACCATCTTATGGTTATGGACAAAGCATTTATTTATACTGATCCAGTTGATGACTTAAGAATATTTATTCCATAATCAGCTGTTGTAGTTCTCAATTAAAACGTTGAGGGAAGATTGGTAATAAATAACAGAAGCATACAGAGTGGACATATTATCTAAATCTATATTTTTCAGACACATTCACTCGCTCACATTGTGATCACTGTAACTAAAAAAGGACAATGTCTAAGAAGGTGAAATTTTGCATAGTGGTTCCCCTTATTCTGCAAATGTACAAAAAGGCTAGGTTTGAAACAAAATCGTAGCCGACTCTGCCTAATTTACTTGTATTGCTGGCAATCTTATGAACATTAGTTCGGACGTTTTAAGTTTAATTCGGTAGGAACATACCTAATATATCATAATAAACAAAAGCCTATTCCCGTTAAGAACGTGGTTTAGAGTCCCACCCCCGAACCTCCAGAATACTTATTTTAAAAATCTTGCACCTGCTACTGGACTGATGGAGATGAAATTTGGAAGCAAAAAATGCAATAAAAAATACTTAAGGGATCTGCCCCACTGATCTTTAATATAATAATCACAAACTTCTCAATCAATAGAGCTAAAATTTGAGACTTTAAAGGAAATTAGCATCAACAACATGGCCCATAATGGGGAGTCATGGTGTTGTTCTCTCTAGAGATTTCATACAGACACTTTGTGTGCTTGAGTCATGAGGGGACGAGATCTATGCCTCTCTAAATAGATATTTTATGTAGCCAACTACTGAGTGTCTCAACTTAACAGTAAATTTGAAAATTATTTTTGATAAGACTAAAGGGTTGAGGATTCGTATTAGGTCCTTCTAAAGTTGAGAACAGGACATTGGAAAACAGGTGGTCTCATAAACCTCCCTCCTTTACTCTGTTCAATCGATGAATAACAGGAACTACTGATCGACAGTTTTTCCCCTGAGATTCATAAAGAGATTAATTTCGAAAGTGCCTTGTGCCATCCTCACGTCCACCAATGAAATATTGTAAAATTAATTCGGTTGTTATTATTTTCAAATTCATCTATTATTTAGACATACAACCCGTACGAAGGACGGGTACACAGCTAGTTCTATTATAAAATGTAATTCATTCTGAAAATATATATGTTAATTTAATTTATAAAATGAAATAAAGAACTGGTAACGTTTTTCCAATCGTGCAATCAAAAATAAAGTGTGTGGAAATTGCCCCTAAATGTGACAATGTTGCAATGTGTTTTTGTGTGACAATGTATAATGTCATTCACAAATAAAACCAAATTACGGTGTAGATATGCACTTGAACGCTCTCTCAGAATATGCAACGCTCACAGGAAACACAAATGTTCCCGTCAATGTTAACTATGAGAGGAGGGGTGGATTTCAAACAAACTCATCAGGTGCACTTAAGGGTAATGGGGCTTCAAAGGTCCGACATGGAATAGCAAGAGCAGCGGCACTGGCGTGGGATGGTAAATGTTCCTCTCGACAATACGGTACATTTAGTAGGAATAAATCGGAAATTTGTTAGTTTTGATTTTTAAATAAAATGTAGTGTACTTGTGCTCGTATAGATGACCTTTGTCTAACCTAAATTTATACACTCAAACAATTTGATCGTGCACACACCAGAACCGTAAAAAACGCTTGACGAAGTTTATTAATTTTTATTGTAAATATAAACCTAACTAGTAATTTATACATACAAAATCGCTTACATAGTTAAACTTTATCTGATGCTCGAAGTATTTTGCTCGATCTTTTCGTTATTAACATCCACTTCAAATGTTTTTGACATAACATTGAGTTTTAAAGCCCCGAAATTAATACAATGGAAATAGATAGTTTGTAAACAGGTATAGATGAAGGTAGATTTCAATGTAATGTGCGTGACTTAAAACATGTTATTACGATAACTGCATACACTCTGAGGATTTATGTGTTCTGTAAAATTGCTGATGATTCTCTTTGATTGTATCTAGAGATAATTATATTTCGACTGGCATACTTTGTCTTTTTAATGCGCTAACCTTTATTCGAGCTTTTTTCCGTTACTCAGTTGCCCAAATAAAATATTTACACTTGTAAGATACAAGTGGAAACTGACCGTCAATACGCTGAAGCCCCTAGGTAATTTAGAGCATTTATTAATTTGTATTATTTAATGATTATATATATTTAAAGAAAACATTATTTACTTCATTATATCATTTGGTAAACCCCTCCAGTTTAATTCAGCAGGAATTGTATTTTATTCATTAATTTTCAGAGTTACCAATATTCAATTGGTAACTCTCAATAATAGAGACCTATATTAATTTGAAACATCTGCACAGCAGGAGGTTCAGAGATTCTCGATTAGGCATATACAGGTCTACCGATGTTACATGAAAATACTTTCTGACACTCATTAGTGAATTTTCTTTGGAAAGTGAACTATTAGCATGACCCGCACGGTGAAACTTAAGCCCGGGACCACCATAGAAGTTCCTAACGTGACCCCCTGAACACGTTTTGGGGGGTCGTTCAAAATTGTATATATATATATATATATAGACATAATATATATATATATATATATATATATATATATATATATATATATATATATATATATATATATATGTGTGTGTTTGCACTCTAGCGGTCGCATTTTTTGTCCGATTTTCTTCAAATTTGGTAGGGATGTTCCTTTCTGTAATCAGTTGGACAAGTTCGTTGGGCAAAACAATCGGAAAACTATAACCCCCTTTTTTGGGGGATTAAACTTTCAAATTTCGAGTTTTTGGCCCCAAAAAGGGTCAGAAAAGCCCCAGATGTAAAATCAAAGCATAGAAAAATATGGGAATTAGAGAGGCGAAAGTTTTAAGCCCTATCTTGTCATTCTAGCATAAATATTTACCGAGTTATTAAAGAAAATGTGTATCGACCAAACACAGTACGTTGTCTTATGGGAGTTTTACACTAGAAAAGCCTGTTATTCCTTTGTTAGAGTACTTTTACCATCCCCAGCAACCTCACGTCTACTTTCAAGCCTGTCTGGACCTTCTCCTAACCTTATAATGCGCAAAATTGTATTCCCAGCTATGCAAGTAAATGAAACAAGGAGTATCAGAACAGCCAAAAAATCAGTATTTTCAGATTTCAATAAAAATTGGACAAATGAATGATTTTACATTGATTTTGAGTTTTAAAAGTTGTTATGTGGAAATTCACTTCCCTCACGTCAGCGTGCTGCGTGCGAACTCGTTTTAAACTGAAAACCCACGTGGTTTATAATCAATAATTACTGCTTGCGCGTTTTCCTCTGGAGCGTTCATTAGGCCTCTCTAAGTGTGACAATAATCACTCACTTAAATGACTGACCTCAGCTATTTAAATCTGAGAGGTTTAATAGCTTATTTTAATTAAATAAATAAATATTTATTTTTGGCCTTATAACAATAAATATTACATTGGCAATTAACATTTAAATAATTTAAAATTAAAAGATAACAAATACTTTTTATTTTAACATACTTCTTTGTTATAAATAATTTAATCTTCAGCATACAAACAGTCTCTAACACTGTAGTAAACTCCGTATAGTTGTATCAATTTGAATAGTTTTCTATACTATTTAAAATTGCCTTCTTCTTTTAAATGTTTGTTAATTTATTATACAATATCAAACTTGTGCAAGGCAGTTGTTTGTATAAAGTTGATTTATGCGGTAGTTTATCCAAATGTAAATAATAACGGAAACCTCTTAAATTTGATCATTGATGAATTGATTTTTCTTCTTTTCATAAATAATAAGGTTTTAAGAATATGGAAGTAGTTGTACTCTAAACCCTTTTTTTCTTATAATATTAACATGAACTGAACTTAGCTGGTAACCGAAATTCCCTTCAATACACCCATTAAAAAATAATATTCAATTCCACATCCCAGATATGAGAATAAAGCATTTATATACGGCAGCAAACGAACAAGACTCAAGACAGAGCTGGGGCGGCATCAATAGCTCAGTCTAGCGATCCTGCCCCGGGAACAGAACAAGTGTTTTTAAATATCTATAATTGTTTGGACATTTTCTATGTCAAGTCAGTTTATAAGCTTTGAATGGAAATAAACATGAATACAAATATAATTTATAATACAATAGATTTGTACAGCATCGGGTGTTATGTCCATTTTATATATGAACATTTGTGATTTAACCATCTGAGCCTGCTTAACGTAGAACCTAGTTTTAGCGAATTTCCCCTATAGGGAAGAAGCTATTACCGTAGTCGGCATGGTAAGACCTAGGCCTTGACCATGATAACTTTTCGTTTTGAGGTCCCCAGACCCCAAAAACACCATTCGTTCGAAACTGTATACATATATATATATATATATATATATATATATATATATATATATATATATATATGTGTGTGTCCGTGAGCACGATAACTCTCCTAAAAATTATCCGATTTTGATGAAATTTGGTATAAACGTGTAAAGCAACATTTATGACTTTAAGTTCGAAAACCAGACAGATCGCTCTATCCGAAGGGGTATTTTGGGGGGGGGGGTTTGTACCCCAAAAATGGGTTTTTCGAATTTTTTACATATAATTTTGGAAATAGTCAAATTTTATTTTTTCCCATTGGATTCAGCTTAAAAAAACACACAATTTAGTATTTTGATCATTTCTCTACGTGAATTCGTTACCGAGATATTGAAAGTGCTAAACACAGTACGTTGTATAATGTTATTCTTATGGAGGAAAATAAAAATTTTATATCTCGCTTATTTATGAACGTATACTGACGAAACTTGGTATACGGCTTCATCTGGTTGTGGACCATTGATATTTGCTCAAAAAAAATTTTTACCCAAGGCTCCCGTGGCAGCAAACCTGCGTACTCAGCCCCATAAGTAACGTGTTATCTGCCTTCATTATGAAAATAAATTAATGAAATTTGGTATGTGGCTTTACCTACATGAGTTATATTGATATTTGTATAAAACCCCATTTTAGCGAATTTCCCCTATAGGGAAGAAGCTATTACCGTAGGTCTCATGGTAAGACTTAAGCCCGAGACCATGACAAATTTTTTTTTTAAGGTCCCAAGATGACTAAAACACTATTTGTTCAAATTTATATATATGTATATATATATCTATATATATATATATATCTATATATATATATATCTATATATGTGTCCGTGAATGCGATAACTTGAGTAAAAAACGTCCGATTTTGATGAAATTTGGCTCAAATGTGTAAAGTGACATTTATGACTTTAAGTTCGAAAACCAGAAAATCGGACTATGGGAAGGGGGGTTTATGGGGGTTTTAAATTTTCCAAAAATCAGTTTTTTGCATTTTTCACCCTAAAATTTTTGAAACAGTTAATTTTGGTTTTGACCATGTTATAGAGCTTAAAAAAACAAATAATATGGTATTTTGAATTATTAACCTAGTTTAAGTGGTTGCGGAAAAAATCCAAAAAAACATGCTCATAAAATCTCCCATGTTAATCTTATGGGAAAAAGGTTTTTGGCTTTTCCTCAGTTAGTTTTACTTTAAACTTCACATTTGCTTTTACCAATCACTTCAGCTCCACAAAACAATCATTTTGGTGTTTAAATTGTGATTCTACGTCCAACCATTGCAGAGATATTCAAAGTACTAAACACAGTACGTTGTCCAATGTTATCCTTATGGAGAATAAATAAAATTTGATATCTCGATTATTTATGAATGTATATTGATGAAACTTGGTATGTGGCTTCATGTTGTACTGGTATATTGATATTTGAACAAAAAACAAATATTTTGTTGGTTGTCCCCGTAGCAGCTAACCTGCATACTCAGCCCTAATGTTATTCTTATGGAGAATAAGTAAAGTTTTATATCTCCCTTAATTATTAACATAAATTAATAAAACTTAGTATGTAGCTTCACCTGGTTGAGTTAAATTGATAATTGCATAAAAACACATATTTTGTGCTCCTTGTTGCAGCAAACCTGCATACTCAGTCCTATGTTATTCTTATGGAGAATAAATAAAATGCTATAGATCATTTAGTTATTAATTTATTTTTATAAAACTTGGTAAGTGCCTTTATGTGGTAGTGAGAAACATATATATTCATTGGAAATTCGCTGAGTACGCAGGTTTGCTGCGACGGGGGTATTTTTGTTCCTTATTTCAGCAAACCTGCATACTTAGCTGCCATGTTATTCTTATGGAGAATAATTAAAATTCTAGGTAAAAATAAAATACCCCCGTCGCAGCAAACCTGCATACTCAGCGAATTTCTAATGAATATATAACATAACACATTAAAAGACTTAACAGGATTCATAATGTAAATATATTCACAAATAAGCGATATTTAAAATATTAATTAATCTCCATAAGAATAACATTGGGCATGAGTACGCAGGTTTGTTGCAACAAGGCACACAAAATAATGGGTTTTTATGCAAATATCAATAGAACTCATCTTAGTGAAGTCACATACCAAGTTTCATCCCTATACATTCATAAATAAGCGATATATAACATTTTAAGTATTTTCCATAAGAATAACATGGGGACCAAGTACCTCGGTTTGCTGCTACAGGAACCATAGGCAAAAATTTTTTTTGTGCAAACAACAATAAACCACAACCAGATGAAGCCATATACCAAATTTCGTCAGTTAATGTTCATAAATAAGCGAGATATACAATTTTTCTTTTTCTCCATAAGAATAACATTAGACAACGTACTGTGTTTAGCAATTTCAATATCTCGGTAACCAATTGACATAGAACAATGATCAAAATACCAAATTGTTTGTTTTTTTAAGCTGAATTCAATGGTAAAAATTAAAATTTGATTTAAATAAAAATTACATGTAAAAACCCCAAAAAACACATTTTTGGGGTACAAAACCCCCCAAAAACCCCCCTTCGGATGGTGTGATTCATCTGGTTTTCGAACTCGTTCAAATAAATGGTACTTCACACATTTGTACCAAATTTCATTAAGATCGGACCTTCTTTACGAGAGTTATCGTGCTTACGGACACACACACACACATATATAGATCACAATTTTGGTACACTGCAAGAAAGTTTAGAAGTTTTGTCTATTGAAAAGAAAGGTGACAAAATGAATGCAAAAGAAGAGCTTCACATTGACATGAATTATTCAGAAGACAAAACTAATATACTAAATATAATGCAGGCGCAACAAAAAAATCCAATCTTTGAAACAATCAAAAAAATCAAAAGTAATTAATCATATATAGATAGATAATTTAGCATATGTTAACAAAATTATCATACTGTTTTGTTTATTTACAGGTTATTTAATTTTAAGTTTAAGGTTATTAGCTGCACTGTGATCATGAGGTAAACCTCGAAACACGTGTCAGTGAATTAAAAATGAATTTTGAAGGGTACTCTGGTAATTTTCTTTTAAAAATAATAATATATATATATATATATATATATATATAAATACATATATACAAATTTGAACGAGTGGTGTTTTTGGCATCTGGGGACCTCAAAATGAAAAGTTATCATGGTCTCGGGCTTAAGTCTTACCATGAGACCTACGGTAATAGCTTCTTCCCTATAGGAGAAATTCGCTAAAACATAAGTAAGAATGAAACTGCCAAAAGCGTTATTATTAGTAATAATTAAAATGTCATAAATCGTTTATTTATGAATGTATATTGATGAAACTTGGTATGTGGCTTTATTTGGTATTAAGATACGTATATATGCATTGGAAATTTGCTGAGTACGCAGGTTTGCTGCTACGGGGGTATTTAATCATACATGCTGAATATGTATATTTATTCTCTAAATAGAGTCCTGGAAAAACACTTGCCCAATTCAGATGGTTGATGTTAGTCTATGAAGCATAAATACCCCCGTCGCAGCAAACCTGCATACTCAGCGAATTTCGAATGAATATATAACATAACACATTAAAACACTTCACAGGATTCATAAGAAATGTATTCACAAACAAGCGATATTTAAAATATTAATTATTCTCCATAAGAATAACATTGGGGATGAGTACGCAGGTTTGTTGCAACAAGGCACACAAAATAATGGGTTTTTATACAAATATCAATAGAACTCATCTTAGTGAAGTCACATACCAAGTTTCATCCATATACATTCATAAATAAGCGATATATAACATTTTAAGTATTTTCCATAAGAATAACATGGGGACCAAGTACCGAGGTTTGCTGCTACAGGAACCATAGGCGAAAAATTTTTTTTGTGCAAAAAACAATATACTACAACCAGATCAAGCCATATACCAAATTTCGCCAGTTTATGTTCATAAATAAGCGAGATATACAATTTTTCTTTTTCTCCATAAGAATAACATTAGACAACGTACTGTGTTTAGCACTTTCAATATCTCAGTAACCAACTAAAGTAGAGCAATGATTAAAATACCAAATTGTTTGTTTTTTTAAGCTGAATTCAGTGGTATAAATTAAAAATTGATTTAAATTAAAATTACATGTGAAAACCCAAAAAAACACATTTTTGAGGTACAAAACCCCTCCTTCGGATGGTGCGATTCATCTGGTTTTCGAACTCGTTCAAATAAATGGAGCTTTATACATTTGTACCAAATTTCATTAAGATCGGACCTTTTTTACGAGAGTTATCGTGCTTACGGACACACACACACACACACACACACACACACACACACACACACACACACACACATATATATATATATATATATATATATATATAAATTTGAACGAATGGTGTTTTTGGTATCTGGGGACCTCAAAATGAAAAGTTATCATGGTCTCGGGCTTAAGTCTTACCATGAGACCTACGGTAATAGCTTCTTCCCTATAGGGGAAATTCGCTAAAAATAATACTAAAATTAATTACATTAATTTATGAAATACAAAATTATACTTTACATATGCAGCATACAAATTGCATATGATTTTTTCTACGACTGATATTTCTTAAAGGCTATTGGATTATTTTAAAAACGTTAACAGCTATTAATGTAGAAATATTATCATAACAAGAATAATGACACAATTAATTATGTTAACTATCATAATTTACTAAACTTGTATTGCAGAAGTATTTCTAAATGTTATGCAATAGAGTCTATTCTTAGAAGGCTACTTCTCCGGAAGCCATCCTAATGTTCATCCCCTTTAAGCAATGTTACAGTAACCTTCAGATTATGCAAGGTATCGTGTTTTTGTGTCAAATTGAAGGTGTAAGCCCTAAGTTATCGAATGAGTGAGGTTTTAGAACACATCCTTTAAAACTATCACTGTATAGCTACCAAAATAATGTTCATCAATCAAACTTTTAATCAGACAGTTAATCTTAAGACCCGAATGATGATTTTGCTTTTGAAATATGACTTAATAGAGAATTATTAAATATTAATTTTCAATTAGAAAATGAAACCACATTTGTTGTATTTCGGTGGAGGAGTTAACGTTTACTGAAATTTTACACTACTTTTGCTATTAGCAATCCAACTTGGCTATCGAAGGTGCAGACTATTGTTGGCTATAAAGGGTGCCAAGTATATATATTGAACCAAACTTGGTAGTAAGTCTTACAGTTTGAGAGAGATCACAAGTAAAATATTAAGGTGTATTTTCGGTTTTAATTAATCATTTATAAATGTCCACTATTCAGAAATCCGGATATTCACCGTCATAAAACATTGTATATAATGCATGGACAGTCGTAAATTTGATTTATAATCTATTATAAAACTGTACTGAAACGAGTTCGCACGCAGCACGCTGACGTGAGGGAAGTTAATTTCCACATAAAAACTTTTAAAACTCAAAATCAGAGTAAAAACTTACATTTGTCCAATTTTTATTGAAATCTGAAAACATTGATTTTTTGGCTGTTCTGATACTCCTGGTTTCATTTACTTGCAAAGCTGGGAATATAATTTTGCGCATTATAAGGTTAGGAGAAGGTCCAAACAGGCTTGAAAGTAGGCGTGAGGTTGCTGGGGACGATAAAAGTACTCTAACAAAGGAATAACATGCTTTTCTAGTGTAAAACTCCCATAAGACAACGTACTGTGTTTAGTCAATACACATTTTCTCTAATAACTCGGTAAATATTTATGCTAGAATGACGAGAGAGGGCTTACAGCTTTTGCCTCTCCATTTCCCATCTTTTTACATCCATTTATTTTACATCTGGGGCTTCGCTGACCCTTTTTGAGCCCAAAAACTCGAAATTTGAAAGATTAATCCCCAAAAAAGGGTTTTAGAGTTTTCCGATTGTTTTGCCCAAGGAAATTCCCCAACTGATTACTGAAAGGAACGTCCCTACCAAATTCTAAGTAAATCGGTCAAAAAATACGACCGCTAGAGTGCAAACCCATATATATATATATCCACATATCGATATATATATATACAATTTTGAACGACCCCCCAAAACGTGTTCAGGGGGTCATGTTAGGAACTTCTATGGTGGTCCCGGGCTTAAGTTTCACCGTGCCGTGCGGGTCATGCTAATAGTTCACTTTCCAAAGGAAATTCACTAAAAATACGGAATACGTCGATTAGTTTCGATTACTCTCATGCAGGTTACAATGTAATGTAGGGCCTGTATTATTGTGTTACCTAGACCAATTCAGTTTACAGGACGAGTCATAAACGAGAAGTAGCATATTTTATAATACCATTTAGAAATAGCAGTACAATATAACATTTAAATACATTTGATATACTAAAAAACACATAAATGAGAACACTACAATCTAAAATCAATTTAGATTGTTTACTGTTTTTTATTCTGGAATATTCAGCGCTAGACCATGTTAACAATTAACGAAAATTTAGGTTACTTGACTAAAACCTTTGTAGGTGATTTCAAAAATTCAACAGTATTTTACAGACTTAGCTGTCAGAATGGATTATAGTTTGGATTTGAACTGGGTATATGGTAGATATTGTTTGACTGCAGTTACTGAATCATATAGTTTAATGGAAGTGTAGAGCCAGTTCTTTTGCTATTTATTGTCTGTACTGTAACTCAAACTTGTGCTCTCAGGAAATTTTCGTTTCTTGAGTTGTAATTATGTACATAACAGTTGATCTCAAACGTTTCCAGATTAGAATGGACATACTGCAGAAAGGTCAGTACATAAAGAGAAAGGAACGATAGTATGCTTAGCCTAATGAAAACAGGTTTACAGTATGTTTTAAGGTGGGCTTTGCCAACCAACCAAAACCCTTGACATGTTTGATTGTACACGTAATGCATTTTACATCAAACAAATATTTGCAACACGTAAAGCATATGTACATAAATAAATGCATCCCAAGTCTGTGAGGCAGAGGCAGTGGATAGAGCATACATCGAAAACTGTGAGCACATGCGAGTCGGGTATTCGAGTAGGAAGGCAACCCGAGCCTGTTAGCCTTGGCTTGGGCGATGACCCAAAAACTGAACCCTCAGACCCAGCTGCCGCGGGGCCGCCGGCGTGTCTTACACGGCTATTTTTAAAGTTTGCTTCCAGCGAAACAATCATGGAGTCAAATTGTCTAACTCATAAAAGTGAATTGCTTAGAAAACTGTGAGGTGACTGTCAGCAAGCGAAATGACGAATCACTTTTGACGCCTTGCTTAAACAACCGTGCACAAGGTGTCAACTCGAACAGCTGTGTCTCAGTCAGAACGGAACGATCGTGGAGTACCCCAAGGGTCAGTTCTTGTATTGCAGTGTTTTATTTGTATCAGCCCATGTTATAATGAACAAACTTCCTATTTCCCCCGAAACTCTTTTTACATAAAAGACAATCGCAACCCTGAACTGTATGTGAAAGGCTTAATATAGGTATAAAGCTATGTTACAAACCAGAAAAGTATGCAATTCACACTACTTATACGTTTATAACATTTTAACAATGAAAACTACTAGTGTAGACACATTTTAAATTAATATATTCAAACGGTCTAGGCACAATCTAAGTATTACAGTTAGGATCGTTACCCCCCTTTCTAAAGACAGTGAGCATTTGAGACATATTTTATTTTAATGCAAACACACTAAACCTATAAAACAAAGAGTTACCCAGTGGACAGTGGTCGGTTTTAGTCTTAAAATTCATATTGCCAACTGCGAGCTAAATCAGCGTTCATCGCCATTAAAAGGTGTCTACAGAATCGTTGTCTGCTCATTACACTTGGTTGTCGGTGAATTAAGGACTAAAATAATTAAGGACATCATTTGCCCCTCGTTAGGGTCTGCATATATTAATTAGACAGCCAATTGTAAACGTATTACTCGGCACGTAACGGTTTTAAAACATAATAACATTTATTCAGACTTGGGTCAACGTTAGCTCACATTAAACACTAATTAAAACCAATAACTAAAAATGTTTCCCAATTGTAACATTTATATGAAGTACATTATGTACAAGTGTATAATACTAATATAAATCTATTATATTTACTAATTAAATCGTAATAATTAATCGTGGTCGCTAACAGTTAACAAATAAATGTACTATCTTATTTAATCCCTGCGTGAGACCCAGGCTCTACACGCAAATGCGGACGCTGCTGAGAACCAGTCTCCAGTTGGCAAATTCCATCGAGAGACAGAGCGGCCCCCCTCCCCCTTCTCCCCCACTAGCTGAGAAACGTACTGTGTCCAGCACATCAAATAACGGTAAGTGATTTAGATTAAGAACAATGCATAACGAATTTGTAAAACAAATATATCCATATTCACAGTAAAAACTGATTTAAACGAGGATTTTGGATACACAAAAGGCGAATCTTTGATAACATGTTTTTAAAATATATTTTTCCACCACCTGATCCTGATGTAGTTAGTAAAACCCCTCACTTAGACTACATATAACTAAGCCACCCCCGCACCACGTAGGCTTAAAGTTGAATTTTGGCAGGTCGCTTCATTTAAAGTAAATACCTAGTACAATTGAAGTAATTCGAACGTCCTACTGCTGAACCTTTGAATAACCATCATAATAATAATATTTTATACGAAGTGACTACGTACACGTCCAATGTAAAGGCAAATTATTCACATCGCAACCACTTAGGTTAGGTTAGGTTAGGTTACGTTACGTTACGTTCCTTACCTTAGGTTAGGTTAGGAGGTTTTCTGGCTCTCAATCTGTTTTAAAAATCACAGGAAAAGTAACGTACGGTGCTTAATTTGGAACGGACGTGAACAGTAGCGGCTCACGTCGGACGTGTACGTAGCCCCTGCCTACTTTATACAACTAAAGTAGTTCTGGTGTATAAACGATAAATTAAAAGATACGCCTTTTAGTGGGGACAAAAAAATTCGAACTCAACTCAAAGTGAGTGTAGTTTTAAAAGACCAACTAATAGCCTATAACTTGATGAACCAAGAACAAATTAAAATAACTAAAATTACATTGTTCGTAACATGTTCTAACGCGGAATTTGACATACACTAGTGAAGTGGCTTTTGCTGTGTTGCCAAAGAAGGCAATGGTATTCTGCAATGCAATACTGAAGTAGAAAACTGAACTTTTACTACTTTTTCGCTGTCATGCCTTATCCAGAGTTATTATCACTAATTATTTCCATACTTTAATACTCGAGGATAAAGTTAATTACTGATGTTTGTAATTATATTTGTTAATATTACATTCAAATTGGATTTTAGTTGAACAAAAATTGAAAAAAACATCTCAAATTTGGGAAAATATTTTGTCCTATTTTTTACCTACCTGAATAAGGGCCACCAATGTTAATTTTAAATACCGTATTTGTTGAACGGATTATCCGAAATCGTTCGTTTATGACTCATTTAGTAGAAAACCAAATACCTAGCTGTTTCAGTTCATATACTGAAATAAATCTCAAATATTGATTGTTTTAGAATTTCACTGAACGATTTTTAGTGAATTTCCTATGGAAAGTGAACTATTAACATGACCCGCACGGTGAAACTTAAGCCCGGGACCACCATAGAAGTTCCTAACGTGACCTCCTGAACACGCTTTGGGGGTCGTTCAAAATTATATATATGTATATATGTGTTTTTGCACTCTAGCGGTCGCATTTTTGTCCGATTTACTTCAAATTTGGTAGGGACGTTCCTTTCTATAATCAGTTGAGTTGGACAAGTTCGTTGGGCAAAACAATCGGAAAACTCTAAACCCCTTTTTTGGCGATTAATCTTTTAAATTTCGAGTTTTTGGGCCCAAAAAGGGTCAGAAAAGCCCCGGATGTAAAATTAATGCATGTAAAAAGATGGGAATTAATGAGACGAAAGTTTTAAGCCCTCTCTCGTCATTATACCATAAATATTTACGGAGTTATTAAAGTAAATGTGTATCGACTAAACACAGTACGTTGTCTTATGGGGGTTTTACACTAGAAAAGCCTGTTATTCATTTGTTGGTGTACTTTTATCATCCCCAACAACCTCACACCTACCTTCAAGCCTGACTGGATCCTCTCCTAACCTTATAATGTGCAAAATCGTAATCCCAGCATTGCAGGTAAATAAAACCAGAACAGCAAAAAAATCAATATTTTCAGATTTCAATAAAAATTGGAATAAATGTATGTTTTTAACTGATTTTGAGTTTTAACGTTTTTTATGTGGAAATTCACTTCCCTCACGTCAGCGTGCTGCGTGCGAACCCGTCAGTAATTATTCAGGCAATTATTAATGGGCATGTACTTTGTAGCACTGTAAGCTTGATGTTTTTTATTCATTGGTTAATACTTAACGACGTACATAAATGCTATTTGTAAGATACTTGTTCTCTTCACAGAACCACAAGTCATATTCTTTTTTATACATTTCCTAGATATGAAGATATGAAACTATAAGATATTAACACGTTCCTCTACCGACCCTGGCACTTATCGTATTGTAGTAATTACGTGGTTGAAGGTGTTAAACCGATAGAGGCTCGTAAAATACGTAATCTAAAATGGAGGAGGAAAATGACGACTTTTAAATATTGATTTTTAGCCAACAAATTTGGAATAGTTGATAAACGTTAAGTTAACAGACAAAACATAATCACTGTTATTTCACAATGAATTGGCGTGAATAATAGGGACATTACGTTAAACGTCGGTTGGCTGGATTTTAGATTCTTTTGACTCATAAAGAAAGAGTGATTAGTGCCTCTTAAAAACTAAAACCTCTATAAGTTACAAAAGTAATTAAATATTTTGCTCTTTTCCTAAATATGATTTAATTTTAGCGAATTTCCCCTATATGGAAGAAGCTATTACCGTAGGTGGCATGGTAAGACCTAGGCCCGGGATCATGATAACTGTTCGTTTTGAGGCCCCCAGATGCCAAAAACACCATTTGTTTAAATTCATATATATATATATATATGTGTATGTTTGTCTGTAGGCACGTTAACTTTCTTAAAAATGGTCCGATCTTGATGAAATTTGGTATAAACGTGTAAAGTAGCATCTACGTTCATGAGTTCAAAAACCAGACCGATCGCACCATTATAAGGGGGGTTTTGGGCAGTCTGGTCCTGGGTTTTGGAGGGGTTTTGAACCCAACAAATTTTGTTTAGCGAATTTCCTCTATAGGGAAGAAGCTATTACCGTACGTGGCATGGTAAGACTTAAGCCCGAGACCATGATAAATTTTTGTTCTGAGGTCCCCAGATGCCAAAAACACTATTCTTTCAAACTTATATATATATATATACACATAAATACACACATATATATACATATATATATACAAATATATATGTGTGTGTGTGTGTGTGTGTGTGTGTGTGTGTGTGTGTGTGTGTGTGTGTGTGTGTGTGTGTGTGTGTGTGTGTGTGTGTGTGTGTGTCTATTACCGCGATAACTTTTGAAAGAAGCGCCCGATTTTGATTAAATTTGGCGCAAATGTGGAGAGTAACATTTATGACTTTAGTTACCAGATCGATCGGTCTATGGGAAGGGGGTTTTATGGGGGTTTAAAATTTTCCAAAAATAAGTTTTTTGAACTTTTTACCCTACAATTTTAAAAACACTAGATTTTGGTTATAGCCATTTTATAGAGCTTAAAAACAAACAATTTTGTATTTTGAATCATTAAGCAAGGTTTAGTGGTTGTGGAGAAAAGTAAAAAAAAGTGTTCATAAAATTTCCCATGTTAATCTTATGGGAATACGGTTTTTAGATTTTCCTCAGATAATTTCACTAAAAACTCCACATTTCTTTCTACCAATCAGTTTAACTCTACAAAACAATCATTTTAGCTTTTTAATTGTTGTTTTAGTCCAACCGTTGCAGTGATATTAAAAGTGCTAAACACAGCACGTTGTCAAATGTTATCCTTATGGAGAATAAATAAAATGTTATATTCTGATTATTTATGTATGTATACAGACGAAACTTGGTATTTGGCTTCAACTAGTTGTGGTACATTGATATTAGCACAAAAAATGTTTTTTTGTTGATTGTTCCCGGTAGCAGCAAACCTCCATACTCGGCCCCCATGTTATTCATATGGAGAATAAGTAAAGTTTTATATCTCCCTTACTTATGCACCTAAATTAATAAAACTTGGAATGTAGCTTCACCTGGTTGAGTTATATTGATAATTGCAAAACACACATTTCTTATATTCCTTGTTTCAGCAAACCTGCGTACTCAATTATAATGTTATTCTTATGGAGAATAAATAAAATGCTATATATCACTTATTAATGAATGTATTTTTATGAAACTTGGTAAGTGGCTCTAGGTAGTAGAGATACCCATATATTGGAAATTCGCTGAGTACGCAGGTTTTCTGCGACGGGCCTATTTTTACTTTCTACATATTAATATTTGTAAAGCCAAACTTGATTTTACACTATTGGATTTAGCTTAAAAAACAAACAGTTTGGTATTTTGATCATTGCTGTACGTCAATCGGTTGCCGATATATTGAAAAGCTATAATGTTATTCTTATGGAAAATAAGAAACATGTGATATTTTGCTTGTTTATGAACATAAATTGGTAAAACTTGGTATGTTGCTTCATATAGTGGTGATCCATTGGTATTTGCATAAAACCCAGATTTTTGTGGACCTTGATGCAGCAAACCTGCATACTCAGTCCTAATGTTTTTCTTAAGGAGAATAAATAAAATGTAATATCTCGCTTATTTATGAATGTGCTTTGATGAAAGTTGGTAAGTGGCTTCATGACTTAATGAAGTACCATTTGAAATTAGCTGAGTATGCAGGTTTGCTGCAACACCCTCGTTACTTTCGATTTACTTTCTCCCCCTATACATAGTATATGAATAAAGTATTGTTTTCGTCAACATTTTCGAATTTGAGTTGTTAGTGGAAATATTAGTTTTGGCGCTCCCTGAACCCAAAAAAGTGATTTTGACGTGATGTCTGTCTGTCTGTCTGGATGTATACAGAGCTAGAGCCCACACCAATTGACCGATTTTTATGAAATTTGGTATGCAAGTTCTAAACCACGATATCTCATTCATTCATTCATTTTTCATTTAATTTTTTTAATTTTAGCGAATTTCCCCGGTAGGGAAGAAGCTATTACCGTACCATGGTAAGACCTGGGCCCGAGACCATGATAACTTTTCGTTTTGAGGTCCCCAGATGCCAAAAACACCATTCGTTCAAAACTGTATATATATATATATATATATACAGGGTGTCACAAAAAAGTGTGATGGGCTATACAGGACCTAATTCTACATGCAAAAATAAGTCAAAAATGAAGAATAACATTTTTTTGATTTCGGCTTAGTTTAGCCGTAATCCGCCATTTTGTTTTTTTGGGGAAATATTTATTATTTAAAAAACCCAATGAGATATTTTTACGAAACTTGGCAAAAGTGTTTACACTGAAGTAAGTAACATTTGTAAAAAAAAAATATTTTTTTACCTTTCCAAATTTCAAAATGGCGGCCATTTGAATTTTGTTATGCCAAATTTCATAATCAAGCTTTTTTTTACCTAAATCAAAATTTTTCAAGACACAAAATTTTTTGTATTTATTATAACAAATCCAACAAAACAAAAATGAATAAAATCGGTTCATAAATAAAGAAGATGTGTTTATTTTGGTAATTTAGACTGAAATTTATGTAATAATAATTTATGTAATGTAATTAAGTAATTTCAGTCTAAATTACTAAAATAAACACAGCTTCTTTATTTATGAACCGATTTTATTCATTTTTATTTTGTTGGATTTGTTATAATAAATACAAAAAATTTTGTGTTTTGAAAAATTTTGATTTAGGTACCGGTTTTCATGAAATTTGGCATAAAAAATTCAAATGGCCGCCATTTTGAAATTTGGAAAGGTAAAAAAATGTTTTTTTTACAAATGTTACTTACTTTAGTGTAAACACTTTTGCCAAGTTTCGTAAAAATATCTCATTGGGTTTTTGAAATAATAAATATTTTCCCAAAAAAACAAAATGGCGGATTACGGCTAAACTAAGCCGAAATCCAAAAAATGTTATTCTTCATTTTTGACTTATTTTTGCATGTAGAATTAGGTCCTGTATAGCCCATCACACTTTTTTGTGACACCCTGTATACATATATGTATATATGTGCCCGTGAGCACGATAACTCTCATAAAAATAATCCGATTTTGACGAAATTTGGTATAGACGTGTAAAGCAGCATTTATGACTTTAAGTTCGAAAACCAGACAGATCAACCTATCCGAAGGGGTATTTGGGGGGGGGGGTTTGTACCCCAAAAATGTTTTTTTTGAGCTTTTTACATATAATTTTTGAAAAAGTCAAATTTTTGTTTTCCCATTGGAATCAGCTTAAAAATACGCACAATTTGGTGTTTTGATCATTGCTCTACGTCAAATGGTTACAGAGATATTGAATGTGCTAAACACAGTACGTTGTCCAATGTTATTCTTATGGAGGATAAAAAATTGTACATCTCGCTTACTTATCAACTTATCCTGATGAAACTTGGTATATTGCTTCATATCGTTGTGGTCTATTGATATTTTCACTAAAAAACATGTTTTGGCCGAAACCTGCATGCTCAGCCCCATGTTATTCTTATGGAGAATAAGTAACGTGTTATTTCCTTAATTATGAACATAAATTAATAAAATTTAGTATACTTGAGTTATATTGATATTTGTATAAAACTCGATTTTTGTGTTCCTTGCTTCAGCAAACTTGCTTAATCAGCCGCTATGTTATTCTTATTGAGAATAATTAAAAAGTCATAAATCGTTTATTTATGAATGTATATTTATGAAACTTGGTATGTGGCTTTATGTGGAATTAAGATACATATATATGCATTGGAAATTAGCTGAGTACGCAGGTTTTCTGCTGCGGGGTATTTGATTTTTAAGGGTAATTATCTCCCAAAAACCGCTCAAAAACATGAATAATCCAAATTTCTTAAAGTAGGCTCTTATGATTTTGATTACATTTTAGTGGTTTGTAGAGCTTTAGACTTCCAACAAAATGACACCTCCCGCATTCCTGCTGGAAAAATTTGGGTTCAGAAGTCACAGGACTTAAACCAAAATTCAGTTTTTTATTTTTTATAAAAAACCATAAATGCTAAAAAAGATTACTTATAACCATTCAAACGAGCTTAAAAACTACATAATTAAGTTTTTTAATCATTATTCTACGATTGCTGGTTGCGGACAAAACTGAAATTTTCTTTTTGCGGTAAACGCAGCACATTGTCTAATGTTATTCTCATGGGTAATAAAAAACTTACCATTTCTCTCTTATTTACTGATCAATTTCGTTTAAACTTGATATACAGGTCAAGCTAACATTGACCAACAGATGATATTCGAAATATTTTGCAACTTAACCCTGGGGGGGGGGGGGCAAGGGGACATTTCCCCTCTCAAAACCACTGTGTGTAGCAACGGATTCTGTAGTGCCTCCAAAAAAGGGATTTGGGTGGATATTTCTGAAAACAACTATTTTAGAAAATTGTCTGTACATTCAAACGTACTTTATATTCTATATTTAGTAAATAAAAAGTAATTTATTCATTGAAGTTGCGCTAAAAGGGAGAAAGTATGTGTCAGTTTCCTGATACTGTTTATTATTATCGGGGTAGAAGGTGGAATTATAACGGTAGGATGATTTATTCTTGTACACTCCCAACGGTGAATAACAATTTAAAATATTTGACACTCTATCGTGAATCACTACATCATTTTTTAACACACCGACAGGCTCAGCAAATATGAATAAATTCTAAGAGAAGAATGTGTGGTATGCATTGAGTAGCCTTGTTTGAATAATTATTTCAGTCAGATTTTTTTTTGATCAAATTAAATAATTGCGCAGTGACAGCAGTTCCAGTTTCGAGCATTTACAAAACACTATCAATTTCTGATCAATCTGGCAAACTTCTGAGTGGGAAACATTGATTAAAATTATGTATTCGTAAAAATCAACTGTAGGGAAGTCCAAAAATCGACCAAAACTAATAACATTATTTGTGTGGAAAAATGTATGTAAAAATATACTTGCATTTAAGGCATAGATTTTGCATTCAAATTCGTTAGGTTTCTTACTACTTTGTGGGGCTGTATGAAACGAGCCATAACGTATTGCAGTTAATATCCACCATTGTTAAGAATGGTTTATGAATAGTAAATGTAGAGATTAAATGAATTTTGAATTACCATTTGGGTAAGTGGGCCATGAAAGTTGAATTAGTCAGCTATGAAGACTGTAACCCATTTATAGTCTTCAAGCTGTGCTGTTTTCGCGTTGTTGGCAAACCCGTGGACACCACTCGAATATTTATTACTCAATCTTGCTATCTTACAAACAGTTAGATTAAAAAAGTATATATTTGGGACCATTTTATATAAATTTGCAATTGATGTGTACATTGACCAGTAACATTATCCAATAAACATTTTCTTCTTGAACTGCTATTAAGATGTTTTGTTCTAAACAGCGGAATTAAACCTCAATCTCATATTCAAGGGGTAACATCCGTATCTTTATTTGTAATCAAGGAATGCTCAAGGCTATTTTCACTTCATTATAAATCGTGATAGCCTGTGGTATAATGATTGATCGTCACCATACACAATATTTTCACGCAAGTCCACAATTTGTCATAGTTGGTTTATGCACGAACACAAGGGAAACCGCGCCATTAATGGGTGCTTAAAAACAAAACTTTCGTACAAATTCATTCAGATTTTACGTGGCTGTTTTGCGCGTAGGTTGTAATTATTCAGTTTCAGGCAGTAGACAACGTTTCAAGACTGGTTTTCCTAATTGCAAATTTATAAGTTAAGTTGTGTGATTCTCTGAATTAGCAAAATATTACCAGGATATTTGACAAAACAAAAATACCCAATCCATATGTTTTATTTACTTTTAGAAATCAACACCAAATCTTTATTCTTTTTGTTATCAAAACTTGAAATTTGATTTTTGTGTAACATAATCTAGTTTTTAATCGTATATAAAAAGAAGAAGAGCAGGTACAAAACTTTCTCCAGGAACAAATGTCTTACCATCATTATTACCATCGTTAATAGTATACAGTAATACGACCATTGTTTCCAAGAGATTTAAAACGAAAGTGAAACCCTCCCGCAGTAACTTTCGTAAGTAAAAGCGAATATTTGTAGCAGAGATTTTTCACCTGTAAGTTAATGCAAGGAGCACGTTGAACTGGTCGTGACAGTTGTGACAGGGTTTATTGTTGCAGCGCACTTGTGATAATGGGGTAATTGGTGGGGAAAAGACAGCTGATATATCAGTCAGCTGTGCGCTGTCACCTGCAACTGGCGACAGACCTCTGGCTAAACTGACCTTGACGCTAACATCATCTTATATAACAAGGTCTTGAAGAAGGTAACCGTGTCTTAGATTTGGGTTCCGGTTTTTATGCATATCAAATTGAATGAATTTAGAAAATTGGATTAGCTATGCTTAAAATGTATAACCTATATTTGGTAAACATATGTATACTATACTCTTTAAAATTAGGTTATATTGTTCTCGCGTAAAGTATCCGTAACTAATATCTAGAGCCCGGCTTCAACCAAGGCAGGACATTAGCTGGATGTAAATACAATATTTTAACTTTTAGGAGGTGTTGAATAAGTCTTTAAGATAACAAACTATTACGTATTCTCAAACAGACACATGATATCAATACAAAAGCCGGATAGCAAACCTGACGAGAATTTTAAACTAGTGGAATTAATTTAATATTATGTTAATAGTGAAGGTAAACCTTCACGCTCTCTTCGTAAAATAACATTATATTCTTCAAGTGAAGTACTACTGTACTGTGCATGCTTCCGATGAAGATCTCCTTGGTCCCGGGTCCTGAGTCCTGAGTCAACGTGGGGCTACAGATGGTCGGAAGCTCTTGAGCGATCCTTAGTACAAGATCCTGGACCACCAAGCTTGCTGAACCTCTAGATGTATTGGGATCTGAAATAATCACTTTTTTCGTTTTATTTATACAGTATTATATCACGTTGTGCCTCCATGTAAGACTAGCTGTGAGATGAACGGGAGGGGGAGGGGTTGTTCTTCAAAAAATGTATCTTGATGGAATTTTGATACATCACTATAAGTGTGTCTAACGAATGTTAAAAAAATATATAATTCAAGACGTTGAATGAAGAAGATATTCATCCATTACAACATTACAAACAGCTGAAATAATACTGTAATAGTTAAATTGAAAACTGCTTTTGTGTTTGCGGCAAATAGCAACGAACCTAGGCCCGCATAAACTTCATTCCATCTGTAATATTTACCCATTGATCATCATCATTTTTTTCAACAAAGAATAAGAAATAAAAACAGAGTGATCATCTCACGCTGTGTGAAACGGGGGGTAGAAAGGCCGTAGAGAAGGTGAGGGAAAAGAGCACAACTACGCAACGTTCTCCCATAGTTTAGCTAACTCTGGTTACTCTTCCTTGTGTGTAATTCAAAATAAAATTTGCTTCACTAATGAGCACAGAATAGAGCAGTCACGTCCCGACTAATGGTTCTCATTTAACACCGTGATGCAACTCTGTCAATAAGTCCGGCAGTTTAGCCAACCACGTCAGAAGCTGACAGCTGTGGCCAACCACGTCAGAAGCTGACAGCTGTAGCCAACCATGTCAGAAGCTGACAGCTGTGACATGGCCCCGCCCCTCGCTATTTCTGGACACCTGTATACTTTACGTTTTTATCACTGGCAAATTTGATGCCCGTTGCGATGCCGCCGCCGCGCCGCCTACGCGGCAAAACCCTGGCATAAAACACTGACACAAAATCAGCTTCCAAATTATTGTACGTTATATATGGAAAACCACTTTTTCAAAATGGTTGTGTGTAAAGAAAGACAAATACTACGTTGCGCATTGTTCGTATATCACAGCCCAATTCCGCAGTTTTTCCCTGAAGAACATAATTTTACAAACAAAAATAAAAAGGTTTCTGCTTCATTAAAAGGAACAACATAAAGCTATCATAGTCGCAGCCTTAACATACTTAACATATATTTATTTAGTCATATTAACATATTTAACAACGTTAAAACGTACAATTAATCTACTCAGAAGTTAACATTTTGAATACAAGTTTAAAAATTGTATTGCTTTTACATAAATTAATTATATCAAACAAACGGACTACAAGGAAAATGCGTGGTTTAGATTACATAATCATTTCCTTTCACAGTTAATTTACTGTTGATATTCGAATTTATGTATTACTTAGCAAAGATAAACGTGATTTAAAATATAAATCCTTATATCCTTTCAAATAATTACCGTGCAATTTTAATAAACAGCACTTTACGTATTAAAACGCTTCGTCATAAGCCTCTAGTTCCTAAGTGCGTTACCTAAGCTGCTTTTGGCTTCTAGGGTTGATAGCGTCTCGTTGACCGGCTGCGAGTGTTGGGTTTGCTGAATATTGAATGTAAACATGGTCTCAAACACATTATGGAATTTGGTGACCTTATAGGCAAAACCTCGAAACAAAAACTAGCTGGGTTGATTTTTGTACTTACCACATTTATTTATTTAACTAATAAAATGCACACAACTTATGAGGGGGCTCCAGCCATTTGATTTTTACCTGCTTCACCTATAAGACCAATATTAAATTTTAAATCCTGTCTCTCCTCGACGGGTCAAAACAATTGTTGATGTATGGCTCATTTAATAGAGCAAGAACACACCTTGCGATTCCAATCAACACAATTCTGATATTAAAATAATAATCGTTTATTAAAATTCCAAAATATTCAATGTTTGTGTTTTGTCATTGCTTAACTATTTGTGGTATCAACAATCTGGCCAATGAAATCGCTAAATAAATATTAGTGAATTTCCTTTGGAAAGTGAACTATTAGCATGAAACTTAAGTCCGGGACCACCATAGAAGTTCCTAACGTGACCCCCTGAACATGTTTTTGGGGGTCGTTCAAAATCACACACACACACACACACACATATATATATATATATAATATATAGGTGATATATAGATATGTGACATATATATGTAGGTGTTTGCACTCTAGCGGTCGCATTTTTTGTCCGATTTACTTCAAATTGGGTAGCGAGTTTAATCAGTTGAACAAGTTCGTTGGGCAAAACAACCGGAAAACTCTAAACCCCTTTTTTGGGGATTAATCTTTCAAATTTCGAGTTTTTGGGGCCCAAAAATGGCCAGAAAAGCCCCGTTTGTAAAATTAATGCATGTAAAAAGATGGGAATTAGTCAGGCGAAAGTTTTAAGCCCTCTCTCGTCATTCTAGCATACATATTTACCGAGTTATTAAAGAAAATGTGGTTCGACTAAACACAGTACGTTGTCTTATGGGGGTTTTACACTAGAAAAGCCTGTTATTCCTTTGTTAGAGTAATTTTATCATCCCCAGCAACCTCACACCTACTTTCAAGCCTGTCTGGATCTTCTCCTAACATTATAATGCGCAAAATTTTATTCCCAGCTTTGCAGGTAAATGAAACCAGGAGCATCAGAACAGCAAAAAAATCACTGTTTTCAGACTTTAATAAAAATTGGAATAAATGTTTGTTTTTACACTGATTTTGAGTTTTAAAAGTTTTTATGGGGAAATTCACTTCCCTCTCGTCAGCGTGCTGCGTGCAAACTCGTTTCTCTTTAAAGTGAGCCATGGTTCAGAGATTTCGAATAATCCGTTGAGCAGGGACGAGATTTGAAAGTTGAAATTGTCCTTAAGGAAGAAACAGGCAACGCAAAATGTTACGTGGCTGGAACCCCCTCTTACACAACAACTAGTATGATGAGAAATACTTAATAATATTCGGTTTAATTACAACAAGTAATATTCCAATCAACAGGTATAGTAGTTCCTCATTTACCTCGAGAGAGTATTTACTCGGCGAGTGCGATTAAAACTGGAATCATATCAAGTAATCGTCTTAGTCGACTACTCGATATTCACCACGTGATTATTAAATAGACCAGTCTCAAATGCGTCACTTTTTAACAGGATTAGCAGATGATTGTGATGCATAACTCAGTTACAAGTAGTGCCACGAAGTAGCCGCATAGTTTGAGTTCATAGCCCCGCATTGCTGTACCGCGGCGGGGCGGTGTGCGGTGTAGTCCGGGGTTGGAAGTCTGCCAGTCGCAGCGGCACCGTTGGCCGATCAGCTGTGATTATCAACAAGAACTTTACTGAGAGAAAACATCGGACGATGGACGAGGTGGTCCCAGTGATGATGTGTTTACCGTTCATACAGCGTGTCAGCGTGCACGTGCTTGTTACAGCTGTAATCTCCTAATGACGATCGATTTAAGATAATCGTGTTCATCATGATTTACGATAATCGATTTAAGATAATGTTGTGAATTACAAAAGTTTCTCGTCAATTTGATTTCTTCAAGTTTGTGATTCCAATTGATCTTTTCCTCTAAAGCAAATGTTGTATGACAATTGATAAAGAAAGGAATTACATCTCTTAAACAGGATACAATCAACTACGTCTTACAACACTGTACAAGTCGGTAAAAGGATGGTACAAAGCGATATATTACCGTTCTTTATGTTTATTTATCGTCAAGCATGTAAGTGCTAAAAGTTATAAAAGTGTAAGTATATTTTGTCGTGTTGAAAGACGTGTGTTGTACTCTGTTTTTGCAACATCACGTATCATGTTACTCTAACGATTGTTTAATCTCTCTCTGAAATGCGTTCTTGCATAGGTACTTTAACCTGGCGTATTGTCAAATAAAACGCCACAGGAGTTTTGTAAAACTTGCCCCAAAAGTTATAAAGAAAATACGCATAAAAACAGATTACCAGGTGAAATCGGGGCTTCACTTGAATAGGACTATGGGAAAAATAGCCCATGGTTCCTAGCTGAGCTTGGGTTCACATCCAAGCATCGTAGAAAAAGAGAATCTTTTTGTTGAGGGCTTATGGAACAACCCACGCAAGGGAAGAAGGAATAACCTCTAAAAGCCAAATTTCTGATTCTGTCTCGCCTGTTCCCTGCAAGTTCCTCTCATTTTACAGCTCTACAAATTGCCGTGTTGATCTCCCTCTCCCCGCTGTGGCGGGGTCTCCTAAACCAACTTTATAACTAATAGACAATGTATACACTTTCCAGACCTGTATACCTAAAGACCCCATTGTTCATGCACAACTCCGGACAAGAAGACTGTCCTAAATGTAATGCCAATGATCGCAGATAACACTGTGCTGGCGGAGGAAACCAGTCTTCTATATATCAGGAACTTCACCTTTTAAAGCCCAGGATTATTTCTTAACGAGACGCGGCGGCGGCTTCTATATAAGGAGCTTTCTGATTGGTCGCCGTGCCGGTCGGCCGGCATTTTATTACCCTACTTCAGTGACGGGATTGGTAATTGTAATAGTGTTGTGAAGATGGTAAAAATGCAAATTTACGTTTAGATTTGTCATTTGTAAGTGTTGCTTTTGCGATTCGATGCAAGGGTTTAGTTGAAACTTTGTCATTATCCTGTAATTTTATGGAATTGTACATGTAGAAATTATTGAATTCCTAAAGCAAAATATATTACAATAATCTCTTTAAACATTGAGCGATGTTTTTTTAAAAAATATGTAACCGTATGGTTGACTTTACACTACTAATGTCCCCTTAAAAAAAGAACAGGTTAAAATATGAATCGATAATTTCGAAGGGAAATAATTCAATTCGTTTAGTAAACTTTGTTACCAAAATTTACATATTATTTGACGAAATCAACTTTTTAACTGGCTTTCCGCATAACTAGGACGGGCAATCCTGCATGCAGAGAAAACTCTGGCCCATTTCCCTTGTTTTATTATTGTAAGAGCAAAACGCTATGAAGTAAAAACTTATGCATTTATGCAGTTCGTAAACGGATCCAAACACGTGTTTGGATAATCATTCTGGCAGATAAAACCCTTAGATCATATCATACATTTCTGAAACGTTCTTTCAACGCCCTGTATCCCATTATTAGGTCATGAGGCAGTAACGTATATTCAGCGATGTAACCAATTGTTATGCATCGCAAGTTATGTCCTAATAGTAATTAAAGATGTCCCGAAACTCTGGAACGAATCAGTATAAATTGTTACTTGGGTTGAGACCAAAATATTTTATAATAGAGATTTAGGTCTTAAGTGTTTAGTTTCCGTCTGTTTATCTGTATGTAATTTTGTACAAAATCCTTCATAGATCAAGAACGCATTGAAAAATCTTGAAATTTAGTATGAAAATGTATAGCTCTACTATATAAACCTTGGTACAACATTTAAGGTTCAAAAATTAAAATCCAAAAAGGTGGCTATTTAAAGATTTTTAACTTGAATTCCTCAAAAATAGTTAAAAAACAAAAGGGCCATAGATTAAACAAGATTAAGCTGTCATAAGTGATTAATATTTATTTTATTAATACAACAATACCTCGATCAAGAAAATAAATTTATAAATAAATTCAATATGACTACTTTTACAAAAAAATGTAATTTAAATCATGCCTTAACAATTTTATTATTTAAGAGTTAGAAGGTTGTTCGGATTTCATGTAGCCTTAGGAAGGGGAATCGTGGGGAAGTGTCGCTCAGTGAATTACTAGTCTGACGAAAACATATGCTGTGTTAGTTTAATAGCGTAATTCTATTCAAATTCAACGCAGGGCGGTAATGTTTTTGGTTTGGCGCGTAGTCCCGATGATTCCTTGTCGAGACGCGAGCTCAGACCAGCATTTGTTAACCCTCCACCGATGAAGAAACTGGTCCCAAACCACTTCCTCTGCTTCAATCAGGCTTTTCGAGAAAAAAAACACGACCTCTATCTGCAATTTTAAACCTTAGAACCGCTACGGATTGTAATCGTTACTTTTTGTACTCTATTTAAAATGCTTTGGTCCCGATTTTTGTGCAACACATAGATACTCGATTCGTTCGGATCCTTCTCCCATTTGATTCTCAAATTGAGAAATTAAGAATCTCTATAGAGTTTATAATCGAATGAAGTAAGTAGTCGGGTGGTGTTTTCCGACTTTTTTCATCGATTATGAAATTTAGTAATAGATTACGGCCATTTTGGTGTAATAAGTGTTTTCACTCATTTTGTTATCCAAATTAAATTTAACCTGAAAAAAAATATTTTTTTAATCAGAACTAATATTATCAGATAGGTTTTTACTACCTTTAAATTATAAAATGCGCATTTTTTACCACCGGTTCGTGGCACTGAAGTGTTAAGTCGCAATTTTGGTAATTCCGCTTTTGAAGACTGGCAGTGTTGTGGAAGCGTACAGTAAGTGTTTACACTATCTATATTATTAAAAGAATTTCTTGATTTTTGAATAGTGTTATAATCTTAGCTACCTAACACTATTATTTTGTATACATGTTTGGTATCTTTGAAACGCTCTTACTCTCTAAATGTGCCTTTTGCGGGTTTGGAAAAACCTACAACTTCAGATCTTCACCCCGCAGGCTTTCAAAGATTCAGTGTTAATCTTATGGAGTTAAATTTTATTTATTTATCAGCTGATTATAATTTAAATACACTTTTAAAACGTTAGGCTTTATGCCTGCTAAATCCTTGTGCGAAGAACGGGACATCAGCTGGTTTATTTTATATTAATTATATACTTTAAATCAGACGAGACGCTCCCCCGCAATATAATGCGGATATAATCCTTATAACAGCTGTTTATTGAATTAAGAAAAAACACATGTGACAGAAACCAAATAAAACTCTTCTCCATATGAATAACATGGGGACTTGGAAGTCCCGTCGGGCGGAGCCCTGGGGCCTAAATTGAAATTCTGGATCGACAGTGACTTAGAACGTGAAATTATCTTTTAAATAAAAAAAATCATCAAATTCGGGTAAGTATTAACTTCAGGAAGTGAGTGAACAAAAAACAGGAATTTTTAAAATATGTAGATTCTGTAATCAAACTCTATTATGATTAAAATGAGTATATGGTTGACATAGGTAGATTTTTTATAAATTTAAATACTGAATTGTGCAAAATATACAATAATGGCATAGCATTTTTGGTAAAATTGGTCAACGATTTTTGTAAATTTTTTGGAAAAATCGTCATATTATTTGTTTATTTATTATTAGATGTATTAATCAAGGTGTGTATTTTAGTAAACATAATTTTTTTACTTTTCGTAATTTGAGTTTTAAGTTAACAGATATAATGTTAAATTGCTTACTGATGTTAAAATATTAGTCATTTTGGATCAGTTACTTAAACAAACTTAAAATTTGGTACAAAGATTTTTATACTAGTTTTACATTTTCATACTAAATAAATAAATCT
The DNA here is from genome assembly GCA_963675035.1 of Allygus modestus. Classification (NCBI taxonomy): domain Eukaryota; kingdom Metazoa; phylum Arthropoda; class Insecta; order Hemiptera; family Cicadellidae; genus Allygus; species Allygus modestus. Next base: position 38,539,897 of record OY776116.1, on the reverse strand, counting down.
TTTTTTTTACTCAATGTTAGATATATAAAATAAGATGATATAACTATTACAAACAATTTAGAGTTACTTTCTCCAAGTGTTCTTCACCTATGAAGGATTTTTCGAAAAATAAACATGGACAGACAGACGGAAAAATAGATACCGGAACCCATCCACGTTTGTAGTGTAAAGTATTTGTCTAGGGTGTAAAAAAATGTGCCAAGGAACAACGTACTGACTGATAAGTCACGGCGAGTTCCGGGACTTTGGTATATCAAGACATGATGAAGACACGTGTCTGTTGTTTCCCGCTCGCGGCGCGGCGCTAGCTACCGCTTATTAGCATGCTGTAGGAAACAGCTAATTGCTCATTTACATAATCTCCACGTAAACACACAATATCTGAATTGCGTCAAGTGTTATATAGTGAGTATCGTCCTGTCGCGATAGCCACGGCCTGGCCCATTATCTTGAATGTATGCAAACTTGTGAATAGGCTCTATAAATATTCTATGTGGGTGTAAGTGATAGTTGGCGCTTTACGTGTTTTCGTCATTGTTAGTTTGGAAACACATTAAGTTTAAATACATATTTTATACACTGAGATTTTGTAGAACTTCAGAAAACCTAGCTATACTTTGTAACTGTACTTTGTACTGTTTAATAAACAGTTGTTGTTTTAAACGTACGCCAATACAATTTTTTCGATATTAAACTCCCAATAATCCTATTTTTTAATAAGGCAAGTGTAGTAGAACTTGTTGTTTAAGGTACTACGTGAAGGGACTGTTTCTTTTTTGTTAAATTTGTTTTCTTACTTTGCTATAATAAATTAACAAACTGATAATCTTTTAACATCAAGCTCCATCTATTTTATTTCTGATTTCCAACATTATTTTTCTAATACATCATGAACACTGATTTCACCAATTAATCGAATTACAAAGGTATCGTATTTTCTACATGTCATGGAATGGAGATCGACGTAAATTTAATATTTGATTTAAATAAAACTAATGGGACGCGTTTTAAAAATTAATTTCATAATTTTAAAAAATAAAACGGTACAAACACACACACCTTCAGTTTTTAAAGTTATATTTGTAAGGATATTTTTCTAATAAAGATTTTTTATTTTATGTATTGCTTGTTCAAATTACATACATGCCATGTCACGATTAAGAGATGAGCCTTATACTGACGTGAATTGTTTTTGTATCATTCTGTAGGGAATAATATTTCAACTGGAACCTTTACAGAAACAATTAAACACCAACCAGGAAAGCACAAAGCAAACGTTTGAACAATGAGCCAATGATTTGAACTGCCGCCACTCGACCAATGTTTGGAAGTGTCTGATTTGAACTGCCGGCCACTCGACCAATGTTTGTAAGTGTCTGATTTGAACTGCCACCACTCGACCAATGTTTGTAAGTGTCTGATTTGAACTGCCGCCACTCGACCAATGTTTGTAAGTGTCTGATTTGAACTGCCGGCCACTCGACCAATGTTTGTAAGTGTCTGATTTGAACTGCCGGCCACTCGACCAATGTTTGTAAGTGTCTGATTTGAACTGCCACCACTCGACCAATGTTTGTAAGTATCTGATTTGAACTGCCGCCACTCGACCAATGTTTGTAAATGTCTGATTTGAACTGCCACCACTCGACCAATGTTTGTAAGTGTCTGATTTGAACTGCCGCCACTCGACCAATGTTTGTAAGTGTCTGATTTGAACTGCCACCACTCGACCAATGTTTGTAAGTGTCTGATTTGAACTGCCGGCCACTCGACCAATGTTTGTAAGTGTCTGTAAACAATTGTATGATTTTTATACGCATATTTTTATTCTGAAGAGCTGGGAAATGAACAGTGATTTAATTACCACCATATCAACGCGTAGTGTTCCTCTATTTATATTCACATCGCGTTTTAATCTCTTCTTCAGGTCTATCAATTCCGTCTTTCCGGTCATTAAACACGCCAGATATTTTAAGTAATGTAAGCATTGACACAAGTAGGCGAATAAAAACACTCAACACGAAATTCAAATGTTTTGCTAAACACACCAACACACTACATGTAACATTACCCAGGTTTTGGTAAACCTAAGGATGAGATCACATGTTTTGAAACACAAGTCCTGTGAATCGGTTTACGGTTCATGTAATGTAACAGTTTATTTATAAATCTAATAAGCATTTCAGAGTTTGACGGGTAAATTTTATGCTAAATTAAATAAAGGTGTTGTATTGGATAGTGTATTGGATTTGTGTCACATGTATCTGAATTTATTTAAGAAACCAGCTTCCAGGAAATTCGTCTCAGCTGGCATTTGACAGACATGGATTTCTACCTTCGGCTAGAATGGTAACCACCCTCTGGAGCCCGGAGAAGCAATGACGTGCCAAAGAGTGAAGGAGACTGGTCACACTGATTGTCAAAGGGCTCAATACCAATCTTCCTTTGGTGGACCCACTGTCGGTCCTGAGCTGTCACAGATGAGCCATGTTGAGCGTTAACGGCTAAAGTCAAACTAGTTCCAAAAATATCAGGCTTGAAGTGGCCAAAGCCCCTAACTTTGCTCCAATACTCTGCCTCATCTGACTTGAACACATGCCATTTCGTAAAACAAATCTCTTATCACATGTTTAATGTAAACAAAGCAGACGTTTTTAAATCCCCATGCTTTTCTTATGGGGTTGTTTTACGATATTTCTCGTTTGCTGGTAACGTTTTGGAAATACTGCTATTTTTCCCGAGTCCCTGGGATCGAGACCTTTAATTTGAGCCGTCTCCCATTATCCAGCGATTTGCCAAACTCCCACAATTTTGACTTAAAAATTGCGCTTACAAAATTATAAACAAGGATATTGTTACTGTAAAATATTACAGAATCTACTTCTTAATTCCCTAAGGGAAATCTTGGCGTGGTCAGCTACTTTTTAATTTCATGGTCGGTTGATTATTTTAACGATCAAGGTGTCAAATTAAAGGGATTACATTATAGCTGTTTCGAAAGCAATTTGTATTTCTCCCCAACATCAGGGTTCCACCCACTGGTCCTCAAAGTTCTATAACTAGCTGTTTCTTATGGAAGAAATATTGTATTGGATTTGTGTCACATGTATCTGAATTTATTTAATTTAAATAAGCAGCTGTTTAAAGAAACATTTGTAACTTAAAGACTGTCTCTCACTCTCTTTGTTTACCTTTTGATTTTGTACTGAATTGCATTTTATGTCTGAGAGATGCGAGATCCCCGTGGAAAAAAACGGGATACCGACTAGTATATCATTATTTCTTCGTTTTTAGCCAATGTAATCAGAAACAAGGGTATTCCTTATTCGAACACGTCATAAAACTTCCACACATTAAGTACAATGTGATGAAGTGCACATCGTTCCTGTGATGTGGTTTTTATAACATTTCCATACTTACAAAATGTTGGATTAGCTTATTGACGCGCGCACAGCTTCATCAGTGTGACTTGTATTATGTCCCGTGTGATGTTGGCGATTGTGTGTTCGTAATCAAAATGTTAAAACTCTATTGAAATTTCAAAAATTCTAGGTACCGGTAATCCCACATATTCCAAATACCCCCGTCACATCAAACCTGCATACTCAGCGAATTTCCAATGGAGATATAGATGTCACATACAGCCACTCAGGGCCGTCGCGTGGGCGGGGCGACCGGGGCGATTGCCCTGGGCGCCTCGGCAAGAGGGGCGCCGCGGCAGGCAAAAGTAAAACACAATAATTGGGAAAAATTAAGTTATTTGCAAAAAACATATTTTTTAATTTAGGTCAAAGAGAAATTTGAACAATACGTGGCATTTTTTGTTGAACAAATAGATATCTGACACTAATAACTTTAAATGTGCTATTTATACTAAGTTATCCCAAACTAAGAATTTGCTCTAAACTGAGCAGCTCGATTTTCTCGTATACTCATGGCCGGATTTAGGACCCCAGCTTAATTTGGGCCCCTAGGTTCAACCAGTGGCACGGGCCCTTGCTGCTGTCCAGCCTGGTTGGTGTTTTTCTTCATATAAGTGGTTTTTGTATGGGGTTTTGTGTGGTGCAAGCTCCCTTTGTGGTGCGGGCCCCTAGGCGTGCGCTCATGTAGCCTATGCAAATCCAGCCCTATGTATACTATTATTATTAATAGCCTAATAATGAAATCTAATGTGTAGTGGGCACCAGCTCTTTACTTTCTTATTATTATACATCAATATTACCAGTTAGTCTATGATATTACATAGTCTGAAAGCCCCTATCCATGCACACACTCTTTGCCGTGTTGCGCGGTTCTATTATTACACCCGATCTGAGGATGCTGACTCTTGGTAGAGACACTGACTTCACATCCTCTACCAGCTTACCCCACGCACCCCTCCAACCTCACGCGTCCAATTGCCATTGTCAGTCTATCACAGTGATTTCGCATTGATGAGTTACGTGAATTTTACCAGGTTCCAAAGTGGGAAAAAATGTTGTCGGGAGCACAGCAGCAAAAAATAAATATGGAAAGTGAATTACCGCGTGAAGTGTTACTGTCCAAATCAGGCCGGACTTAGGAGCTGTAGGCCTCTAGTTTTAACCTGTGGTGCGGGCCCTTACCGGTCAGGTCAGCAAGCTGGTGACCTTTTTTCTGCTAGTTTGAGTGCCAAAACTAACTTGCGAAACACAACTTTGCAAACGAACATCTAGACACGATGCGGCTTTGAACTTGTCCCACCACCTCCAAGTCGCGTTGCTTGATGCAAGGCCGAATTTAAGCATAGGCTACATAGGTGCTAACCTAGGGCCCGCCGCGCAACAGAAAGCCTTATACACAGGGCTGTACTTAGCTTTCACGGGCGCCTGGGCAGGCCCGGTGGTGTGGGCCCTTGTTGCCGTCCGGATCCAAGTTGGTGACTTTTTTAGACGACAGGGTCGTATATGAGACACCGGGTCCCCTTTTTGGGCCCGGGCCACCCTGACAGACCCGGCCCCCAGGGCAGTTGTCCCCCCCTTCACTCCACCCGAGTACGGCCCTGCTTATACAATCAACAAAAAGGTCACCAACTTGGACCTGGATGGCAACAAGGGCCTGCACCACTGTTTGAGCCTAGGGGCCTACAGCTCCTAAATCCGGCTCTGGCTTGTTGTGTGTTTTACCGTATCTGTTTATATGTATTTGATAGTGTCATTCGCTGTAGCGTCGCTCTTTGTCGTGTCGATCGTTGTTTGTTTGTGTTTTTTGTATGAATCCTTACATATAGGTTTAACGTTGGGTAGAATTGGAAATGAATTGGTTCAGGGGGGGGGGTGCCTGACGAAATATCGCCCCGGGCGCCAACAAACCACGCGACGGCCCTGCAGCCACTGACCAAGTTTCATAAAAATATATTCACAAATAAGCGGAATATACAATTTTAATTATTCTCCATAAGAATAAAATTGGGGCTGAGTACGCAGGTTTGCTGCAACAAGGAACAAAATAAATGGGCTTTTATGATAATATCAATAACTCAACTAGGAGAAGTCGTATACCAGTTTTTATTAATTTATGTTTATAATTAGGGGAGACATAGCATTTAGATATTCTCCTTAAGAATAACATGGGGGCTGAGTACGCAGATTTGCTGCTACAGGAGCCTTTTGCAAAAAATTTTTTTGAGCAAATATTAATAGACCGCAACCAGATGAAACCTTATACCAAGTTTCATAGTATACGTTCATAAATAAGCAAGATGTACAATTTTTCCTTTCCTCCATAAGAATAACATTAGACAACGTACTGTGTTTAGCACTTTCAGTATATCGGTAACCAATTGACGTAGAGCAATTATCGAAATACCAAATTGTTTGTTTTTTAAGCTGAATGCAATGGTAAAAATCAATATTCGACTTTTTCAAAAATTATATGTAACAAATTAAAAAAAAAAAAACAGTTTTGAGGTACAAAACCCCCCAAAATACCCCTTCGGATAGAGCGATCTGGCTGGTTTTCGAACTAAAGTCATAAATGTTGCTTTACACGTTTATACCAAATTCTATCAAAATCGGATAATTTTTACGAGGGTTATCGTGCTCACGGACACACACACACACACACACACACACATATATATATATACAGTTTCGAACGGATGGTGTTTTTGGGGTCTGGGGACCTCAAAACGAAAAGTTATCATGGTCCCGGGCCTAGGTCTTACCATGCCGACTATAGTAATAGCTTCTTCCCTATAGGGAAAATTCGCTAAAAACATATAAAAACGAGTTCGCACGCAGCACGCTGACGTGAGGAAAGTGAATTTCCACATAAAAAACTATAAAAACTCAAAATCAGTTAAAAACATACGTTTATTCCAATTTTTATTCAAATCTGAAAATATTGATTTTTTGGCTGTTCTGATGCTCCTGGTTCTATTTACCTGCAATGGTGGGAATACAATTTTGCACATTATAAGGCTAGGAGAAGGTCCAGTTAGGCTTTAAAGTAGGCGTGAGGTTGTTGGGGATGATAAAAGTACACCAACAAATGAATAATAGGCTTTTCTAATGTAAAATCCCCATAAGACAACGTACTGTGTTTGGTCGATACACATTTTCCTTAATAACTCGGTAAATATTTATGCTAGAATAACGAGAGGGGGCTTAAAAGATTCGTCACACTAATTCCCATCTTTTAACATGCGTTAATTTCACATCCGGGTCCAAAAACTCGAAATTTGAAAGATTAATCCCCAAAAAAGGGGTTTAGAGTTTTCCGATTGTTTTGCCCAACGAACTTGTCCAACAGATTATAGAAAGGAACGTCCCTACCAAATTTGAAGTAAATCGGACAAAAAATGCGACCGCTAGAGTGCATACACACACACACACACACACACACACATATATATATATATATATATGTCTATATATATATATATATATGTCTATATATATATATATATATATATATATATGTCTATATATATATATATATATATATATAAAATTTTGAACGACCCCCCAAAACGTGTTCAGGGGGTCACGTTAGGAACTTCTATGGTGGTCCCGGGCTTAAGTTTCACCGTGCGGGTCATGCTAATAGTTCACTTTCCATAGGAAATTCACTAAAAATGCATCGCACATTATAATTACATCTGTCTAATAATAGATTTGTCCGTTTCACAGTCGGATCGAGCAAGTGTAAACAAAGGAGAACTGTTATTGGCGGTGATTGTTCCAACTGGCTCCGGTCCAAGTCTGCTTACAGTGTTTACGGTAGGTCACTGGAGTGGAGCGAACCTGCGAACTCGTCAACACTCAACAGAAAAACTCGTTGGGCACGTTGAGTTGTCAAGTGTTTTTGACATTTTAAGCAAATGAAAGTCTCGCGCCAAACACTCCCAATTAACCTAATTATGGAAGAGAAGCGGGCAATGAATACATTTCTCGAGTCTGAAATAGACTCCCCACCATCCGCTCGTGGCGAGCAGGCGAGCGCTCTCTGATTGTGGCGTTGTGATTTGTACGTTGAGAATATGGGACGAGATAACAAATACAAATGTATAAAAACGAAAGAATCTGGGGAATATATAAATTAATTAATTATGCAATAAATAGTATGAATTAAAACGCATTGGACAAGTATTGTAAAATAATGTTGGTATAGGATAAACAATTACTCACATTTTATGCTAAATTAAATAAAGGTGTTGTTCACATGGAAATTCAAAGAGGTAGTTATACATAACACGTAATTAAATAAACTCAGTGTTTATTTCACCTATTTAAATTCCTATCATAGTTTTCTCTCTGGTTACTTAATAACAATTATCTCACACCGTCATCCTTACATATTCACATTTAATCTTCTTTATATTTAACTTGTAACCTGTGTTGATTTATAAAATAAATAAGCATTAATGCGCATATTTTGTAAAAATATATTCCAAAAAATACGTTAACACTAAAATAAAAAAAATCCGATATAGTTTTTCAAATTTATCTATAAAAACATATTTCTAATAAACCCTTAAAAAAAACACAGTTTATATGCGTGTGTAAATAAAAATATTTATATCAATCACAATTATTTATACACAGTAAGCAACATGCTGTTTGTTCAGTTGTATAGCATAATTTGTATTGATATTTAAATTGTTCTCTTAAGAGTCTTCATCACCGGAAGTTGCCGGACACCATTTTGGTGTTTTGTTCCATAAGGCCAATGTTAACTTTGTGCCTCCGTTACTCCTCACCTGATCGTCACAAACAATTAATTCTGGTGTCATATTAAAGGTTTCGTCGTCCTCTAAGGAGTTACAATAGTCGAATTTGGATTTTATTAGAAATTAATGATAACATGTTCAGTGTTTTAGTTTAAAATTAAACTATTTATTATAAAACTATGATACCCAAATTAATTTCCCTAGAGGCCGACGAAACCTTTAATTTGACACCAAAATGAATTGTATGTGACGATCGGGTGAGGAGTAACGGAGGCACAAAATTAACATTAGCCTTATGGAACAAAACTCCAAGATGGCGTCTAGCAACTTCCGGTGACGAAGACTCTTAAACAGTACTATTCATATTTTTTCTAAAACATAAATCGTGCTATTCCGAAAGTTAAATTAACATGCATCATGGGTCGTCTGACGTAGAGGGGAGAGGGAGTGATCGAAGTGAGTTTGTCTTTCATGCACAGAGTGGTTACAAGCTAACGGATTTACTCACCTTAAAGATGGTTATAGCACAGAGAAACGAATCTATATCTATAGATCTACAGATTCCTTTGTCTGTGGTTATAGTAACAAATGTGAATGTTAAGATCAATCTTCAATATGAAGAGAGAACGAAGGTCTACGTCACTCAAGAGAAAAATAATCAACACTTTGATCGTGAATAAACACAACTATTATCGGGAGCAGAAAAGATGACAGTTGGGCTCCAGCCAATAATAGGGCTTTAAGAATAGGACACTGTTGCTATTTTGACATAGACACATATCACTCGACTGTTATTCCGTTCAACTCCTGAGCAGTTCGGCAACGCAGCACGTATGGCTGATACGCAGCGTCTATGGTTGATAGCGCTGTAAACCTCGCCATCAACTGGCATCTCTCCTGCTCGCAGGAATAGTTTCAGGGGAAATAATTTCGTAGTGATATACCCATAATCTTTTAGTCTTCGCTCGTTCAATAACATATGTCCACTTTATAAAAGCCACCATTCGTATGGTTTTTAAAACATTTCCATACTTACAAAATGTCGGATTAGCCTACTGTCGTGCGCACAGCTTCATCAGCGTGACATCAACTCCCAGGGCCGAGAAAATTGCTAGTCCAAGCCCAAGGAAACAGAGCACTTGAATTCATCAAATTTCCCAATCCGTCTAAATTAAAACGTTGCCGCACTCGTACCTTACAGTGAACATACGTGCAAGTACTTCATTGTGCTCTGTGTTAGTGTTGTTGGATGTTTGCGAATCTCAAAGTGCAAAGTCACCGCGTACTAGTCACATAATCTATGACGTCATGCTCGCAACAGTAGGACAATGCAATAAACCTTGCTTTCATCCATACACGTAGCAGCTCATGAAGATCCACGGGCTCAGGCGCACTCGCGAGACCGTGATGGATGCAAATTGCAGAGATTGATTATGTAAGCAGCCCGTTGTCTCCTGTGATTGTTGCATCGTCATCGTCTGGTTGTAGTCGCTCTCACATGCAGTATTATGTGAATGGCTCTGTGTGAGGGTCATAACCAGAGACGTTCCTGCACGTGGGGCGAGTATGTCGTGAGAGTTGAGGAGCATCTTTGTGATTGAGTGGCTTTGGTCCTGCTGATTGAGGTTCGAAACAAAGGAGGTTCCTAGTAGAGGATTCTCGATTTGTAATCTGTGTGGTCCAGTGGGTCTGGTGATAGGCGGCAGGTATAAGGGTCATAGCCACAGAAGTTTGAAGCGTTCAGAAGTCCCGTGTGACACAACAGTCGTGTATGAGGTTCATAACCATAGACGCTCCTACAGTGTCAACTGTACAGTATAAGAACTCCTTGCCTGATGCGTTGGGTGAAACGTGAATTCCCTGTTAAGGAAAAGGGTACAAATCCTCTCGTTGAAGGAAGTAATTTCATTAGCTAACTGTCAAATACAAATTAGATAGTGTAATAATAACTCACATGGTGATATTTCAATATTGATTTTCAGTTATCAGATTTTGATAGAGTACTGTTGGGATTGAACTTAACAGCTTCGTGGTCCAAACATTACTATTTTCTTATAAAACCCCTATCCCACTCTTATTTTATAAAATTGTTGATATATGTGCTTCAATTTTACGTTAAATTTAATTGTTAAGTAGTAAAACCTAATAGTATTATGTCTATTATTGTACTAACACTTTTGCTCATGCCTAGTTGGTAATTTAAGGAAGAGAATACTGCGATGAAACTGTTCCTTGTTATTACTCAACCCCCCCAACCAACCCCTTCAAACCACCCCCACAGTTTCCATTCAAGAACACAACAAAGCAGCTAATTAGTATTTCTGTTACAAAAATGAAATTGACATTTATCATATTTTATATTCTTTATACGAGGCAAAAGGTTATTTCCACTCCAATTCAATTCATTTATTTGATATTGATATCATAAGACCTAGCATAATATTTGTATCTGTAATCTTGCCGCATTTAAGTCATCATATTATATTATGATATTCTTAAGACATCATATCCAGAAACGGCAAGATTTTTGTAAAAACAACAACTTGGTAGTAATAAACTACTGGTAATACAAACATTTATTTCCATTGACAATATTTCGGAGCCAACAACAAATTGTATTACATTTACCTTTTTATAGTTTCTATCGTGACAGTTTGTAACATGTTTGAGACGTATAGATCACTAGCGTTTCATCTGTAGGTTTGAGGCCAGTACACAAATTACATAAATGCGAACACATTTAGAACACAACATAAAACATAAATCACGATGAGGAGGGGGCGACAGTCACATTTAGCTTGCGAGTTGGACAAACGGTTGGTGGCGACTCGAACGTCACTTTGGCCTTACAACTCTTCAACCCTAGAACAGAACGCAAGGGTCGGTCGTTAACCATGTTCCTTACTGACTGTGTGCGACGATATTTCACTATTTATTAGACGCTTGATCCCACTTATCACTCGAGATACTAAAGCAGTGCAGAAGTAGAAAGTGTATATCGAGGTGATTATAAATCCCGAAAAGATTTGTTTGTAATGAATATGTATTTATTTTCTGTTGAGGAAGGATGAGTAACTAAGTACAATAAATTAGATTTTTACTACCTATCTCGTACTTTTCATTTTTATATATATACTAGCTGATACCTGTGCTTTGCACAGCTGATTAAAATTCCTGCTGCAACTACATCTGTTTAAATAATTATCTGATCCAATGGACCTATTGCACATAAGAATAACATTATAACTTTAAGGGACACTGGGGCGGAGCCCTAAGGCATTAACAAGATGGGAATAGGCATATGTAGCCCAGTTACATTACCTACCTACTGTACATGCAAATTTTCATCTCGATTGGTTCAGTAGTTTTTACGTTAAAACGGAACAAAGAAATAGACAGATAGGCACCACCTTTAGTTTATGAATGTATAGGTATAGATACCGATTGTTTGTTTGTATGTTTGGCCTACTTGAGCAAGCGCCGAGATTCCTGATGCATGGGAAAGCAAGTGAACACCACACACTGCCTTTTTAGCATTGTGGAGATTAATACTAATCTGTATATATTGTATCAGCGAATAGTTGGGTGTTGGAACGACGTCGCTGAGGCGAAGCTTATTCGTCACGAAGAACTGGACTCATGGTACATGACAGGGCGTCAAAGGTTCAAATCCACCTCCTGCAAAATAATTTATGCATAATTAATCAACATCACCTTAGGCTGTATCGCCTCTAAACATTTCCTTGTATCCTTCAAGTATATACACATACAGGTCTCAAACCAATTAAATACTTTCTTTACACTTCAATATTATTTTAAAGAAACATATTTATTTTTCAAATCAAATGACCTAAAGCAAACACAAGAAGTGCGTTTGTTGGAGATTCATACTGACAAACGATAGGAGGCAATGAATTGATAATATCATTCCGGATTCCTGAAAAGACGGATCGTTGGAGCTTGTTGGAGTGATTGATTTGGCCGTGTCACTGCGAACAGCTGAGGATAATAAATTTGACCTCCAACCCCCCTCCCCCTCCGATACAACCCTTACAATCATCCCCCACTGGAAATCTACACCAGAAACCCTGTAGGCGTTGAAACAATGAACAGTGGTTTTGACAAGGTGTCAAAGTTGTTTTTCATTCGGAGTTTGGATTAATGTAAGCATTAGTCTAGAATGTTTAGTTATGTTGTTTTGTATCGACTGTAATCTGGTTTACGGAATAATTTTGCCGGCCGTCCAATTCTTTATAGTGTTTCTCGTTTACAAAACGTTGTTATTCTACCGGCAAATTAACTTTACCGTACATCAAGAAATCTTAGAAACTGTACATCCTCTCTAGGAAGTTAAACACAATTTATTTTCTAAAATAGTAATGTAAATATTTATACTTTTTCTAGAAATGTACAATAACTTCAAAGTTTTGTCGTAAATAAAAATCTGTTATGTTTTAATTAGTTTTTTTTCTGAATATGTAGAATGGTGGCCGAATTAAATAATATCTTAGAATCATTTGTAGTTGACAGGCTTTTTTGATTGACATCAGCATTTTTTATTCTGTCAGTTCTCTCATTGGCCTGATGATGACCGGTGTGACTGATCGAAATCGATAGCCTAGTACCATCTTTTATATATTTTTACCGTCTGTATGTGAATCAGTATAAGTGTAAATATATCTTAAGTGTTGTAAGACGTCTTTTATTACTTCCCGTATACAACTTAGCACACACATCACTAAGTTGAAAGGCCTACTTTCATATATGGTTTCAAGTTTTTTGCGTCTATTGTGATAATTTGATGGCGATTTGTAGTTAAAGTTAGTTATCCAAAAAATTGTAAAGTTAATTAAGCTGGAAAAAGTTATATAATAAACGGTATATAAGTTTTGGGGAACGTACTAAATGAATAAAGTAATCTTTAGAGATGAACATATGTTTTATTGGACAGTAAGTCGTCGAACACAGTTTTGGGATAACTTAATTTGAAAATAGAACTTTCATCTAACCGAGTGTTGTGTAAATCACAGACCAATAGAAAGCTACGATCTTAAAGTTACAGGAAAAAACTGTTAGGCCAGTCAATAACAGCATCAAACATGTATGTATAGAAGTATGATTTATGAGTTCTCATTTAAACAAATTTAACTTACCTCCTTGACCTACGTTTATTAGATAATTAAAGGAAAGACAGTCTTTTACTCACGTCATCATTACAAACTCATAAAAGTATAGTTTAATATTTTCAAATTGTTTGCCATATTAAAACAGAGGAATATCCGAGGCAGTCTAAAATGCAGATCATAAAAGTAAAGGCGACATTGAAGAAAGATAAATATTTTATATTATAAAACATAAAATACATCTCTAGTAACAACTGTTAGCTTGGGGTATACTTGGGGTACACTTTAGGTATACACTTTATAAATAAATATATATCGTTTAACCATTGTAATAATTTTGTTTGTATTTATATTTCACCTAGCTAAAAGTGAGGACAGTAAATATTCTTTGCTGGGGTAAACATTAGACAGGATGGCTAAAATATTCCCTTGTACCTCGCTTGCTAAGAACTTAGTTAATTACTTCATAAGTAGCTTAACTAGAACCTGATTCATATTCAAACGTTTCTTGAATAAAACACACAACTGTTTGTAATTATATGCAAGAACTCTTTATACGAACTGATTATAACTTTGAACCTGTGTGACTGCAAGCGTGTTAATTACAGTGGAGTCTTTTTAGTGAATTTCCTATGGAAAAGTGTGAAACTTAAGCCCGGAACCACCATTGAAGTTCCTACTGTGACCCTCTGCACACGTTTTGGGGGGTCACTATAAACTTTATATTTATGTATATATATAGATATATATGTGTTTGCATTGTAGCGGTCGAAATTTATACCGATTTACTTGAAATTTGGTAGGAACACTCCATTCTGTAAACAGTTGGACAAGTACGTTGGGCAAAACAATCGGACAACTCTAACCTCCTTTTTTGGGTTTTTTAATTTTTCAAATTTTGCTTTTTTGGGCCCAAAAAGGGCCAGAAAAGTCTCGAGTGTATAATCATTGCATATTTCATTATTGTACGTGAAATGCCAAAACTTATAAGCCCTCCCACATCATTCTAGCACAAATATTTACCGAGTTATTAAAGAAAATGTTAATTGTCTTAAGACAGTACGTTGGGGGATTTTACACTGGTAAAGGCTGTTTTTCATATCTTGATGTAATTTTATCACCCCCAATGCCCCAAACCAACTTGTTATCCTGACTATACCTCCTCCTAACCTTATAATATACAACATTGCCAGCCTAACAGTGAATTTAAATATAACTAGGAACATCAGAACAGCCAAAAAATAACATTTTCCAATTTTCAAAAACATGTTATCAGTGTTGTTTTAAAACCTTTATTAAATTTTTTAAAGGTTTTAATGCGGAAATTCACTTCCCTCACGTCAGCGTGCTGCGTGCTATCTCGTTTTGACTTTGTGCTGTCGCGCCGGCTGATATTATGCTGTTGGATAGTGCGCTAAAGTTAAGAAGATTCAACCATATTCATATGTATATTTGATGTACATTTTGGTGGGCCAGAGAAATAGGTGATTATGTAAACATATAACTACAGCTTGAATAAAGATGCTCTGCGTTAAAAAGGTTTGTATACATTTAATAACCCCACCACAGCAAACCTGCGTACTCAGCAAATTTCCAGTGAATTAACACATTAACCACTTTCCAGGATTCATAAGAAATATTTTCACAAACAAGCGATGCTGGTACTTAAAATATTAATTATTCTCCATAAGAATAACATTGGGGATGAATATACGCAAGTTTGCTGCAACAAGGAACACAAAATATGGGTATTTATGCAAATAGCAATAGAACTCATCTAATTGATGCCACATACCAAGTTTCATCCATAAACATCCATAAATAAGCGATATATAACATTTTAATTATTCTCCAAAAGAATAACATGGGGACTCATTACCTAGGTTTGCTGCTATGGGGACCATATGCGAAAAATTAGTTTTTTGTGCAAACAACAATAAACCACAACCAAATGAAGCCATATACCAAGTTTCGTCAGTTTATGTTCTTAAATAAGCAAGATATAAAATTGTTATTTTTCTCAACAAGAATAACATCGGACAACGTACTGTGTTTATCAATTTCAATATCTCAGTAACCAATTGACATAGAGCAATGATCAAAATACCAAATTGTTTGATATTTAAGCCAAATTCAATGGTGAAAATTAAAATTTGATTAAAATTAAAATTACATGTGAAAACCCCCAAAAAAACTTTTGGGATACAAAACCCCCCCAAAACCCCCCTTCGGATGGTGCTATTCGTTTGGTTTTCCAACTCGTTCAAATAAATTGTACTTTACACATTTATGCCAAATTTCATTAAGATCAGACCTGTTTTACGAGAATTATCGTGCTTACGGACACACACATATATATACATATATAAACATTTGAACGAATGTTGTTTTTGGCATCTGGGGACCTCAAAATAAAAAGTAATCATGGTCTTGGGCTTAAGTCTTACCATGCCACCTACGGTAATAGATTCTTCCCTATAGGGGAAATTCGCTAAAATAAACTAGTTTAATAATTGTACGAGTATATTGCGTGAAATATCACGCAATTAAAATAAATAATTACGTTTACATGACATCAATTATATTCCAGAGTGATACGCAGAGTGAATTGAATTAAATAATATCCAGGTCAAACAATTCCAGTTATATCGGAAAGCTAAACATATGTTCAAATAACCACCGCATGATATAGAAAAACATCGTTTATTTAAATGTTAAAGGCCAATGGGGCAAGCCCTAAGGGATTATAAAATATTTTTCGAATTTTGACAACCGTAGGAATTATAACAAACAGATTGTTAGATGTTGGGGTTTTGTCATGATAACATCTTCAAATTTGTCACAGCGGATTTCCCAACTGATTACAAGTATTACAAAATTAGCGTTATAAGTAAATATAGAATATAAATATGACCAGTTTAGTCCAACTCTATTAACAAAATTTCAAGCAACCCTTACTTTTATTTCCACTTTCATCGTATTTTTCACATAGGTACCTAAGATTAAATGTTGCTCATTTAACTTTCAGTATGAAATACTCAACAAACATTTCCTAATATTTTACAAATAGTTGTGTTTTACATATAACCTTTTAATAAATCTCGACAAAGTTATTCTGACTAAATATAAATTATTTTTACTTCACTTGCAAAATTATAAAACCATAATGGGTAGAGTTTTTACAATACTGTTACTTGTGTCACATATTGTTCGCTTAGTAAATGTAATAACCTTTATTAGATCTAACAAAAGTATTACACCCCACTTTTATGTGTACTTAGAATTTCCCTTATAGTTGTGGATTTACAAAATATATATTTCAGTTCATTTTAAAATTGGTATGATCAAAATGAAGAGTGGACGTATTTAAGCTGTAGGGTGAAGGAATACTGTATAAGGAGGCTGAGGCTGTCCCAGTAGGTGGTCAGGAGCTGACGGACTTGCATATTTGGACAGACCTCCGCCTACTGGCATCACAACCGTCTGCTTTCACTCGCCTGACTACTTGACTGATGTGAGCTCAGATCGAGGTGTCGATCAGCTGAATTGGTTTTAAAATTGAATTCAACAGTAGTTAATTGCTTCTTGAGGTTTGGTCTAAAATTAAATTTAAGGGCATAGAAGAAGTCATTAATCAGGAAATGACGGTTGTCTTCAGTCAGATTAGATAATACAGTAATTAAAGTTTATGAATATGTGTTGTGTATTGTGAACCTGGTGCACATTGTTATTTAAGCTGTGTGCTTTATTCAAACAGACCACCCTAAGAGTTTATGCACCAGTCCGCAATCTCTGAGCAAATTTAAAAGACCATACTGATCTTTTTAATGAAACAATCTCAAAATAACATGACATAAAACAGACATTGCAGTTGATGAAGTTAAGTAACTAAGGCTGCTTTTAAGAGTGGCTTGATCTTAAACAGTGGCTTTTGGTACTTGTACATTGGGTCTTGTTTTAAACTTTTTATTAACATGTTATGAGTGGGCTCCAGCCAGTAAAGATTTCATGTTGCTGCTGCTTCTCTCATAATGAAATGTCAACTCTCAAAGCTCATCGTTTCTCAATGTATTATTCGAAATAGTTGATTTATGGTTAATTTTTAAGAGCAACAAAATACCTAACAATTTCAGTGAGTAGAATTTCTATACCACATATAGTTTACACACAAAAATCATAAATAAATAATATTTTGGAGTTTTTGATCTATTGATATTTGCGATAGCGGAATTTTGCCCTTTGAAATCGCTAGGTCTTTTTTTAATGAACCATAAATCGACGATATCGGTTAATTCGTTGAAAATTAACAGTTGCTTTGTGGGGGAAGCATGTAGAAAAACCAAATGTTTCGTGGTTGGAGCCCCCTCTTGTTAATAAATCACTACTCCTATAGCTTACACGGTGCAGTGAGGTGCATAAGTTGGCTTCTCGACCACAGTCGTCACAACCGCAGCTACTTGTGTTGCTGTACTAACGAGAAAAACCGCAGACAAAGACGGATACACATGACACACTCGTAACTAGCCACTACACACTCGAGACCAATCTGTATGAATGTAAAGGTTTGATATACATCGCTGTTTTCATATTTGTCTTGTTATGTTTGAGGTAGTACATAAATTCCGATCATCCGAATGTTATTTTAAACAAAACTATTCAAATGATTGTCATTCGAACACAATAATCCGTATTCTAAAGATTTAAATGCAGACTACTCCAGACTTTACAGACTACAGTAATAAGAATATTAAACTATCGGAATAGATTTTCTGAGAGGAAATCCGTAAAATATGTCCGAGTCAGTTGACTCGATGAATGTTCCTGCACTGATTATTAGTGTGTAAATTAAATGGATATTTGTAGATTATTTTCGACATTTTTCTATTTATAAATGGCAAGTGACTTTTATATGTAAAGTTTATGGAAAACGAAATTAAATTATTTCAGGACATTTGAATTGGTTTGATTATGATTTCCCAGTTGATCATGTAGCTGGAACACTATTCGGTTACCCACTAATGATAGATTATTTACATTTGACATTATCAGTCCGGGAATTTGGTCCATGTTTGAAGCTTTAAAAATACATAACCAGGCATAGATTCTTACTTAAATTTTAAGACGGAGAATTTTAGAAATTAAAAGTACTAACGTAATACGAGCATACAAATTTAGTCAATTAGAAACCGATGTTTTTTCATATGTAGACCAATATTCTTTCAAAATTTTTCTCGCAAAAACATAGATTAAGATGTTTGTGATTCGGATGTTGGAATCTCTTATGTAGTTGTGTTACTGGGGTGAAATCCGTGCGTAATCCTAGCATTAAAAATCAGCTTATGTGTTTCTTTTAACGTACGTATGTAGCGTCTCTTTTGGGGGCTGCGACCAGAGACTAGATAGGCATGACATGATGTTCGGAACATTCTTGCCTTTATTTTGTAACGTTAAAACTATTATATTGTCTTTAATTATGATCTTATGAATATTTGTAAATTAATGTAATGTGAGTCAATTAATGTATGGTTTATTTAACACTAAAATAAATAGTTGCTGTTAATTAATCAATAATAAAATATAATGAGAATAAAACATGAACTTACTATGCGAGAGCAACACTAGATTGATCTAACTTATAAGTTCCTCAAAAGACATTTATAAATTACTCACAGAAAGGAGTCATAAATGTTCAGAGGAATAAACCTAATAATACAAATATTAGGTGATCATTATAGATTAATAAAAGCGATTCGTCCACGGGTCAAAACGTTGTAAAAACTGTGTATTGAAAATGAAAATGAAGAAGAGTTTTGTCAATGGACAAAATTATAATGTTATAATGTTGTTATATGTACTAATACGTACATGGTGTCCACTTGACAACATGTAATGAGAAAATTATACAGTGCAGTTTTAATATTAATAGTTGTATCTTTCGCGGACAGTTATTTTGCACTTGACAGAGACTGTATTAAAATGCAAATAAGATTTATGCCCCAGTGTTCCACAGGTTCAGTTCGCACAGAGTATTCAGCGAGTCTTCCCCTTCTCATCTACACTGTGTTGTACAATTTTATTTGATCCTAAAAATTGAAATAATTTGTTTATTACTGGTTGATATAAGGAATATAGAATTAATTTTTAGTTATCCCTTACTGATTATCGTAAGATTTTCGTTAGGGAAATAAAAAGTCATAAATACATGTTTTATTTAAACAAATATTTTAAGTTACTGTCTGACTTATAAAATGGGAAACCATTTTAATGAGATGAGTAATACTTATTAAAGATGCATCATTTTATTAGAAAATTAAAGTTTAAAGGTTAAATTAAAATTAAAGGTTTATTAGTGTAACCTGATGCTGTAAACTTAACCTCGAACTTAACTCTTAAAGAAAAGCCGGTTACAATTTTGCGTTTAGGAAAATTTTTTAATTTAGAAGAAATTGCCCATTTAACGTTTTAAAGACCTTTAATGAACCTAACGAATTTCCCCTATAGGGAAGAAGCTATTACCGTAGGTCTCATGGCAAGACTTAAGCCCGAGACCTTAATAACTTTTTGTTTTGAGGTCCCCAGATGTCAAAAACACTATTCGTTTAAATATATATATATATATATATATATATATATATATATATATATATAGTATGTGTGTCCGTGAATGCGATAACTTGAGCACAAATCGTCCGATTTCGATGAAATAGGGCTCAAATGTGTAAAGAAGCATTCATGACTTTAAGTTCGAAAACCAGAAAAATCGGACCATGACAAGGGGTTTTTAAAATTTTCCAAAAATTAATTGTTTGAATTGTTTACCCAAACATTTTTAAAACACACAAATTTTGTTTTGGCCATTTTATAGAGCTTAAAAAACAAGTAATATAGTATTTTGAATCATTAACCTAGGTTAAGTTGTTGCGGATAAAATAAAAAAAATATGTTCATAAAAATCCCATGTTAATCTTATGGGAAAATGGATTTTAGCTTTTCCTCAGTTAATTTTACTGTAAACTTCAAATTTGATTTTACCAATCAGTTAAACTCTACAAAAAAATCATTTTGTTGTTTAAATTGTGATTCTACGTCCAACCGTTGCGGAGATATTCAAAGCGCTAAACACAGTACGTTGCCCAATCTTATCCTTATGGAGAATAATTACAATTTGATATCTCGATTATTTATGAACGTACATTGATGAAACTTGGTATGTGGCTTCATCTAGTACTGGTATATTGATATTTGCACAAACAATTGATTATTCCCTTATCAGCAAACCTGCATACTCAGCCATAATGTTATTCTTATGGAGAATAAATAAAATGCTATATATCACTTATTTATTCATGTATTTTTATGAAACTTGGTGAGTGGCTTTATGTGGTTCTGAGAAACATATGCATGCATTGGAAATTCGCTGAGTCTGCAGGTTTGCTGCGACGGGGATATTTTTAAAATAACTTGGCAGTGAGATACTTTAAACTATGTGATACTATGAGATACTTTAGCCTGTAATCTATCATTGACGGTCATAAATGTCTAATGAAACTAAAATAACAAAATTATTACTACAGATTTCCCCATTAATGGAAGAATATTAGTTACATTTTTATGTGATTCAAAATAAATGCGGTGATTCACTAGAAGGCTGCTGAGACGGGGAGTGCTTATCAAATCATTACTGAGATGACTGATTAGAAGGCTAGTGAATAGCGCATTATAAATATCCACGACCACGCGTTGCCTCTCTGATTGGAGCCCCCCCCCCCACGGCACTGAATGATTACAGACGACGTCCACAATAGCGTGGAGGAAACAGCTATGAAACTACTAAGCAATTACGAGTGTATTTGTACAACATTGTTTTATTATTTTGAATGCAGCCTTGGTATAATTTAGTCTGGTGGTATTGATATACAATCCAATTATTTTGCAGACTTCGGGTGGGTGAACACTAACAACGTTATATTAGTCGGTCTAAGGCCTGCAGTATTTTATGAAAAGTTTATGTTATTACATAATTTGACCAGTATTTCAACAGTTTAGTAAGTAATTGGAGTAATTGCAGGTATATTGAACGTCGCTATATACGATTGTTTAAATGTTTTTGCCAGTTGAAAGATTCACTTTGGATAAAAAAAGAAGTTGGTAAGTATTGTTGAGTTTTCAGTGAGTTAAGCCTTTACCTTGGTCTTCCATGTTTCCTCGAGGGCTGGTTTCTTGAACTGTGAGACCATGGGCTTAACCTGGATACCCAGTCAAGTCTGAACCCTTGGCTTATGCACTAGGGTGAGTGCCCGTCAAACTCTTCGTCTTACAGGCTAGAGGATAAACCGACCTGAAAGAAGGACCCTTCAGAGGTATTTGGAAGTAAGATTGACTGGAGAGCTCTCTGAGAGGGAAGGTCCTTGCCTGATAGCAAGAGGCCATCTGGGATAGAAGGTTGTCCATCGTGGAGCTTAGGTACTAACAGGCTGATAACCACGTGGATGCGGGTATCACCTACAGTGCAGTGGATGCGGGAAATTCGTGCAATGCGGTTTATGTAAGTCTAAGTAAACTCTAAGTAAAGTCTGGTTATCGAAATAAAATATAAAAAAATTTGAAACACAACTAAATGTTTGAACGGACAATCACTATGTTGTTAGACGAGTAAGGAGAAAGCAGAGTGGACCATAGATCCAACTGAGTCACAACAGGCGGTTGTGGCGGTCAGTGTGGGCTTGACCTCTAACCTCCGCTCTCGAGACTGGCCTGCTACTGCCGCTGGGACAGTTATTGTCCAATTCACTCATAACTCGGTACTTTGTGTTCCACTCCTCCATTACTGCACTTAGTGAAACTACAGTGATAATGAGTGAGAACGAGCTCTATGGTCGAGTTACTCTTACTTAGTGCCTGAAGTGTCAGCCTGTGTGCTATCAGCTGGCGGGTACAGTTGAATTATAGGTTTGAAATGCCTTTTGTACTTTTTATATGTCAATGAACGACTATAATCGTTAAAATTATAGATTAACCAATATGAATTGAGAGAGCTGCTGACTTTTTCGAACCACACCTTACTATTCTGATTATACCTGATTGAATTAGGTGTTCTAAGTATCAAAATCCACCAATATTGCTAGTCATACATGATTTACATGACTAGAATCACAGTGAAGGAGCGAAGTACGGAAGAAGGAACGACCCTTGTTGTGTGGAAGTGGTTGCCTACGACTCAACGAGAACACACTGAGGGTGTGGGGACGATCTAGCTCCTACAACACATGTTAGTGAAAAAGCTACATTTCATTCCTTTTATGTGATTGGTCAACACATACCAATCGCATGTGTGAAAAGTCTGAATAGTCACGTAAAATTTCGTTTAAACTTGCTTCTTTCATAAGGCCAATGTTAAACTTCAGCTCGTTCTTCCTCAACGAATTATCACTGATCATTCATTTATGACTCATTTTAAAGAGCAAAAAAAACCTAGAAATTTCAATGTAATTTAAATTTCTATATCATACAAAAATAATCGTTTAGTAAAGTTCCAAAATATTCATACTTGATTTTCTTTAAATCGAACTATTTGTGGAATCAAAATTCTGCTCACTTAAATAACTAGGTATTTTTTACTCTTAAAAATTAACCATAAATAAACAATTCTGTAAACCCGTCGGCAAGGGACGGGTTTTTAAATTTAAAAATTGCCTTATGGGAGAAGCAGGTAGAAACACAAACGAGTTTCGTGACCAGAGCCCCCTCTAAATAAGGCGCCTCTCGAACCAAAATGGCAGATAACTCAAATAATCCATTGAATCTGACACTTTAAAAACTTAGCCATTTTAATAGGACGCTCCAGTCACGAAATTTAAACATTAATAAATTCAACCATTACCTGGAAGTAAAAATAGTTCCATCATACTATTACTCGATGTTAATGAATTGGTAGACTATAGGAAAAGGAACACGGAAGAATTAAGTGCGTGCATTCATCTACAAGTTTATTATTACAGTATGTATTTATACATCTATAAAAATAATCACACTACTATCTTTAAGAGTAAATTGCTATTCGTGACACCAAGGAAAATTCAAGATATAATTAAACAACCAAAAGGTATCAGTTTTCATCTAACAATTCACATTAGGAATAACCGATCTACAATAATTAGACAATTTTCAATTTACTCGAGTAGGCAGTAAGAATTAAAAATAAATTGGGAAAGAAAAGTATTTATATTTACAATAAAACTAATAGAAATTACGATTTAGTTACAAAACACCGAGTTTTACTGTGTACATGCATCAAAGAGAACACAATGCGACAATGTCCTCCAGAATTTGCCATGGATATGTCCTACTGGGTCGCACTCTTAAGTCTTATTCTCGTTTCAATAATTTGAGAAAGGGAATAAAATTAGTTTTTAAAAGAACCCCCTTCCCCCAAATAAATCTCATTATTACTTTTATATACTTTTTGCAAAACGATTTCTTGATCAAATATCATTTGCTATCATAATTTTGAGTATAGAGAGATTTATTACTTTTTATGTGACTGTACCTACAAGTAACGATTACTTCTTGCAGTTACAACTCAACTACTATTTATAATGTCGTTTTACAGAAAGTAAGTTTATCGAAAAGGTGCTTGAATTCCTAAGAATGTTTATGAACTGGATTATTTTTGCGTCACGAAAAGCTTGGTTGGACACCGTAACAGAATAGGAAAGTATGAGACAACCCAGAAGACCGGGAGAAATTACAACCCAACTCCTTATTCTCGTTGAACAACCTTGACAACTGCTAATGATGGTTTAATTGCTAACGAGGAAAGCTAAAGGTGTCAACGAGGTTAGTTAATGTAGAAACCTCTCAATTTGTTCTGCATGAATTAACATTACTGCCACCTTATCCTCGCTCGTAGGCTAAGTGCATAGTTCAACCTTTCTTCAAGGGTTATTAAAGCCTTGCTCAGAGTTTATCCAACCCTTCTTCAAGGGTTATTCAAGCCATATTCAAGCGTCTTAAGAGTGAGATCGAGCAGCCCATGTCTACGATTGAGCTCATTCACAACAAATAATCGACAGTTACTTTAAAAAGGTGAACAACAACATTGCAAATACAGAGATGGAGACGGCGTGGGTGGTAGCACTGGGCTAGCCTGGGTGTTTATACAGTTAGGGGCTGAGGAGCCTCGCGCCGTCGCCGCCCGGGGCCCCCGGCGTAATTGGCGGCGGCGAGGCCCATCAGGTGCTTGGCAGCCTGGGAGCCGGAGAACCCGCGGGACAGACCGAGGTCCAGGCCGCGCTTCGAGCTGGAACAGAACAAGAAATGCGTTAGAGAAACAGTCGAGCAGGAAGAAATAGAAGAAGAAAACAAAGCAAAACAATCAAGTTATGAAGGGGCTCAAGTCACGAAACATTTTAAGTTTCTACCTGCTTCCCCCATACCAACCCCATGCCAACCCCATACCAACCCCATGCCAACCCCATGCCAACCCTATACCAATCCCATACCAACCCCATGCCAACCCTCCTCAGCGGGTTATCCTATTTCGTTGATTTATGGCTAATTTTAAAGCGCACAAAAATGCCTAGCGATTTCAATGAGCAAAATGTCGATATCACAAATAATAAACGTTCAATCAAATTCAAAATATTCAATATTTTTTATTTGTTATGGGCGATCTATTTATGACATCCAAATTCTGCTCACTCACTGAAATTGCTAGGTTTTGTTGTTCTTTGTAATGAGACATACATCATCGATTTCGGATAATCCGTTGAGGAGGAAGGACTTTGAAAGTAAAAAAAAGTTATGGACGAAAGCAGGTAGACGCGAAAGACTGGAGCCTCCTCTTATATTGGTTGCGTGTGCATTTTAAAACAACAGTATATTTTTCATAATTAAGAAGTTCCAAATTTGTTAAACACTTCTGGAATCTAAGTGGATTGTTTGCTGGTGAACGTCAATAGTCTGCTGCAAGGGGGCTGAGCTTTGCCAGAAGAAGAGTGACTTGTGGGACTTGCCTAGAAGAAAGCCACCATACTGGCTTACCACCAGCCAGGATATATACACAGCTCTGCAAATATATATTTATATTGCATTCATTTGTTAGGGCTACTAATATAATAATAATCAAATGAAACATTTTTCAACTGAGTACCCTTAAGGAATTTCTTTATTTTTATTTTTATTTTTAAGACTACATGTTTCGGGACATAAGCCCATCATCATGGTCAACAAATACCTAACCTAGTTTTATGATATTAAAAATATTACAAAAACAGACATATGAGGAAATTACTTAGCAGATGTTTCACTTTGATGAACAAGTTTTTTATCTATATCTATTCTCATTTTCCTTAGCTTTTCAAATATTGGATTACTTGTATTAATTTGAGTATTTAGTAATTCTTGAGGCATTTCTTTGTGAGCGATAAAGGTATTCAATTCTTCTGCTGAGTCCATTTTCTCACCTTTGGACATATAGTTTATTATCTTTAAATTCTCGTCTATGTTCTTATAACTATGGTTTGTTGTCAGGAGATGTTCAGCAAAATTGGATTTCATTGAGGTTTTGTTATTGCTTCTTAGTGCTTGTATATGTTCCTTAAACCTTGACTGAAATGATCTACCTGTCTGTCCAATGTAAAATTTGTTGCAATCTGAGCATTGAATTTTGTAAAGTCCGGATTGAGTATAATCATTCTTTCTTCTGGAATCTTTTTGAGAGTATTTGTCAATCATTTTAAATGTGTTGTTTCGGGTGGTATAGAAAACCATCAGAAACGTTTTATAAAGGTTCCATATAATACTAAGATTAACAAAGCTATTCGCAGGACGTTTGAAAGAACCGACTTAACTTTAAGCTATACCACCCGAAACAACACATTTAAAATGATTGACAAATACTCTCAAAAAGATTCCAGAAGAAAGAATGATTATACTCAATCCGGACTTTACCAAATTCAATGCTCAGATTGCAACAAATTTTACATTGGACAGACAGGTAGATCATTTCAGTCAAGGTTTAAGGAACATATACAAGCACTAAGAAGCAATAACAAAACCTCAATGAAATCCAATTTTGCTGAACATCTCCTGACAACAAACCATAGTTATAAGAACATAGACGAGAATTTAAAGATAATAAACTATATGTCCAAAGGTGAGAAAATGAACTCAGCAGAAGAATTGAATATCTTTATCGCTCACAAAGAAATGCCTCAAGAATTACTAAATACTCAAATTAATACAAGTAATCCAATATTTGAAAAGCTAAGGAAAATGAGAATAGATATAGATAAAAAACTTGTTCATCAAAGTGAAACATCTGCTAAGTAATTTCCTCATATGTCTGTTTTTGTAATATTTTTAATATCATAAAACTAGGTTAGGTATTTGTTGACCATGATGATGGGCTTATGTCCCGAAACATGTAGTCTTAAAAATAAAAATCTCATAAAATCTCCCATGTTAATCTTATGGGAAAAAGGTTTTTGGCTTTTCCTCAGTTCATTTCAATGTAAACTTCACATTTGCTTTTACCAATCAGTTTAGCTCTACAAAACAATCATTTTAGTGTTTAAATTATGATTCTACGTCCAACCGTTGCCGAGATATTCAAAGTGCTAAACACAGTACGTTGTCCAATGTTATCCTTATGGAGAATATATAAAATTTGATATCTCGATTTTGTATGAATGTATATTAATGAAACTTGGTATGTGGCTTCACCTAGTACTGGTATATTTGCACAAAATATTGATTTTTTGTTGATTATCTTCTTAGCAGCAAACCTGCATACTCATCCCTAATGTTATTCTTATGGAGAATACGTAAAGCTTTATATCTCCCTTAATTATGAACATAAATCATTAAAACTTGGTATGTAGCTTCACCTGGTTGAGTTATATTGATAATTGCAAAAAAACATATTTTTATCGTCCTTGTTGCAGCAAACCTGCGTTCTCAGTCCTAATGTTATTCTTATGGAGAATAAATAAAATGCTATATATCAGTTATTTATTTAAGTATTTTTATGAAACTTAGTAAGTGGCTTTATGTGGTAGTAAGAAATATATTCATGCATAGGAAATTCGCTGAGTACGCAGGTTTGCTGCGACGGGGGTATTTTTAAATCTGGTGACCTTTAAAACAAAAGGTTATCATGGTCTCGGGCCTGGTTCTTACCATGCAGACTACGGTAATAGCTTCTTCCCTAAAGGAGAAATTTGCTAAAAAGGGCTTTTAAGAGGGGGTATAGTTTGATTGCAAAGTTATCTATCGGAAAGCGGCCATAGAGTTAATAGAAGATATCTGTACAAAAATAATCGAGCTCTTTATTTATTTTTATCTGAGGCTGATGAATAACACAACTTGTTAAAACGTATAGTACGGTTGTAGAAAAGTAGAATGGTCCAACCCTCCTAAACAATTTTGAACCTCCCTAAGGGTGCTTCTTTTTACTTTCTCCCTCTTATACATAGTATATGGAGAACATTTTCGATTTTCAAAATTTTCGAATTCGAGTTGTTAGTGGAAATATTCGTTTTGGTGCTCCCTGAGCCCAAAAAAGTGATTTTTACGCGATGTCTGTGTGTGTGTCTACCTATCTGTATGGATATGTACATAGCTAGAGCCCTAACCAATGGTCCGATTTTTATGAAATTTGGTATGTAGGTACTAATCCACAGTATCTCCAGGCATGTTTTCATTTTTTTTAATTTTTGATTTTTAAGGGTAATTATCCCCAAAAAACCGCCAAAAAAACATGAAAAATCATCAATATTTCTCAAAAACGGCTACAAAGATTTTGATTAAACTTAAGTTGTTTGTAGAACTTTAGTTTTGCAACAAAATGACAACACCCGAATTTCTGTAAAAATTCGGGTTCAAAAATTACAAGACTTCAAATATCAAAAATTCAGTTTTTTGGATTTTTGATAGAAAAACATAAATATAAAAAATATTACTATTCACCATTAAAAAGAACACAAAAAACTAAATAATTTAGCATTTTGAATTACTATTCTACGATTACTGGTTGCGGAGATAATTTAAATTTTCATTTTGCTAAACGCAGTACGTTGTCCTATGTTATTCTTATGGGGAATACACAAATCACTATTTCTCTCTTATTTATCAATTTCGTTCAAACTTGATATGCTTGTCAAGTTAGCATTGCCCAATAGAGGAAATTAGAAATATGTTGCCCCTTAATAATCCTGAGGGGGGGAATAGGGGGCATTTCCCCTCTTAAATCCACGTGTGTAGCGATGGGTTCTGTAGTGCCTCCTAAACAGGGATTGGGGTGGATATTTTTGAAAACAACTTGTTTACAAGATTTTTGTACATTCAACCGTGCTTTGTATTCTATATTTAGTAAATACAAAGTAATTTATTCATTAAAGTTGGGCTAAAAGGAGAAAGTATGTGTCAGTTTCCTGATACCATTTATTTTTAGTAGAAATTTTCCATTTTTAATCGAAACACAATTATAACTTTGTTACTTTCAAAAATAATTAAATATTAACAGTAAAGAATTATTTATTCGCTATCTCTATACAGTTTCTGATACGTATAAGGAATATTTTAGCAGTGCCCTCAAATGTAAAGTTTTATTCACCGAAGTGATCTTCTAGGCTAAATACCGCAAAGGGTGAACTTGAAGCTATCGATTCTCTTGTTTACCGTACATTCAACATAGAGAGACATGTCTTTGACATTTACATAGAATGAATGCGATGTACAGTTGCAAGACATTGGCATTGAAAACCCTCTTTGGTTATTTTCGCAAGCCCGTAATTTATTTACGTGTTTACGATACAAGGTCAAATTATTTTTCAAGATGCAATTGCACGCTTTATTCCCCTTTTAGGGAATTTCCCCTCTAGGGAAGAAGCTATTTCCCCTCATGGTAATACTTAAGCCCGAAACCATGATAATCTTTTGTTTTGAGGTCCCCAGATGCCAAAAACACTATTCGTTCAAATTTATATATGTATATATATGTGTGTGTGTGTGTGTGTGTGTGTGTGTGTGTGTGTGTGTGTGTGTGTGTGTGTGTGTGTGTGTGTGTGTGTGTGTGTGTGTGTGTGTGTGTGTGTGTGTGTGTGTGTGTGTGTGTGTGTGAGTGTGTGAGTGTGTGAGTGTGTGAGTGTGTGTGTGTGTGTGTGTGTGTGTGTGTGTGTGTGTGTGTGTGTGTGTGTGTGTGTCCGTGAATGCGAAAACTTGAGTAAAAAACGTCCGATTTCGATGAAATTTGGCTCAAATGTGTAAAGTGACATTCATGACTTAAAGTTCGAAAACCAGAAAAATCGGACCATGGGAAGGGGGGTTTATGGGGTTTTTAAATTTTCCAAAATTCAGTATTTTGCATATTTCACCCTAAAATTAAAAAAAAACTTAATTTTGGTTTTGACCATGTTATAGAGCTTAAAAAACAAATAATATAGTATTTTGAATTATTAACCTAGGTTAAGTGGTTGCGGAGAAAATCCAAAAAAAACCTACTCATAAAATCCCCCATGTTAATCTTATGGGAAAAAGGTTTTTGGATTTTCCTCAGTTTATTATAATGCAAACTTCACATTTGCTTTTAACAAATTTGTTCAGTTCCACAAAATAATCATTTTGGTGTTTAAATTGTGATTCTACGACCAACCGTTACAGAGATATTCAAAGTGCTAAACACAGTACGTTGTCCAATGTTATCCTTATGGAGAATAAATAAAATTTGATATCTCGATTACTTATGAATGTATGTTGATGAAACTTGGTATGTGGCTTCACGTAGTACTGGTATATTGATATTTGCACAAAAAATTTATTTTTTGTTGATTATTCCCGTAGCAGCAAACCTGCGTACTCAGCGCCCATGTTATTCTTATGGAGGAGGATAATTAAAATATAAATTAATACAACTTGGTATGTAGCTTCTCTTGGTTGAGTTATATTGATAATTATATAAAAAACCCATTTGTTTTTTTCTTTGTTGCAGCAAACCTGCTTTCTCAGCCCCCATATTATTCTTATGGAGAATAACTAGAATGTTATATAGCGCTTATTTATGATTGAATATTGATGAAACTTGGTATGTAGCTTCTTCTAGTTAAATTCTATTTATATTTGCATTAAAAACCAATTGTTTGTGTTCCTTGTTTCAGCAAACCTACGTACTCATTACCAATGTTATTCTTATGGAGAATAATTAAAATCGCTTCTTTGTGAATATATTTTTGTGAAACTTGGTATGCGGCTTTATGTGGTATTAAGATATATATTATGCATTGGAAATTCGCTGAGTACGCAGTTTTTCTGCGACGGGGGTATATTTACTTTTATTATTCCTACAACTTGGAATTTTTACAATGACGGTAATATAAAATTATAGTTTTAAACTCATGGATGTATGCTTTTACTTACTCACTTTCAATAAAGTGAGTCAAAAGTTCATACCTCTAATCGAAATATGTCTATCTCTACTAAGTCTCAAAAATAGTTTATTTGAGAAAGAAAGGTTCAGTATATATTTTAGTTTGGGCGATTATTACAGCTTTAATGTGTTGTAACTCAGTTTAGATAATTAGTGAACTTTATGCATTAATAAGAGGCACAACTACAAATTCAAACTATATTTCTTTCAACCTCTTTGTTTCAATTTATTCCATTCAATAGCTAGACAAAAATAATACATATATATGTTAAAGAGTTGGCAGTTATTGGTGCGTTGGCATAGTGTTCAAAGCACTGGACCCATAAAACAAGGCAAAATATAGGTTGAGCGTTCTAATAGCCCAAAACAGAATGATTCTGTTGGAACTAATTCTCACATTTCAGTTCGTATCTGTTCATGAGCTCGCGTTCGAATACACCAGAAGCATCACCAACACCAGCATATCACACCAACACGTAAGCCTGATTAGGGTACATGCAGCTTAAAAACGTTACACTTTAACAATTTTAACCATAATTTTACTGATTTTTGAAACGTTTGTGATGAACATCCCCATCAATGCTTACTAAATACTTATATTATACTCAAAGACGTAGGGAAAGTTTTAATTTGTATTAAATTTCTCCTGAGCAAGTTTGACATGCTATCAATGTCGGTATGTTAAGTGCAAGGCGGAATGTGCGGACAGAAGGAATGCAGTAGGCACCAACTACGGGAACTAACTAGCGCCGGACGGTCGCCCGACGACGGACGTTGGCTCTCGTGGAACGCGACGCGACAACAGAGTCGTAGAAACGTAATAAAGCAACGTGCTAACGCCTATAACGATGACTTTATGTTGTAGAAACTCAATAAAGCAACCTGTTAACGCCTATAACGATGTATGTTGTAGAAACTCAATAAAGCAACCTGTTAACGCCTATAACGATGTATGTTGTAGAAACTCAATAAAGCAACCTGTTAACGCCTATAACGATGTATGTTGTAGAAACTCAATAAAGCAACCTGTTAACGCCTATAACGATGTATGTTGTAGAAACTCAATAAAGCAACCTGTTAACGCCTATAACGATGTATGTTGTAGAAACTCAATAAAGCAACCTGTTAACGCCTATAACGATGTATGTTGTAGAAACTCAATAAAGCAACCTGTTAACGCCTATAACGATGTATGTTGTAGAAACTCAATAAAGCAACCTGTTAACGCCTATAACGATATATGTTGTAGAAACTCAATAAAGCAACCTGTTAACGCCTATAACGATGTATGTTGTAGAAACTCAATAAAGCAACCTGTTAACGCCTATAACGATGTATGTTGTAGAAACTCAATAAAGCAACCTGTTAACGCCTATAACGATGTCTTTATGTTGTAGAAACTTAATAAAACAACCTGTTAACGCCTATAGCGATGTATTTATGTTGTAGAAACTTAATAAAGCAACCTGTTAACGCCTATAACGATGACTTCATGTTGTAGAAACTTAATAAAACAACCTGTTAACGCCTATAGCGATGACTTCATGTTGTAGAAACTTAATAAAACAACCTGTTAACGCTTATAGCGATGTCTTTATGTTGTATAAACTTAATAAAGCAACCTGTTAACGCCTATAACGATGTCTTTATGTTGTAGAAACTTAATAAAGCAACCTGTTAACGCCTATAACGATGTCTTTATGTTGTAGAAACTTAATAAAGCAACCTGTTAACGCCTATAACGATGTCTTTATGTTGTAGAAACTTAATAAAGCAACCTGTTAACGCCTATAACGATGTCTTTATGTTGTAGAAACTTAATAAAGCAACCTGTTAACGCCTATAAAGATGTCTTTATGTTGTAGAAACTTAATAAAGCAACCTGTTAACGCCTATAACGATGTCTTAATGTTGTATAAACTTAATAAAGCAACCTGTTAATGCCTATAACGATGTCTTTATGTTGTAGAAACTTAATAAAGCAACCTGTTAACGCCTATAACGATGTCTTTATGTTGTATAAACTTAATAAAGCAACCTGTTAACGCCTATAACGATGTCTTTATCTTGTAGAAACTTAATAAAGCAACCTGTTAACGCCTATAGCGATGTCTTGATGTTGTAGAAACTTAATAAAGCAACCTGTTAACGCCTATAACAGTGACTTCTTGTTGTAGAAACTTAATAAAACAACCTGTTAACACCTATAGCGATGTCTTTATGTTGTAGAAACTCAATAAAGCAACCTGTTAACGCCTATAACGATGTATTTATGTTGTAGAAACTTAATAAAACAACCTGTTAACGCCTATAGCGATGTATTTATGGTGTAGAAACTTAATAAAGCAACCTGTTAACGCCTATAACGATGTCTTTATGTTGTAGAAACTTAATAAAGCAACCTTTTAACGCCTATAACGATGTCTTTATGTTGTAGAAACTTAATAAAGCAACCTGTTAACGCCTATAACGATGTCTTTATGTTGTAGAAACTTAATAAAGCAACCTGTTAACGCCTATAAAGATGTCTTTATGTTCTAGAAACTTAATAAAGGAACCTGTTAACGCCTATAACGATGTCTTTATGTTGTATAAACTTAATAAAGCAACCTGTTAACGCCTATAACAGTGACTTCTTGTTGTAGAAACTTAATAAAGCAACCTGTTAACGCCTATAGCGATGTCTTTATGTTGTAGAAACTTAATAAAGCAACCTGTTAACGCCTATAACAATGACTTCATGTTGTAGAAACTTAATAAATCAACCTGTTAACGCCTATAACGATGTCTTTATGTTCTAGAAACTTAATAAAGGAACCTGTTAACGCCTATAACGATGTCTTTATGTTGTAGAAACTTAATAAAGCAACCTGTTAACGCCTATAACGATGTCTTTATGTTGTAGAAACTTGATAAAGCAACCTGTTAACGCCTATAGCAATGTCTATGTTGTAGAAACTCAATAAAGCTTCGTGATAACTCCTATAACGATGTATTTATGACGTATAAACGTAAAG
Organism: Allygus modestus; assembly: GCA_963675035.1. Classification (NCBI taxonomy): domain Eukaryota; kingdom Metazoa; phylum Arthropoda; class Insecta; order Hemiptera; family Cicadellidae; genus Allygus; species Allygus modestus. The sequence continues at coordinate 38,506,141 of OY776116.1, read as the reverse complement.
TATCGTTCTAACGCCTATAGATATATATTTAATTTGTCTGCACAAAATGTTTTTGGAAAACCAATTACTGACCCTAAATTGTTGTTGTATGTTAATTTTAAACACCTAAAGTCCTCAGAATAAAGGTGGTCAATCTTTGAGTTTCTAAAACCTATATAAAAAAAGGTTATACACTATCCCCGATAAGTATTGATATTTTATATATAAATATATCTTTATATATATATATATATATTTATTTATACACTACCATCGAGAAGTATATATATATATATATATATATATATATATATATATATATATATATATATATATATAACAATCAACAAACATAAATCTCCTTCCCCTTCCCGCCACAAGTTTTTAACTCTCATGGGCTAAGTTTTTAAAGTTATGTGCGTTATATCCGTCCCATATTTAATAATGCAGGGTTTATGCTCATTCTATTATGGACAATTTTGATGAAACCAACGTGCCATTAAAAAATAAATAAACATCAAAAGAAAATGTATAAATGACTATTGAAAAAAAACATGTTTACATGACAGTTTGGAAATAAAATTAAGATATTGAAAACATGTTTTTCAATTGAGTTTTCAGTAATCTTATTAAATAATCACAAGTATTTTTTTCGTCCGATGTCCGGATCAAAGTTTCTCTGCAACCAGAAGTGCCCCAGGTGCAAGATATGAAACATAAATAGTTTGTAGGTCGTAGGGGTGCCGGAATATATATATTTAAAAGTTTATTTTCTAAGACCCCGTAGGGAAAAATATTAACTAAGGTTTGAAATTTCGCCATTAAGAATAACAAGAGACATATTTTTTCATGCAACATGTCGGTTGTAAAAAACAAATGCGTCTATCTATATTTACTAATATAGGTTCCGTTTAAAGAAAACAACTGATTTGTGTAATATAAAGTTCATAGCAGTAAAATTTACATCAACCATACGGTTTTCAGTTTTAAACTGGCCAGTATCAATGAACAGAGTCTTACAAGAAGAACAGGTCCCGTGTTAAAAATTCTGTCGCTTATTTGAAGTTGGCACGCTGGAAATCCGTAGTTTTGCAAGTGAGCCTATATGTTATTTGCTATTTAAGGTTAGTAGTTGTTTTCAAAGGAAATAATAATCCCTCGCTTCCAAACTCGAAAGTATGATTATTCTATAGAAGGCAATAAAAATCATGCTTAATGACTCAAAACGTGAGATTACAACATTATAAAAACGAAGTTCTTCACATTTGTTTTCACTGTGTTCAACTGGAAATTAACAGTCACGGCTGATTTAAAACAAATACCAGTAATCATATGTTTACAGGCAACGCCCGTGATCATTTTTTTAGAACGGTCAATAATCATAATAATTGCCGTTGATTTTTCAACGGGTGTTACGCTAGTAGTACTATATAGTATTACCTTAATTTAAATTTCAAAATTGGGTAGCTAAAATATAATTTTTTTATGAAACCCAAATTTTACATGGGAAACATCTCTAGTTTGATTTAGTTTCGTTAGTAATTATGTAATTATACATAATTTACATTTTTAACTTTTCCGAAAGTGCCCAAATGACAAAACAAAAGTTATGTTGTCGTTAGGTTCTTGGCACGTTAACCACGAGCAGTACCAATGCCAATGCACTTGCCACTGCATTTACAATGTGAGAGCAGAAATAACCAGTTATGAATGCCGTTTTGGTTGGCTTTACTACAGACGATTTTTGTTTCGTTTGTGGCTAGCGTTAAATGTAACTAAGTCTTCTATTTAGGCTCAACATAACAATAATAATGCCTTTGTATAAAGACGTTTACGATTACTGTTACAGAAGATAAAAACTACTTACTTTGAATCGCTGAACATTAGATAGTAAGAATTATTTTGAATGTTTTAAAACTGCTTTTTATTGCTGAGAATATTTCAAATTATGATAAAACAGAAAGTCAATTTACTGTACTATATAAACTGTCCATGTCCGGGTCTACCCATATACAAAATATAATTTTAGGATATCACATTTTCAGTATAAAGAGCTAATTCCGTATAAGTTAAGGTTTTAACAGTGGTTTCAGAGTACTATCAGAGTAAAATACCTAACTTTGGAATTTATGGTTAATTTTTAAAGTTTTATCATTTAGAATCAATTTCAGAAAAATAATTGATTGTTAACAATTTGTCTGTTTTAGATACAACTAGATGCTAACCACAGGCTTCGTCCCGCAAACTATTTATAAAAACTATGAAAGTTGTGTGTGCTGCATTCTGTGGTTATCCCGTGGAACAACTACGATCCGAGATCAGCTGTTTGCATTTTTATCAGCTCAAACAAAAATGAATGTCCATAAGGAATACATGGGAACTTTAAACCCCCGTGGGGCAAAGCCCTATACGATTTTCGCAACTTTAATATGCCTATATGTTACTCAGGACTATCGAGTAACTCTCTGCCAAATGTCAGCTCAATCAGTCCAGTGGTTAGAGCGTGATTGAGCCACAAATATCCAAACAAACAAACGTACTTACAAACTTTCACATTTATAATATTAGTAGGATAAATGTGAGTAAAATTTCCACAGTAGGATTTATGTACTTTCTCAACCAGAAAAAATAGGTTTTGCCCATGCATATTCTCAGAACTTACCACACCAGTGTGAGGACGAAGGTGCAAATTGATGCAAAGTGTAAATCTACTCGGCTTGAAAAGAGGACATTTAAAACTGTATTGATATTTTTTAAGATGCGATTCTTGAACTGAAAGAAAATTGAATGTGTTCTAATCTGAAGAGGAGATGCCTCTCCTTCAGCAAATTTCAAAATACGTGATCTAAATCCTTTTTTATTTTGTGTCATAACTGTTGAGTTTGATTTACAATTTAGATATTGTAATATAGTATTTATTTGTTATAATCTGCACATTAAAAAATATAATCCTTAATAATGAAGAAACTATTTTTAATTGAATTTTGTACAGAAAAATAGCGTTTGTATATAAAACAAATTTTACTAACAGCCTCAAAAAACCCGCTCTATCATTGTATTCCTGTTGTTAGTTGTTGCTAGGATTAAAATATTATAAAAAATAAAAAAAATTGTAAAAGTTCAGGTCAGGGAATGATAAAATTGTATAACTACATTTTTAAAACCCCACAAAACAGTAATGTGAAGTTGTAGTTGCAACGTGTCATCAGAGTCATTGACTACAGATACTGAAGACTATAGATAGAATCATTATAATATATAGTCAATTGTATAATTATAATTTGCTAATTATAATATAAATGAATCTCATTGTTGAAGGATGAAATCAATATGATTATTTCACTGGACTTTGGTCAATCAACACTTTTCTGTATTTATATTTGAAATTAGAAGCTCTATAATAGTAATAATATCTAAGTAAGAAATACTCTTATATAAACCCCATAAGGGTTCGCGAAAAGTGTTCATACTTTTAAAAAATAAATGATTAAAATCTTTATTTTAGGGACACAAGATGGGGAAAAGGTCCATAAAAAAGTGTAAATATTAATAAGTTTTTACAGGAAGTCACATCAGAGGAAGTCGCAGTAAGGGTGGGAAGGGTGGGAGAGGGTTAAAGGTGAAATGAGAGGAGGTGGGAGGGGTTCTGCTCATTAGGAGTCTGTCATATAAGTGCATATTGATTTCTTTAAGGTGTTTATATACGAATACACGTGAAATAATCTTGCAAAAAATAACGAACGATAATTGGTAGACGAGGTAGACGAACAAAATTACAGAGTGTAAAGTTCATGTTTGAAGAAAATATCAGTTATTTTGCAATGCAGTCACATAAAGGAAAAATATATCCAATGAAAGCAAATAAATATTAACAAAACATTTTAATTGTGGACTTGTGGACTTAATTTTAGTGAATTTACTTGAGTTGGATAAAATACACAATATTAATTGTGAACAATCACTATTGAAAGTAATGATATTTGAAATAACTCTTTTACAACTCGAACAAATACATTTATAGTAAAACAGAAAAACATGTGATAAAATATCGAACCTAACTCGATATTTATTTATATATTTATTATATAGATATTTATTTATATAAATAAATAATTTTAGTTTTATGTTATTGTATTTCAATGAGACTGTAAATATCTTTGGAACGGAGGAAGATATAAAATAAATGTATAAAACTGCTAGTGTATTTAATTAGTATACAAAAATGTGGCCAATCATACCAGAACCAGAATAGGATATAACAAGAAATCTTAGATACGTGCTGGGTGATATGTTTCGACGGGTATCCTTCCACTACCGAATGTAACAGGTCTAACCTTCAGAGGTAAATATGTTTAGGATACATACGTTCGCACTTAATTCGTCACATCTGTGACCTAGACCTAATGCACTGCTTTTACGTAATTGTTGTGGTTAATTTACTAAACAAATTAACAGTGATACAGTGATTATATGTTTAAGAGTGTTTTATCATATTCAATATACATTCTACAAGTTTAAATTATTCGACGTCGATAATTTTAATACTAAAAAATATATAAGTCAAATACACAACATTTAGTTACAAAATCAGTAACGGTTCCTGCATACCGTTTGTAGGAGCAACTCCTTTTTCCGAACCTCGTCCAAAACCACTTCAGTTACTTTAATGGATCATTCCAGCGTTGATTGAGGGTACACAATCCGTGCAACAGTGGTGCAATACTATTAGTTCACCTCTAAGCAATTTCCCAGGCAATCCAGCTTCGGAAGCTCGCATAATCAGTAATCGATGTTACCGGCGGACGGTTCAGTGCGAATCTACTTAGTCCAACGTAAACAACGCCTACGACGAGCCTGAAATAACGGAGGGTGTTGTACGAATGTTTCAACGCCTACGTTTATTCACACGTAGCAATGATTCGATTATGGTGTTAAGCCTGCTATTGGGTTGGGGAGAATTCGCCTCCCAGGAGGGGGAGGGGGAGGGACAGATAGACAGCCAGACTTTTGTATTTATACCGCAGATATTTCCGTGCCGTGATCACCACGTGTTGTGGAATGACACGGAATTGTGTGCGAGAACTGAAATTTAATAATATTTTCCCTCGAAAATTTTCCACTGTTGTACCTTTCGGTTGGGTTTGCGCGTTCAAGAGGTTTTTTACAAGGGGTGATGATTACACTGTGTTTATTATTATTGAAAGATGCATTTTAAATGTCGCTTTCGTTTCCGGGTATTTTAGGGATTTTTCGATTACAAATGCTCATTAGGTGTACTTTATGTTTGATTATTACAATAAACATTATTTTGTACAGTTTTAATACTTTAGTTTACATTTATCGTTTATCAGTGTAAATATTAATCCTGCTAAGCGTTTTGTACTTGGTGTGACCGTTAGCTGGCTACTAATAAATTATTCCTTAGCAAACCAATGATCAAGTTTCGATTGTGATATAAATTTTGGAATAACGGAATTAACAGAAGAGTTTCCTTTTTTATTCACTAGGTGTTCTGAAGTGGACTTAAAACTGGGATATTTAAATCAAAACAAGAGAGACCACTATACGTTTGCCTTATATAGTATGACAGAGACATCCTGCACATTGAAGTATTAAACTTTAAAGAGGCAGGTAAATAATTAGGGTAATTAATTTTAAGATAACATTATGGGTAGTGAAGTAAATCATTGAGTACTAACAAAATAAACGTTGCAAATCTGTAAATCTCACCACGTGAATCAATCAATGTCATCGTCCTATTCGGGTTATTACTTATTTTATAGCTTTATAGTGTACAATTCGTTCTCATTTCACTTTACAATTCCTCATAAAACACATTATCACAATTCCTCATAAAAACACATTATCACGACCTTAATTGAACAGTAGCAAATGACATTTGTGTCGTAGCATCTATATTGTTAAAAATGATTTTTTTTATTTTTGTTCGGCAATGCTAAGCCTCTAAACCAATTAATTGATTTGAATACATTTTTGGCATCGGTCAAAAGCTTTTAGCCTTATTCTATAGATGTGCCTTTTGGGCTTTTGAATAACAACCACCTTCAGAACGCCAACCCATTGGCTTTTGAATAACAACCACCTTCAGAACGCCGCCCCATTGGCTTTTGAATAACAACCACCTTCAGAACGCCACCCCATTGGCTTTTGAATAACAACCACCTTCAGAACGCCACCCCATTGGCTTTTGAATAACAACCACCTTCAGAACGCCGCCCCATTGGCTTTTGAATAACAACCACCTTCAGAACGCCGCCCCATTGGCTTTTGAATAACAACCACCTTCAGAACGCCACCCCATTGGCTTTTGAATAACAACCACCTTCAGAACGCCACCCCATTGGCTTTTGAATAACAACCACCTTCAGAACGCCGCCCCATTGGCTTTTGAATAACAACCACCTTCAGAACGCCACCCCATTGGATTTTGAATAACAACCACCTTCAGAACGCCACCCCATTGGCTTTTGAATAACAACCATCTTCAGAACGCCACCCCATTGGCTTTTGAATAACAACCACCTTCAGAACGCCACCCCATTGGCTTTTGAATAACAACCACCTTCAGAACGCCACCCCATTGGCTTTTGAATAACAACCACCTTCAGAACGCCGCCCCATTGGCTTTTGAATAACAACCACCTTCAGAACGCCACCCCATTGGATTTTGAATAACAACCACCTTCAGAACGCCACCCCATTGGCTTTTGAATAACAACCATCTTCAGAACGCCACCCCATTGGCTTTTGAATAACAACCACCTTCAGAACGCCACCCCATTGGCTTTTGAATAACAACCACCTTCAGAACGCCACCCCATTGGCTTTTGAATAACAACCACCTTCAGAACGCCACCCCATTGGCTTTTGAATAACAACCACCTTCAGAACGCCACTCCATTGGCTTTTGAATAACAACCACCTTCAGAACGCCACCCCATTGGCTTTTGAATAACAACCACCTTCAGAACGCCACCCCATTGGCTTTTGAATAACAACCACCTTCAGAACGCCACCCCATTGGCTTTTGAATAACAACCACCTTCAGAACGCCACCCCATTGGCTTTTGAATAACAACCACCTTCAGAACGCCACCCCATTGGCTTTTGAATAACAACCACCTTCAGAACGCCACCCCATTGGCTTTTGAATAACAACCACCTTCAGAACGCCACCCCATTGGCTTTTGAATAACAACCACCTTCAGAACGCCACCCCATTGGCTTTCAAAGTTACAATGTCGATCCGCTGGAGTTTATTCATTGACTTAAGTCAGCTAATTAGGTAAAATTTACAAAATAACTGACTATACTTCCGAACTCCCTTGCGGGAAACGGGACACCGGCTAATACAATCTGTATAAACGTTTCAGACCAGTATTTTTTGTAGAGGCACCTGCAGTGAAGACAGACGATCAGCAGTTGGCAGCCATGTAAATTACCAGCGCCATATGTGGACTGTGGACACGGAGGCGACTCTCGTACAGATAAAACACTATTACAACACTAGACGATTCATATGGCAAATAGCGAGCTTGAGAATAACTGGTGTTTAATGGTTCGTACTAGTCTCCGTGCTGTATTCAATAGGTCGTAGGGCCTAAAGCTGAGCGAGTGGAACTGACACGCGTTCAAGCCTACGCTTGTAAACTTACTGATAAATGGTAAGATGGTAAATTACATATATATAATGGACGTATAGAGTTGGCAGGGGTCAGAATGCAGGTGAAGGTGGGGAGTTTTTCCCACAACGATCATGTTTCTATTTGTGCTCCAATAGTTGCACAGCTCCATCAAGTCAGTAATCTACTTCTGCCAACGTACACTGAATCATTGGTACATTATTTTGTTTGTCGAACGAACCATTACAGGCGACGTTTCTCTAGATATGCTTGGGTTGTTAGACCCAGACTGACTTAACTGAACAAGAAAATGGTTTCCGTATTACATTTATGCAAGATGGGGCGCCGCCGCATTTTAGAAGAAGCGTTTGCACGGCGCTGAATGCCCAGTTGCTAAAAATGGTTGTGTTAATAGGGGAGGCTTATTCACTGGCCACCTAGAAGTCCGGGTGACCTCACAACAATGGACTTCCCCTTCTTGTGATACATTAAAAAATACATGACAAAATACCCCGTAGCAGCAAACCTGCGTACTCAGCGAATTTCAAATGCATATATATATCTTAGTACCATATAGACCCACATACCAAGTTTCATAAATATAAATAAATTATCTATGGCATTTTAATTATTCTCCTTAAGAATAACATGGCGGCTGAGTATGCAGGTTTGCTGAAACAAGGAACACATCAAATGGGTTTTTATACAAATATCAGTAAACTCAACTAGGTAAAGCCACATACCAAGTTTTATTAATTTATGTTTATAATTAACGGAGATAACATTATACTTGTTATCGATAAGAATAACATGGGGCTGAGTTCGCAGGTTTGCTGCTACAGGAACTATCGGCAAAAAATCATTTTTGTGCAAATATCAATAGACCACAACTATATAAAGCAATATACGAAGTTTTGTCAGGATAATTTGATAAATGAGGGAGATATACAATTTTTCTCATTCTCCATAAGAATAACATTAGACAACGTACTGTGTTTAGTACTTTCAATATCTCTGTAACCAGTTGACGTAGAGCAATGATCAAAACACCAAATTTTTTTAAAGCAGAATTCAATGGTGAAAAGAAAAATTTGATTTACTAAAATATGATACGTAAAAAACTCAAAAAAACCTATTTTTGGGTACAAACCCCCCCCCCCCAAATACTCGTTTGGATGGAACGATCTGGCTGGTTTTCGAATATTTCCATCTATTTCGGCTGGAAAAATACAGATTTGTTTCAATCCTTAATTTACAAACTGTATAAAGTTTTGAACGTATGGTGTTTTTTTGCATCTGGGGACCTCAAAACGAAAGGTTATCACGGTCCCGGGCCTAGGTCTTATCATACCGACTACGGTAATAGCTTCTTCCCCATAGGGGAAATTCTCTAAAAATCACACATCACACATTAGTAACACAAATACGTGACATAATGCATTTCAGAGATAGGAGTATTACTGCCGTCGCAACTGTAGCTCCAGCGTCCTTGGGCAGAAAGAGATTATCAAACTGACGTCTGCCATGCTCGTAAAGGTGCATATAAAGAAACTTATTACAGTAAGCATGTAAAAAAACTCCCAGCCTTCACCTGCATTTTAAGACCCCGACCAACTCTATACGTCCATTCTACTTGAATATTTTAATAGTGATCTATTAAAATAAGGGCATTCGTTTTCGATGACCCTGTATAATGTTTTACGTACCTAGGCCCTACTGCTCCCCTAAAGAAATATTTTATCACAACAAAATTAGTGAAAAAAGTGAAATTTATAAACAGTTATTCATAAAAGACGGGTAGGGAGGTGAACCCTTTTAATAAGTAATTTAAAACTGTTTTAAAAATCATGTCACATATTACACGTATTTCAGTACACCCTCGTCACGTATGCTAATTTCGGTTCCTACAAATAATTTATTCTGTTGTATATCACATAGTTCCTTGTCAAATTAAATCTAAGGGCTGAATATAAATTACTGATTACACTTTTGTACTTTAACTGACAGTTATAAGTACACGATAATAAATACGACTACTTCCAAATGATCATTGGCGATCGGGTGGATTTTCTGGTTTAATTTGGAAGACAGAAGTGTTTAACACCTTAAAAAACATTAATGTGTAACAGCTGCTCTATTAAAATCAGTTATTAGAATATAACACGGTGTTTATAATATAATAATATAAATTATGCGAAGTCCGAAATAAATTATAATAGAAACAGCCGATTAAAACTAAACGGAAGGGATGATCGGAAGGGGCATCTTGTATGTTCAGACGCACTGGTACCAGCTAGGGTTGAATGAGGTGGCCCAAGGGTGGTGGAAGTGGGGGGGGGGGGGGTTATTCTCGCGCCACAAAGGCTCGAGAGCTGCAGCTTTACGCAGAGCATTTCAAATGGTAATTACAGCTCCACTTCCGGCCACACCACAGAGAAAGGTCAAGGGGCAACGCGCATAGAGTAAGAAACATAGAAAATACGTGAATATGTTATGTATAATAACGAATTAACTTCAACAAAATTTTAACTTGAAAAAATGTTTTAAAGATTTTTCGTTAAGAGAAGAGTATTTAATAAATACCTAATATTATTATTGTTACATGTTTACATAATTTTGATCATCTTACATAATCTATATATAAAGCCAAACCGTTCCAGGGACTTTAGTGAAAACTGTAAGTCGGACACGAACCAAATAATTGAGTAAAGGGTCTCGGTGAGACAGCTGGGCGGAAAATATCATTTGTTTGATACAACCAAACGCCAAAAATGAAATATAAAAGCCAAGTTAAAATAAGTTTTAAAATATTGTAATTTGATTAGCTTTGTGATGTGATTTGAATATACAACTGAAATGAGATGAACATGCGAAGCTGTTGGGCAGAACTAGTATGAATAATATATCATTTTAACCTATTTAGAAATATATATGTAATTGGAAAGTTTAAGAAATTTATTGAAGGAATATAAAATATGAATGTAAGTTATTTAATTATTAGAAAGTAGAGCACAATTTTTTGAACCTAAATTAATGTAGATAACTACTAAAAATACAAAATAAAATAAATATACAGGTTTTAATCTATATTACAATATTTATATTACAGTACTAAAAAGGCTATTATTTGTCTAGGGTTCATTATTTCTGAACCGATTTAAACTATTAAGTTATAAAAAATAGTCGTGATCCGTAGATGTGCAAAGTGGTTTTTATTTCAGTAATCCCATTCTAAATGACCCAGGCCCCCATTCGAAATGACCCAGGCCGCCCTCAGTGTTTCTTTTTTAAATATAAGGAAAACATGGAGATCTATTTAAACTTAATTTCATTTTAAAACGAGCTGACTAAGTATTCAAATAGAGTTTTGCAGCAAAACATATATGTTAAGAGCTGAATTTGTATCCTACGAGTTGCCCTTCTCGCCATGTTGATGTTATAGTTTGAATGGCATTTCAGGATTATCTGCTTTGTAGTTGGTTGTGATACAACCAACATGAGAATAAGGCCAGTGGGGTGGAGCCCTAAATCATATGTGTTGATGTTCTTAATACATTGCGTTTACATTTCTTAAATAGACACAGAGGTTTAGAGTACGTGATTGGCGCATCATACTTATCAAGGTTAAAAGCAGGCAAAGCGACGACGCGGTGCTAAACAAGTGACACATTTATAACATTTATAGGGTGTGTTGAGTAACATTAAACTGTTGTTTTTACCAACAAAAGCGAAAAGTTGGTTCTGTCTTATTGATTATTCGTTTCGATTGTAATTTCGGTTTGCGGCTTTCGGTTGAGAGGGGTTCGATTCAACGGGGTTTTAATATATTTTAGATAACATCACAGTGGATTTTCATGGTATTTATGTTCGATAATTGACAAGATATTTTCAAGAGTCATCTCATGATTTAAAGGGGTATATTTTAACAAACATCATCTTCAATTATTAGAATATCAGGATTTGTATTATTAACCGTTTTTTGTCGTTTGAAACCACTGTAGCAAACTTGCGGCTTGCACAGTTACTTTTTTATACAATTTGATGAAAGTAATGTTGAATTATACTTACATTTACACTCTTAATATGATTTATTAACTAAATCCCTGTTCTAGGTTAGGTGAGGTTAAACTCATTGAACATTGAACGGCAAAACAAACAGTTTGGCTCAATTATTTTGAACAATGGATCGTCACGTCAATTTACTGCGTCAGCCGTTTATGAGCGCCTGTTCCAAACTAACATCCACATGAAACGATGAAATAGCGCTGCTATTGTGTGGTTTGGAATAGGGCTTTAGTTTAAAATATTAGCTTTATTGAAATTGACATAACCTGATAAAGTTTCCTAACAAAATGGCACCAAGAAATTTGTGTGTACATTATTAGGTTTAGAGTAGAAAAAATACGTCTTTAATTTATTTTGTAAATCAGTTTCCGGAATTAGGCATTGCTAACAATAATGAAGCTACGGCATTTTTAATTTTCATTGATATACGCAATTAATTAATTAAATTGGTATGTTGCTTTCTCAGTTTATTAAACATTAAAATGCTATGTAAATACAACCAAAAATAAACTCTGTAAAAGGAAACGAGCAATATATATCCTCTTTCAATAAACCTGCTTGTACTTTTATCATTAACGACAGGATCAAAATTCAATACAAGGCTGATATTACACAATCATCGATACATTGAAAGTTGTGCACTATTGTACATAATGTAATGAAAGGAGTAATTCAAAGCTCGGTGCGGCTTATTCAGTAAGGCGCTTCTTGCGACTCACAAGCCTTATCTGGACTGATAAGACAAGAAAGGCGGTCACCGTCACCGCTACGACATGCCGCTGTACCCACGGAACACCCACTGAACACCTCACCTCAGCTACAGCTCGCGGTACTGGTACACCCACAGAACACCTCACCACGGAACACCCATTGAACACCTCACCACATCTACAGCTCGCGGTACTGGTACACCCACTGCACACCTCATCACAGCTACAGCTCACGGCATACCTCACCATGAATACGGCTCTCTGCACACCCCACCACAGCTGCAACTCATTGCACACCTCACCACGGCTACAGCTCGTGGCACAACTAAACCACAACTACAGCTCACGGCACACCTCACCATGGCTACTATTCACTGCACACCTCACCACGGAACACCCACGGAACACCCACTGAACACCTTACCATAGCTATAGATTGCGGTACTGGTACACCCACTGCACATCTCATCACAGCTACAGCTCATGGCACAACTCACCACAACTACAGCTCACGGCAAACCTCACCATGGCTACAGCTCTCTGCATACCTCACCACAGCTGCAGCTCTCTGCACACCTCACCACGGAACACCCACTGAACACCTCACCACGGCTACAGCTCATGGCACAACTCACCACAACTACAGGTCACGGCACACCTCACCATGGCTACAGCTCACTGCATACCTCACCACGGAACATCCACTGAACACCTCACCACAACTACAGCTTACGGTACTGGTACACCCTCTGCACACCTCACCACAGCTGCAGCTCTCAGATATGGTCTACTGCTACTATAGAATAGAATGTGTAAACTTTCGTAATTGGAAATGTATTTTTGTTGCTGTTTTGTGACTTCCAGTGGGCGGGAAAGTCCCTGGCCCACTGTGACGGCTTTAGGGCGCTTGGATAGCCGTCGGATAGGGTTGGTTGGTGAGGGGGAGATTGACACACTGCAACAGGACTTTTTTTGCCTGCTACAGTGGCCAGGGGATGGTTTGGGGGTTGGAAAGACGAACGAACACACTGCAACAGGACTTTTTTTGTCTGCTACAGTGGCCAGGGGATGGTTTGGGGGTTGGAATTCGAACGAACACACTGCAACAGGACTTTTTTTGTCTGCTACAGTGGCCAGGGGATGGTTTGGGGGTTGGAAAGACGAACGAACACACTGCAACAGGACTTTTTTTGTCTGCTACAGTGGCCAGGGGATGGTTTGGGGGTTGGAAAGACGAACGAACACACTGAACAGGACTTTTTGCCTGCTACAGTGGCCAGGGGATGGTTTGGGGGTTGGAAAGACGAACGAACACACTGAACAGGACTTTTTTGCCTGCTACAGTGGTCAGGGGATGGTTTGGGGGTTGGAAAGACGAACGAACACACTGCAACAGGACTTTTTTGCCTGCTACAGTGGCCAGGGGATGGTTTGGGGGTTGGAAAGATGAACACACTACGACAGGACTTTTTTTAGCGAATTTCCCCTATAGGGAAGAAGCTATTACCGAAGGTTGCATGGTAAGACTTAATCCCGAGACCATAATAACTTTTTTTGTTGAGGTCCCCAGATGCCAAAAACACTATTCGTTCAAATTATATATATATATATATATATATATATATATATATATATGGGTCCGTTACCGCGATAACTTTTGAAAAACATGCCCGATTTTGATAAAATTTGGCACAATTGTGTAGAGTAATATTTATGACTTTAAGTTCGAAAACCAGATCGATTGGACTATGGGAAGGGGGTTTTATGGGGTTTTTAAATTTTCCAAAAATCAGGTTTTTTGCATCTTTTACCCTAAACTGTTAAAAGCACTCAATTTTGGTTATAGACATTTTATAGGGCTTAAAAAAATGTGGTATTTTTAATTATTAACCTAGGTTAAATGGTTGTAGAGACAAGTCAAAAAACGCGTCCATAAAATTTCCCATGTTAATCTTATGGGAAAAATGTTTTTGGATTTTCCTCAGATAATTCTACTAAAAACTTCACATTTCTTTTTATCAATCAGTTTAGCTCTACAAAACAATCATTTTGGTGTTTTATTTGTTATTCTACGCCCAACCGTTGCAGAGATATTCAAAGTGCTAAACACAGTACGTTGTCCAATGTTATCCTTATGGAGGATGAATAAAATTTGATATCTTGATTATTTATGAATGTATATTGATGAAAATTGGTATGTGGCTTCAACTAGTTATGGTATATTGATATTTGCACAAAAAGAGTTTTTGTTGATTTTCCCCGTAGCAGCAAACATGCATACTCAGCCCTAAAGTTATTCTTATGGAGAGTAAGTACAGTTGTATATCTCCCTTGATTAAGAACATAATAAAACTTAGTATGTATAGATTCACCTGGTTGTGTTATATTGATAATTGCACAAAAACATATTTCTTCTCTTTCTTTTTGCAGCAAACCTGCGTACCCAGCCCTAATTCTATTTATTCTTATGGAGAATAAATAAAATTCTATATATCACTTACTTATGAATGTACTTTTGTGAAACTTGGTATTTGGCTCTATATAGTTGCGAGGCACATATATATGCATTGCAAATTCGCTGAGTACACAGGGTTTCTGCGAGGGGGGTATTTAAACTTGGAATAGTTAAGAGTAAGGTTGTACATTAGTTTCGATCAATCAAAGGTTAGACGAGGTTTCGGTAAAAAGGGATTTCCAGTCACGCCATATCCCAAGTTATTTATAAATATATGACAGGAAAAATTGTATACAAACACTTGCACCAGGGTCATAGTCATTTTTAAAACATGCGTACAAAAAAATAGTTCTCTTACCTAGAAATATTGCTATAACTGATTATTTACTGAACTAATCTTGTCCGAAACATTCTCTTGACAAGCAGTAACCATAAGAGACAATTTAGTACATTATATGGTAACAAAGCAGCCATTATGGAGATTTACCCGATACTGTATGACATATTGGCGATAACCCAGCTAAAGTAACCTATATAACCAGTGACTCCAAGACGGCATATGGCACATCCATAATACAGCGATCCTTTATGGGTCAGGGGGTCGGGATGCGGATGGCGCAATGTGTCCTGCCTCTGTGCCGGCTGCGCCCTCGGACGCTCAGACTATTAATTTTTAAAGGTTGCAGTGGTTGAATTTGACAAACTAAATTTAACAGTGAATCAAGATCCTTATTTTTTACAGACGTTTTCTTCTTAAAGCTGTTATTTTTTGTCATGAACTTGCTTTGAAATTTTTCCAGTTACAACAAACACGTGTTGCTGTAATAATGTTAACTTATTAAACGAATCAAAAAAAAAGGAAAAAACTATTTGTTATTTAAGAAATTGCTCAAACAACATAAACTCGCCATCACCAACAATGACTTTTAAACAAAAGATGAATAATTAATTACATTTTAGTGTAAGTTTATAGTATTTAATCGAAATCAAAACCGAGCAAGTCACAATAGTTAGAGAAGCCAAACTGTTTTAACACCGTATAATTAAAGCATAATAATTACACACTAGGATTTAGTATCTCATATAATACGTTCAATATGTTCCTAAGGGCAATGAAATTATGAGGAAAATATGGTAATTAATTATAAGCTAATTTAATTTTTTTTTTTTTTTTTTTTTTTTTTTTAGACGGAGATGTGTATTTGAAACATCGACACTGACGGGAATCGAGCTTTGTCTAAGGAAAGGCTTATAATGAAACAGAAAAATGTATAGAGTACTTAATTATGAAAGGAGACCCTACTTTCTGGGTTTATCATAAGAGGTCAAAGACTAAGGGTTAATACGAGGAGCCGAACGTTGCTAGAGGAAGGGCTTATAAAACTAAGCCGGCATGTGCTGGAAGAAGATCTTACCATAAGGGGGTCATTCAACGCTATAAGAACGATGTATAGAAGGAGAGAAGAGGTTGAAACATTTAAAAGTAAAAATACTGTTAGCAAGTCAGGTTGCTTGACGTTTGTCTTTAACCTTGGCCTAGTTGTAAAGATTTTATATTTTTTAATGTGTGATATCTTTTTGTTGCATAGGGGCATATTCTACTTTAGACGAATGACTCCCGAATTTCCAAACCGACCAGTTGTTTGTCATGGTTGGATGTCCAAAAAATCTAAGGCTAGCAAGAGGACAATACAAAAATCTAATATTTAATTCTTGCTGTAACCAATATTTTATAAATGTCAATGAATGTATATGACTCAAAAATACAATTTATAAATATAGATGAAAAATCATACAAAAATATTTTGGACAGTTAGCATATCAATACAACTATAATATAAAAGTTAATGTGGTATTCAAATTTGCAAACATACAAACGGAAACTCATTCATTATAGAGATCAATTTAGTTTTTACAATGAGATTTTCTCGATATGATGTATGAAGTTACAAAGAAGTGGGATATTAATAGGAAAAACTATTCATACTTTTGGAAGTACAGTACATATTACATTTATTTGTTGTGAACAAAACAACAATAAAAGTGTACAGCATAGCATCCTCAATTTTAAAATTAATTTAAGATATTTAAAAATATATACCTACAAAATAAATCTAGGCTTCAATGTAATCCCGATCAGCGATACAATGAGAGGTTTTACTGGGAGAAATGTAAATGTCTGATGAGTTCCCGGAATGAGGGAACCGTTTTCCAATCTTATTTGGCGTCATAGACCAGGAAGCAAATGAAAGAATCGCTTCTCAGTTGCCGGCGGGAGTAGGAGGGGGTGGTTTGGTGGGGTGGTGAGTTGTGGTGGGGGGAGGGGTGGAGCGCGGAGTTTGTGCTTACAAAGGCGATGCTTGATAATGCTGATTAGACTGACACCGCCCGGCTCCTACAGTTGGGTTATTGTTACTCAGAGTCTGCCGAGCCAAACACAACGTAACATGAATTCTACTGTAGCTTTTAAAAAATGGATTTGTAGTCTTTATCTCATACATAATAAACTTGATTATTTTAACTGAATATTTGTTAGTTAATATATTTAGTTACACCTGCGCCTGAGGTGAAAAACTGTAAACAAAAACTGTATTTTAATTAGCTTATCCTATGCTGTAATACAAGCAATGAATGTTTGTTGGTTTGAAAAAAAATCTCGAAATCGAGCGGAAGGAATTTGGAATAAGGAGTTTCAAAAATCAATTCGTTAAAACTCAACCCTATAGGAAAACTCTCTTTCTTGGTACGAAATAAGCAATAACGTAGACAAAAACATTGGGTGGTTACGACTATTGATGGAATAAAATGGGTGTTGGTTTGGAGGGGGAAATTTCCGCCTTTTTTGCTGGTTAAAACTTGATATTTCCTCCTTAAACTATACGAAGCTGACTACGTCCTTAGTAAATAAATGAAACCGCTATTATGACCCAATGATTACTTAAGTTTGTAAAGGCGTATGCCAACCAAGTTTTACAAAGTTGTAACAAAATATTACTAGGTCAAAATTAGGTAGTGCTATCATCTTTAATTTGTATATAGAGCTATATAAATAGGGAAAAACGAATTTCAACAACTGTTGTTGCTCAATAAATAAACCATTTCAAACTAAAAGCTTCCGCACTCGAAGCAAAAATTTAGGAAAGCTTCGTAACAGTTTGTAACAAAGTTTCGTAAAGAAAGGTCCTAGAAAGCTCCAAAAAGCTGTAAATAAATTTAAGACAAATTACAATCAATGACGTTAAACCAAACTAAAACCCTCAGTAGGGGCTTTGTAACAAAACATCAGTGACAATAAACATTTAATTTTCAAATCGAGTAGTTTTACAGCGACGTCGTGTCAGTTACATAACCCGCCGTTATCAGCTGAGCGCTGCAGTCGAGCTTGTGCCCGATAACAACAAAGTGAAAAGATTGGAAGCCGCGGCGGCGGAGTCACGGCGCTCTACTCTCTACTGAGCACAGCACAGAGTGTTAACCTTGGCGACTAGACCGAACAGCGAGTTGTTACTTGCCTTATCAAAAATAATTTAAAGATTAGATTTCATGCTTATTATACAATATTTACAGTCTCTAAAGTACAAATATGCGAAGATAATAGTTGTAAACATGGTGAATTCTTACGATACACTGTTTAGTGTTGTTCAACAGCAGCTTTGTAGTGCAGCTCAGATTGGTTTACAAGTTCCGTCAGCAGTGATGATGATGATCATATGAACACAAACACTATCTAGCGGTGTTTCGGTGAACTACGAGCCACCAAGAGGTGGTGATTCTGCGCCGAACAATCGCGCTTTCAAGCGGAGACATTGGGAACCAAAGGTTCCAACTCTCACCGCTAGGTAGCGCGGGCTGCTCGTTTCATTGATTTATGCAATCTGTAAAGTCGGTAAAGTCGGAAATAGCACACCCACAACACGAATGACTTCATCAAATTGAGATTTAATCCTCTTACCATTATTATTAGTCATCATTTCATGAAATGAAATACCATGGCTTTGATACTAGAATAATATATACACTTCATACTTATGAATTACTAAAAGATATATTTAAAATGATTAATTACAATTTTATTATATTAACAATATAGCAAAGACTATCCTTTTATTGATAATGCTGTGAAAAGTTATGATGTAAATGTTTTCTGTTTATGTATCTTGTATCTTTTTAAGAAGACAGACCGAAAGATAAATTATTGTACAATAAATATCACACATTCCTTAGATTTTCTGTGATTTAGCTATTTTTCAATTTGTAGGATTGATAACAAGAAGTTTGATTTCGTTGGCATACAGTATTTATCAGTGGATTTATACTACCCATGGGCGCACCCAGCACTCCAGCAGCACAGATACCAGGGGTTGTAAAGTCCGTCACGATATTATGGAATCTTGCGTATAATTCTCACTCACCGTCCCTTCCCTTTTACTTTATTGTTCACCACTGCAATATTTCCAAAATGGTTCTGAAAATAAACTTAAAAATTAAAGATAACAAAAACGTGTACTTGAATATAACCAGTTGGCACACAGCACGCTGACGTGAGGGAAGTGAATTTCCATATACAAAACTTTTAAAACTCAAAACCAGTACAAAAACATACATTAATTCAAATTTTTTGAAATCTGAAAACATTGGCTGTTTTGATGCTCCTGGTTTCATTTACCTGCAATGCATGGAATACAATTTTGCGCATTATAAGGTTAGGAGAAGGTCCAGTCAGGCTTGAAAGTAGGCATGAGGTTGCTGGGTATAATAAAAGAACACCAACAAATGAATAACAGGCTTTTCTAATGTAAAACCCCCTTAAGACAATGTACTCTGTTTAGTCGATGTCGATACAAATTTTCTTTTATAACTCGGTAAATCTTTATGCTAGAATGACGAGAGATGGCTTAAAACTTTTGCCTCACTAATTTCCATCTTTTTACATGCATTTATATTACATCTGGGGCTTTTCTGACCTTTTTTGGGCCCAGAAACTCGAAATTTGAAAGATTAATCCTCAAAAAAGAGGTTTAGAGTTTTCCAATTGTTTTGCCCAATGAACTTGTTCAACTGATTATAGAAAGGAACATCCCTACCAAATTTTAAGTAAATCGTACAAAAAACGTGACTGCTAGAGTGCATACACATATATATATCATTTTGAACGACCCCCCAAAACGTGTACAGGGGGTAACGTTAGGAACTTCTATGGTGGTCCCGGGCTTAAGTTTTACCGTGCTAATAGTCCACTTTCCATAGGAAATTCACTAATACTGAATATCATCTTGGTGCGAGTTCTATAATATCTACAATAACAACTGAAGATGTCCATATAATCACAAGAACAACCAGTAACAAAATCTTATCTAGAAAAAAGATTTTGTTATAAAATTATGTTTTGTAAATTCTGAATTCCGACACATTGTTAATCATTGTTATGGAATAAATATTATTATTAAAAAGAGTGCGGCCAAAGAACGGCCTAGCACCAATTCCTAAACTATCATCTTACGCTCTGACAGTTTCATATTTTTACTTTCTCCCCCTATACATAGTATATGGAGAAAGTATTGTTTTCGTAAAAATTTTCGAATTTGAGTTGTTAGTGGAAATATTCGTTTTGGTGCTCCCTGAACCCAAAAAAGTGGTTTTTACGTGATGTCTGTCTGTGTGTGTGTGTGTGTGTCCGTGTGTGTGTGTGTGTGTGTGTGTGTGTGTGTGTCTGTGTGGATGTGTACAGAGCTAGAGCCCTAACCTATGGGCCGATTTTTATGAAATTTGGTATGTAGGTACTAATCCACGATATCTCCAGGCGTTTTTTTCATTTTTTTGAATTTTTGATTTTTAAGGGTAATTATCCCCCAAAAACCGCCAAAAAACATGAAAAATCCAAATTTCTCAAAAACGGCTCTAACGATTTTGATTAAACTTTCGTGGTTTGTAGAACTTTAGGTTTCCAACAAAATGACACTACCCGCATTTCTGCAAAAATGCGGGTTCAGAAATTACAGGACTTAAAAAATCAAAAATTCAGTTTTTTGGATTTTTCATAAAAAATCATAAATGTTAAAAAATATTACTATTCACCATTAAAAAGAGCTCAAAAAACTAAATAAATTAGTATTTTAAATTACTATTCTACGATTGCTAGTTGCGGAGAAAATTGAAATTTTCATTTAGCGGTAAACACAGTACGTTGTCCAATGTTATTCTTATGAGGAATACAAAAATAACTATTTCTCTCTTATTTACTGATCAATTTCATTAAAATTTGATATGCAGGTCAAGTTAGCATTGACCAACAGATGATGTTCAAAATGTGTTGCTATTTAACCATGGGGGGCAAGGGGGCATTTCCCCTCTCAAAACCACTGTGTGTAGCAACGGACTCTATAGTGCCTCCCGAAAAGGGATTTGGGTGGATATTTCTGAAAACAACTATTTTAGACAATTTTCTGTACATTTATCTATACTTCATATTCTATATTTAGTAAATAACAAATATTTTTGTCATTAAAGTTTGGCTAAAAGGGAGAAAGTATGTGTCAGTTTCCTGATACCGTTTATTTAACAATATTATTGTAATACATTTATTACATCTTAATTATTTTAATGGCGTTTTAATTATACTAATTGTGTACTTAAACAATCTCTATTCCTTTGCAATACCGTTTTGCGTACATTTTTGTGCAAATCCAAAATATTTAGTTTATTCTGTTATAGAACAGGAAATGTTTTCATCAATGAAAAGACAAATTGAAATCAAACTAAGAATTGAGCTTGAATATAAGTTTGAGATTTTAAGGTATATGAGAAGCGTCAATTAATTATTTAGCAAAAATATTTACTGGACAACAATTGTGCATAGACACCATTTAACAAAAGTAAATTTTAAAAACAACTAAGGACCAGAAAAAGAAAAAGAAACCTTTACCGTACTCAGGCGTTAAATTGTAATATATGGTTATACCAGACAAATTACATCGTTATATTACACCAGCAGTTTCAATCTTAAACAATGACGATTATTAATGCAATATCTTATAAATGTAGTGAACTTGTAATTCAATAAGATGTCATCACTAGATAACCTATTCTAGTTTATAGATGGATCTTTCATATAATACCTTAATATATATATATACAGCTATGTGCTAAAGTTTTAAGAGTCCCAGCAACACATTTTAACCCTGTTGTTACAAAGTTTCCTAAACAAAACTTCGGCTGTACTACCTCCAAAGAATATTCTAAACTTTTACGCGACCTAAGGGAGTTATTAAAACAGGTATATTTTTAAAATACAGGTAAAAGTTACAGAATAAAAGCAAGTTTTAACTGATTCTCAAGGTCATAACAATGTATAAACTTGTCAGTAGTGGCATCGTTGTTCTGTACTCGCAAGTTTATACCTCAGCTTATGTCATTTCTGCCCGTCTTGTCTGAAGCGTCCTTTATTATTATGGCTAAACATAACTACTAAAACTCTCAGCTAGGAAAAATATTCTAAGACATGTTTAGAAACGCATTCAATACACTTTGATTCTCAGTATTGGAATAGTTTTCCCAAGACTATTTAATATGAAAATAACATATAATGTTCGTACAACCACGAGTGAACACAAAAGCGTAAACTTTAAGTTAAAAAGAAGGTTCTTCTCTTAGAAATGAGAAAGAGCCCTGGAATAATACATTGTTAGTTTGAAAATGTAACAACACAGCCGATTCTATCAGACACCGCTTCGGGTCGTGCGGCTTATTGAAAACAAAATTATGTTTACTTCCACAAGTGAATATTGCACCACTGCCTGCAGTTGTGGCGTTGGCAGTGCATAATGAAACTATCATTTTCTTTAATCGATTAGCTTTTCTTGAGAGTTTCTTGTCATTTTCTATTTAATAACTATGGATATTGGTGCTTAAAACTGCGCTAACAAAGTGATACGATGTAAAAATAACAATTTACGATACGGTGTAATCCACAATTTGAATTGTTCCCATATCGAAATGTATCAAATTTATCAAAGAGTCAAAAACTCATAATGGAGTGAGGATGTAACCTTAGAGTTTTAAGTGTTGTATATGTATCCTATATAAAAGTTAAAATTAAAAACATTAAATCAGTAATGTACATTGTAAAATTAGTAATGTACAATGAAGGTTTCTGAGACAACCGCTAGACGGATTTTAGCAATTTTTCTAGGTAAAGGTAATTATGAATTGAAGGGAATATAGAAACCAGAATTTAAATTTAGAATTATAGTTTAATTAAAATCTCTTTTTTGGTCTGTAAAAAGACTATAGCACCAACGTTAACATTTTATTTTAATTTTAAATAAGCACTTTCAAATCTTAAGGAGTAAAAAGCTGTGAAAATTCAACCCATGTATATGCAATCCCCTGACCTCAGTGCGTGAAGTCGTAATTATAAACAAAATATTCAAGCATTGTGAGACCTTCAGATGTTTTGTTGTTAATTTTAGCAAAAAAAAAAAATAAATAAATACAACCGTAGCAGCAAAAATGCATACTCAGCGAATTTCCAATGCATATTAATTTATATTAATACCACATACCAAGATTTATCAATATACATTCATAAATAAACGATTTATGACATTTTAATTATTCTCCATAAGAATAACATGGCGGCTGAGTATGCAGGAAATAAGGAACCAACACTAAAAATGGGCTTTTGTACAAATATCAATATAACTCAACTAGGTAAAGCCACATACTAAGTTCTATTAATTTATGTTCATAATTAAGGGAGATAACACGTTAATTATTCTCCATAAGAATAACATGGGGTTGAGTATGCAGGTTTGCTGCTATGGGAACTATCGGCCAAAAAATGGGTTTTTGTGGAAATATCAAATAGACCACAATGAAATGAAGCAATATACCAAGTTTCGTCAGGATAAGTTGATAAATAAGCGGTTTATACAATTTTTCTTATCCTCCATAAGAATAACATTGGACAACGTACTGTGTTTAGCACTTTCAATATCTCAGTAACCAATTGACGTAGAGCAATGATTAAAACATCAAATTGTGCGTCTTTTTAAGCTGATTCCAATGAAAAACAATAAAATTTTACTTTTTCAAAAATTGTATGTGAAAAACCCCAAAAAAACATTTTTGGGGTACAAAACCCCCCCAAAATGCCCCTTCGGATAGCTCGATCCGTCTGGTTTTCGAACTTAAAGTCATAAATGCTGCTTTACACGTTTGAACCAAATTTCATCAAAATCGGACCTTTTTTACGAGAGTTATCGCACCCACGGACACACACACACACACACATATATATATATATATATATATATATATATATACAGTTTCGAACAAATGGTGTTTTTGGGGTCTGGGGACCTCAAAACGAAAAGTTACCATGGTCCCGGGCCTAGGTCTTACCATGCTGACTACGGTAATAGCTTCTTCCCTATAGGGGAAATTCGCTAAAATTCATCCACAGTTTTAAAATATAAACTTGAATTTTTTAGGGGATATCACATATCGTATTACACACAACACAAATGTATTACAAGATTTGAAAGCTCATTAATATAGGTAATCGTTTTAAGGTGTTGATAAAATTTAAAACAGATTTTAAAACTCTAAAATGCAGTACCTAAGAACAATTTTCATCAAAATAAATTAATTTAAAGTAATTCCCACTATTCTGAGAAAGTTAGATGACATGAGAACCCCGCTGTTTTCATAAAACATATTGCGGCGGTGAGACTTTCAGCCACCTCGCCGCCTCAAAGGTTTAATTACTTAGTCCAACTTTTACCAACTCATCGTCAACCCTATTAGTCATTAAACCGCTTTGTGCCTGATATACTGTACAGCATGATCTGCTTGTATAACTTTAAACAGGATCTCCCAACTTGTTGTGTTGTGTACTGAGGCATCGTTTGTGTTAAGAAGTTTTAATTCGGGTTGTCTTTTTCAAAACACTGCATTTTATGGTATATTGCAAAGATGATTTTAATTAGGCCTAACAGGTCCAACGGAAAGATTTATGATGAGCTAAACACATTTTTGTCTGTGGAGGAACTGATTAACTTTTACGACTTGTACATGTTATCGTCTGCCATATATAAACATGGAAAGTTGAACCCTGGGATGGTTTTGGATATTTTCTGAATTTTGGCACATGCAGGAAACCTAATGCACATTTTGATATGTATTATGTTGGGATCTCTAAAACACCTTCAAATTTGGCACGGCAGATTTCTCATTCATTCATACGTTGGCATTTCAAATATAGACGAAGCTATGACCCGTGCAAAACATTCACACACACTTCCATATTCAAAACACCTGTGATAAAAAAAAGAAACGAGTTCACACGCAGCACGCTGACGTGAAGGAAGTGAATTTCCACATACAAAACTTTTTAAACTCAAAAACAGTGTAAAAACATACATTCACTTCAATTTTATTAAAATCTGAAATCATTGATTTTTTGGCTGTTTTGATGCTCCTGGTTTCATTTACATGCAATGTTAGGAATACAATTTTGCGCATTGTTAGGAGAAGGTCCAGGCAGGCTTGAAAGTAGGTGCGAGGTTGCTGAGGATGATACAAATACATCAACAAATGAATAACACGCTTTTCTAATGTAAAACCCCACAAAACAACGTACTGTTTTTAGCCGATATACATTTTCTTAAATAACTCAGTAAATAGTTATGCTAGAAAGACGAGAGAGGGCTTAAAACTTTCACTTCACTAATGCCCATCTTAATGCATGCATTAATTTTACGTCCGGGGCTTTTCTGACTTTTATGGGCCTAAAAACTCGAAATTTGAAAGAATAATCCCCAAAAGAGGGGTTTAGAGTTTTAAGATTGTTTTGCCCAATGAACTTGTCCTACTGATTATAGAAAGGAACATCCCTACCAAATTTGAAGTAAATCAGACAAAAAATTTGACCGCTAGAGTGCATACACACACACACACACACACACACACACACACACACACACACACACACACACACACACACACACACACACACACACACACACACACACACACACACACACACACACACACACACACACACACACACACACACACACACACACACACACACACACACACACACACACACACACACATACACACATATATATATATATATATATAATATATATATATACTATATCATTTTGAACGACCCCCCAAAACGTGTTCAGGGGGTCAAGTTAGGAACTTCTATGGTGGTCCCGGGCTTAAGTTTCACCGTGCGGGTCATGCTAATAGTTCACTTTCCTTAGGAAATTCGCAAAAAAAGGTGAAGAAGACATTTCACCTTGAGAATTGTACACTTAAGTCAAGAACACAATTATAACTGGGAAAATAAATAAACACAACTTTAAAACATTCTAAAACAGTTTTAATTTAATTTTCTGTTTTACAGTCCTTAATTTTAAGCAAACCAGAAATGAGATGGTAATTTTAAAGTTAGTTAATGCTCTAAATTATTTATTTTGAATACAATTTCCCTTAAGTATTCAAAATTTAACTCTTCCTTTCAAAACTGTATTTTTGTTCATGTATTCAAAATACTTAAGCTGTGGGATACATACAGTAACAGATTTAAATGCATAACATTTGAAATTGTTTGGATCTTTACACCATCCTCGTAACTGTACTTCTTAACACTCACTCATCACAGACATCAAACCCAAACATCTAGATCAAGTTGGACTCGAACCTGAGATTTTCAACACATTTAGGACAAAAATGTAGTCAACAAATAATTTTTTATTATCTATACATTATATTTTTGTTACAGAGAAAGGATGAAATTTACACTCTTATAACTGATTACTTCTTAAATCGTGCCCACAGTCTAAATACTATTATATATCAGCTGGTGCTCCATGTTTTAAGAAAACAACTATAGAGAAACTAGTTACCTGTGTCGTCGTGCTGTCGGTTAAACTGCTGTTTTGAAAATTGTATCAACGATAGGTTTACTTGTCATATGGTTGTTTTGGGACAAAAAGCCAAAGCTCTAGAAATTCTTCAAATAATAAGGATACTTGTAAGCTGCAGTACATCTTAACACAAGGAAAGTAAGGATGTCGTTAAGAAAGTTTGTCAAGTCTGTATTGATAAGATGTTGCAGGGAGCGGATACACGGGACGGG
Organism: Allygus modestus; assembly: GCA_963675035.1. Classification (NCBI taxonomy): domain Eukaryota; kingdom Metazoa; phylum Arthropoda; class Insecta; order Hemiptera; family Cicadellidae; genus Allygus; species Allygus modestus. The sequence continues at coordinate 38,479,132 of OY776116.1, read as the reverse complement.
GTAATGACTCGAGACTAAACTTAACCGCAATAATACTTTGAGCTCATGTCCTCCCACATACTGAGGCTCGATACAGCTGTGGGTAACACGTTCAGTTGACGGGGATCATCAGAGCAAATTCTACTGGAGGTGTACAGAGTACTTTGAAAAGATTTAGTTTATGTTGCTCTAACGAGTTAGGTTACATTTAATAATTAGTTTTAGTTTGTCACCTGACTCTGCATGGAGATCTTACAGATATAAAGCCAGATGTTTTAAAACTTTGCATTTTACTTATAACCACTATGGTTATTGCCCTCATGACGTATGCAGATTTTAAATAACTAAAATATTTCTCAAAGCTCCAAATAACAATGTGGAAAAATGTGTGATCAAATTCAGCTTTAACATTTGCTGCATTTGATGAAGAGAAATTGTCTGTCTGGAGAGCACATTTAAGACGGGTTTGAGTGACCTAGTAATGAGATAAAATAGCTCCATTTGACTGACATGAGTAGTTTAAACGTTTATGTGTCAGGAAGTATACGGGTTCATTTTCTTCAAACTCTGAACAAATAAAGTAAAAAGTATACTTTGAGTCTCAAATATGTCTACATAGAGAAAGATTTAGAGGGTAAAAACTGCTGTGCAATAAATTATTTTAATGATGATTTGTTAAAAAAATTATCGTTGAAGAGTGGTACGAGCCATAAATAATTGTAAAATTACCGATGCAAGTAATCTTCTTCTGATCATCTTCTTTTATATGGCTGAGAGAGTTTTACAATTAAAATAAGCGTGGACCAATAACCTTTCACTCAATATGTTACAGTTATCTACTTGATATGCAGATATTAATACCGTTAAGTCTCAAAAACGTTTAATTAATATATAATAACAATACTCAATAGGTAGTAAATATTTGTCTAATTGAAAAAGAATACAAGATTACCTATTTCTAACTTTGTTAATCAGGAAAAAAATGTTCGCGTGATTAAAAATATGTATTCGATCAAACTACTTAAGCTGTGAGCTTATAGACATTAACAGATTAAATAAATAACATTTTTAATTATTTGTTTTTTACATTACTTTGTAATTGCACACACATCCAACCAAGGTATCCAGATCAATTTGGACTCAACCTGAGATTTTCAACACATTTGGGAAAAACTGAACCCAAAATAAACCTATAAATGTTCTATAAACCCCGCAAAGGAGAAGAACCAAAATACTTAGGTTTATAAATGTTCTTGAGTACTTTTGTTCTTCTCCTTTCTGTAGTTTAAATCATCCGAACAACTTGTTTTTTAATTTACGAAGTAAGAAATAGATAATTTTTTTTGCAGTTATAAATGCAAGTATAGTATTTTCAAATACGTGTTTAATATAATTAAATAACTTTAAAACAAATTGTTTGAACGTCTCATAAGTTGGGGACAATGGCTAGGTACAGGCATGAATGTACGTAATGTGCTACAATAAACTCTTTATAACCAAAATTATAAAACTAATTTGAAATATTGCCTAGTGTAGATATAGCAAATTTGTTGTTACATTATTTATCTAACATGTTTGTACTAAACCCGTATTGTATAACAACGCAGATAGCCGGCACGAGTCAGGTACTAATGCCCTATTATACTTGTCGTTATTCTGTTGCTGACAAAATGTAATGCATACAATTGTAATCATATAAATGAACATGTATTTAGTTTTATTGTTTGAAACTTTAGTAGTTTTATGAGCAATTGAATGATTTGGTAGATGACTGTTACTGTTTTAGTTCTAATTCACAGTATAAATAATTAACAGATAATTTAAGTAACTCGAAAGTCAAAACAACAGTTTTCTTCTTTTCCTTGGACCTTTACACCATTTGTTTTGATTGTTCCGAGGGTTATAATAAGTTAGTTTACTATTAAATATTCAGTTTTATATTTGTTTAACACTTTTAGGCAACCTAACAATACAACCAAATGACAACGGAAAACTCACACATACTTTACATAGTACCAATTAAAACTCCTATAACACCTATATTCGTGTTTGACATCTCTTCTTCTGGAAGGGGAATTCCTTTCGCTCATTCACCTTTGCCCTAATACACTGCGAAATCTCTCAACTTTGTGAAATATAACAGTAGAATATAAATGAAATATAAGTAGAATGTATAGACCTAGTTATACATTCTAGGAGCCTTGGGGCAAATTATGGCTCTTGTTCTATGAAGATGTTTCCAACTCTAGTCAGTGGGGAAAGCAAAAGAGTAATATCGTGTACTTCTAGTGGAGTGTTTGAGAAGGTTCCCCCGGACGTAAATTTGATTTTTCTCCACTCAATGGCTGTTTTAAAATTATATATTTCTCCATTTGTATCTCTGAAAGAATGTAGTTGAACAAAATTTTTCTGAATTTACCGCTAGTTTAACACCTCAACTGTCCTAAACATGTGGCTTGAAACATTTGGTCAGGACCTAAGCATTAACCCACCACTTCATTTTAATGAAATAGCTATTGGCAATTTGAAGTGATGTAGGAGACCCTTGAAAAGAGAAAAGCAAATGTTTAAGAGCAATAACATAACATGCAATAACATGTTGTTTAGGTTACTGCAGGATTATATCTGCAGTTTTAATAACTTTTAAGATGCATAAATATACTAGTTGTTACACCTGTAATAGAACGTGTTTTTTTAACATAACCACACAAAAGCTCAATGTATGTGTTTTTTATAAAATTGGACGTGATGTTTACTTAATCCAAAAATAAAAATCCAAACATGACCACGAGGACTTAAGGAAAATAGCTCAAAGTGTGGACAATGTTTAGGGGAAGCTGTAAAGTCTCAAGGTAAGGGCTGAGACAAGACAACAATAACCGAGACATGAAGGCGGCGCTTCCCTCAACAATGGCAACTCGTGAAATGTTCATAAGCCTTGATGACCCTGGGAATTAGCAAACGGTTATTTAGAGTTTTACAAAGTTTCTATGATAAAACTTGGAAGTTTTATACGGTTATAATGCCCTGGAGCCATGTTTTAATCTTGTATGTTTACAAAGTAATAACCTTTACATGAACGTTTTTAAACTTTTTGTTCTTAGATATTGGTGTTATAAGGATAGAGTTTAGTTCTAACAAGGCGAGAAAATGTAACACCATTAACCGTCTGATATTTATTTTAAAGTCATGTATAATGTTAATGGTTGAAAATAAAGTGAAGTAATCAAGTAAAAGGTTTAGCGTGGAAGGTTGTACTAAAAGTAACGATGGACATTATAAGTGATATTTGTTTTTAGTATGAAAACGTGTTTAATCCAATCCTAATAAAAAAATTGTTAAAAAGTTAAATTTTACTACATCAACTTCCACTTTTGCTTCAGTATATATTATTTGCAATTCATCAAATGTAATGCTACACTATCATGCCTCATTTATGCAATTGATATAAAATAACATTTTAATAATGAAAGAGTTATGATTTTATAAATAAAAACTAGTACTCTTTACTCTTTGTTATTTAAGGTGGGAAAAACTCAATCAAGGTAAGAATAATTGGAAGAAATATTTATTCTCTTCTGGAAAAGTGTTTTTACTGTCCAATCCTGTTAGGAAAGTTGAAATTGTTTTCTTTAGTTCCCAACGACTTCCGAGGAATATATAAGCATGTAAGTTTTAAATTTAATTCAAAAGACTAACAATTTTTGGTTTAGACGTGTGGGCCCAAACAAAAACAAATTAATCTAAAATATATAACACGCATATTTATGTATCATACATGAATCAGAAATAATGACAAAATTACAATTATGAAGATATAATATAAACTATGAGCCCATGTGGAGCTCCATCAATCGTATAATTAATCTGCAGTTTTAGTGGTTCATTAGCCTGCGACACGGACCGGCCATTGCTCTATGTTGTTGGGTATTTATGACTCTAGAATTACCCCATATACGGTAACAATACACCAGAATACTATCCAAATCAACTTCATTGCCTCCGAATGATATGTTGAAAAGCATTTGCTTATTTCACAATTTAAAATCTGAAAAGTGATTTTCTAATTATAACAATTATATAAATTTATAAAATGTTTTATTTATTTTTGTATATAAATATATAGACAATGTTTTATTCATACCTTATTGTAACACTACAAATTTTAAAAATTAAATACACTGTTTCATAATTTTGTAACGCAATAACTTTATCTCAGCAAATAATTCCAGTTATACGTCTGAAACATACTTAATTTGTAGCTCTAAAACACAGGTTGTAGGTTGATTTATATTATATTTTGGAATTGTATAGACTTTACCCAAATACTTCCTTTTAAATTATATTTTTTCCTCCTGAATTATAGTGGAGGCAGAGTTTTCTTATCTCCTGTATAACATAGTGTAGGTAGAGCGTTTCCCTACCTCTTGAATAAAATTGTGCAGTTTTTAAACATTAAAAGCGATATGTAAAGTTAAGATAAATTTGAATTAGCTATAATCGTTGACTGAGCTTTTAGCTGAATCCATTAACTGAGTATTTATATAAGGTAGAAAAGCAATTTTTATTACGAAAAGCGGACCTAACTTGCTGAGCAGATTTGGTACATAGAATACTCCCGTGCTCGGAGGAAAATTTACATTATTTATTCGCATTTGTTTAAACCGTTGGGTGCATTTTCCGTATAGTTTATTTATTAAGAGAGATATTTTCCTGAATGATAAGCTCTAGGTCGTAATAAAATATGATATACTGCTTAAAGTAGAATTCAATTTCTACTAAGAAAAGTATATTTTGTTAGAAAGACAACGATAAATAAATAAAATTACAACATACATTATAATATTGATATGTTGTAGCACTGTATACAAGAAATGTATCATTGCGTTTGACACACTTCTAAAATGGTTTGCAAACTAAGTCTTTCATAGGAACACAAAAATGATGCATTAATACTAACACAAGTGAGAGAGGGCAGCTCATTATTTTTCTACGATTTTAACAACCTTTTCTTTCAATTTGAACAACTTCTTTTCAATTTCACGATGCTCTCCGTTTCATTCGTAACATTATATTGTTGCACTGCCCATTTATTTAGTTTCTCACAATTCACAATGGAAATTTGTCTTTGACCTGTTTTCTAGCATATCCTTTTCTCAAAGCGATTACATAATGGAGTGAGAATTATATTGGATTTGTATCACGATTGTTATTTAGTAAAAATCAAAAACATAACTAGCCCCTACATTGATTTTGAAATATAGTTAGCAGAATTTTATCATCACAAATAATGATCGTTCAATAAAATTCCAAAATATTCAATACTAGAATTTCCTATGCGTAGCTTGCGAAACTCGTTTTGAGAAACGAGAACAGTAAATAGTTAAATAGTACACAGAACAATGACAGTCTGAAGTTAGATATCCTATACTCTAATATGAGTAAGGTTTGCGTGTCCGAGCTTGCTTGCTTGCAACTCTAATCTTAAAAACGGCACCAACGATTTCCTTCAAATGTTGGAAATAACTAATTTCTGGGATGAAAACAAGTTTGAGACAGGTCTCATCCCAATAAAAACTCAAATAATATAAAAAAAACGAAAATGAAAAGTTAAACAAATTAACATTGGGCTTATGGAGTTTAAAAGCAAAACAACAGACTTGTAACAGATGTTCATAATCAACCAGGGAACTGTCAAAGTAATACTCGTGTTGTTTGTAATTGTTAACATATGGTTTCCTGAGAGAAGAGACTGTAACTCTTAAGTGAAGATTGCATATATAGAGTGGTTGTATCCAAAATAAAGCAAAGGGACATTGAGCTAAAGATAACAACTGAAGTAACCTTAAATATGCAGAAAAGAGGCAAATGAGCTATACAAATCTGATAATCAGTTGGGGAAGAGGTGAAATATTACTCCAAGTCAACTAAACAAACAGACTGGCCTTCCCCGAGCAAAGATTGACCCCCAGGTACTAATCCTTATAACAGCTGTTTATTCAATTGAATTGAACTAAGAAAATACACATGTGACCAAAGAAAACCAAACCAAATAAAACTCCCCTCCATATGAATAACATGGGGACTTGGAAGTCCTGTGGGGCAGAGCCCTGAGACCTAAATCGAAAATGAGTTGCTCACTGCAATCGCTAGGTAATTTGTTCCTCTTTAAAATGATCCATAAATTAACTATTTTGAATAATCCGTTGAGGAGGGAAGGGATTTAAAGGTTAACATGAAACAGTGTGGGAGTTTAAAATTATGGGAGAAACAGATAAAACGTGAAATGCTTAAAACATGAATCGGAGCCTGCTTGCTCGCTTTGTGTTTGACAACTCTGATATTGTCTCTTATATGTCAACCTCCATGGAAAAAAAACAGCAACATCATTACGATCTATGTGAAGGTTTACGACGATCGTCGGATATGAAAAAACGTATGGTCAACTATGTTTAACGTATGGTTATTTACAAGGCTAATTTATTTTCTCCATTCTATAAGTCATTCTAGCAAAGCTTCACTTCAACCCACTCTGATGTTCTTCTAGCAATGTACAACTCACTTTCGATAAACCTTTCTTCCAGCATAGATCAACCTCCTTTTATAACAACTTCTTTCAGGAAAACTCAACCTCTATAAGCTTATAATAAAGCTCTATTTTCCTAACTAAGAATTTCATTTAGCAAAGCTCAGCCCTATTTACAAACCTTTGTTCTAAGATAACTTGAACACCGTACATTTGTTGTCCGGAATTTGTGACAGCACAGTTATGCATAATGCGACATAACTTGAACAGTTTTATGCAGAATACAATTACACGCATCAAAGAACATGGACAAATTATATGTTAGTTCCTTGCAGCAGAACCATATACAGAGATAAATGAAGTATGTACGGAAATAGTTACGGATTCTGATTCCCAAGTTTATCCACTTTTATGGAAGATTAAAATTTACACTGTAACATCAGAATCTGAGTAAATAGACAATTTAATGGCTAAACGTTATAAACGCTCTGCAATGAAAATAGTTTACAACCAGAAATTTTAATCCACATAAATAAAAAAAAACTTATCGAGTTATTTACTTTTGTAAGTAACGCAGGTTTTTGTTGTTTAAGGAAACTTTGGAAACTCCGCTTTGTGCGTTACAACGAACAACAAGACCTAACAATTTAAAACTACCGATTCTTTGATGAAAAGAAAAACAAATTTCCCCAAAAGAGCATCTTTACAATAGAGCTGTATCTTTCACGGTATAATGCAGTTTCTTAACTGTTCATTGTTCTAATTAGACACAAATCCGCCTTCTGCTTGTACTTTTAACAATTTACAAATAATAAGACCGTAATTAGGGGTAACTTCAAACTTTAATTGTTGCTAACAAGGTGCTGATGTTCTGCAGGTGGAGTCTTGTATAGGCTTTGGCATTGTTATAGTTTTAGTAATTATTTTATTTGAAAACCCCCAAAATATAAACAGCTAAAACCTATTTACTGAACAACAAATTCAAATTCACGTTAAAATTGACGTATTTTGCCGTGGCTTGCTCCGCAGGTTTTAAAGAGCATACATATTACTTTAGGTAAAAAATTAGTTTTTCAGTTGAATGTCATAAATTAAATTATAACCCATTTTAGCGAATTTCCCCTATAGGGAAGAAGCTATTACCGTAGGTCTCATGGTAAGACTTAAGCCCGAGACCATGATAACTTTTCATTTTGAGGTCCCCAGATGCCAAAAACACCATTCGTTCAAATTATATATATATATATATATATATATATATATATATATATATATATATATGTGTCCGTAAGCACGATAACTCTCGTAAAAAAGGTCCGATCTTAATGAAATTCGGTACAAATGTGTAAAGTACCATTTATTTGAACGCGTTCGAAAACCAGATGAATCGCACCATCCGAAGGGGGGTTTTTGGGGGGTTTTGTACCCCAAAAATGTGTTTTTTGGGGTTTTCACATGTAATTTTTATTTATATCAAATTTTAATTTATACCATTGAATTCAGCTTAAAAAAACAAACAATTTGGTATTTTGATCATTGCTCTACGTCAATTGGTTACCGAGATATTGAAAGTGCTAAACACAGTAGGCCTACGTTGTCTAATGTTATTCTTATGGAGAAAAAGAAAAATTGTATATCTCGCTTATTTATGAACATAAACTGGCGAAATTTGGTATATGGCTTGATCTGGTTGTGGTTTATTGTTGTTTGCACAAAAAAAATTTTCGCCTATGGTTCCTGTAGCAGCAAACCTAGGTACTTGGTCCCCATGTTATTCTTATGGAAAATACTTAAAATGTTATATATCGCTTATGTATGAATGTATACGGATGAAACTTGGTATGTGGCTTCACTAAGATGAGTTCTATTGATATTTGCATAAAACCCCATTATTTTGTGTGCCTTGCTGCAGCAAACCTGCGTACTCATCCCCAATGTTATTCTTATGGAAAATAAATAATATTTTAAATATCGCTTGTTTGTGAATACATTTCTTATGAATCCTGTTAAGTGTTTTAATGTTTTATGTTATATATTCATTGTAAATTATAAACTGAGTATGCAGGTTTGCTGCGATGGGGGTATTATAAAATCAACATTTGTTTTGTCTGAAACAAATCCAATAAATTTATCAGATGTAGTGTTTGATTGCGATTTACGGTGTTAAAGAGTTATTATTGATTGTATCACACATACCCACAATCTTCTGATTATTTTGTGGAAAAACCACCATGTTATAAATTACTTTTACTATATAGAATGTGATTTGTGACACAATTTAAATTTTAAAATTAATTTTGATTTATTGTCTAATGTTTCCTTAACTATGTTTTTTTCCTGCACAGAATTGATTGTACACGTTCAGCAGATCAAATACGTGATACTTAAATATGGCGTAATCAAGAAGGGTACAGGAAATAAAGGAGCTTAGTCACATTTTCATAAATTTGCAGAGTACGTGGGTCAGGGTTTTTTCCCATGCTGTTTTGTCATGGACATAGCACTTTCATTCCAGAAACGAATAACGCATAGGTTAAGCGTTAAAAACACTACAAGCATTGAATATACTCAATGTTACAAGTTACCGTTGATAACTAAAACAATTGGACTTAGCCCATTTATTTCCTGTGCCCTTCTGGTTACTACTCCGGATAGTGTACCGGCTACTACTCCTGCTACTATCATGTCTAGTTACTATCCCGGCTTCTATCCTGGCTACTATCCCGGCTACTATCCCTCTCTACAGGCTACTATCATCACTACTTACTACCCCGGCAAGGAACATAAGAGTATCTAGGCTCCGGAATACTCACTTTTCAAGGTCGTTGGCTCTCATGATAGTCTGCCCCAGCCGGGTGAGGATCTCCAGCATCAGTTCTGGATCTGCGTCATTCTCCAGATCTGTCAGGTACCCCTTGTGCCTGCAACATCCATCCATCTATATAATACACATCAAGATGTATATTATATTTAAATAAACCGTCTAAACTCAAGCAACGATTTTAAATTTTATAGCATAGAAAGGTATACTTTATAGCACCACTTTGTTTACTACACAATATTTATTCTAAAAAAATATAACATTATTTATATTTTGTTTACTACACAACTTTTATTTTAATTTTAAGCATTTTAATGTTGTCGATGAAAACTATTGTCAAATTTGTTTTTATACTAGCTTAATTTGTGTAACCGTTTTAATTTGGTCTCTAAACTGTGAATAAAATAGTTTGTAAAGCTGATGATATTTATTTTTCATCAAAATATTAATCAATTTACAATATTGTAACAGCTGAAACAAATTAAATTTTAAGACTGGGCTGCAAAAATAGTATGCCTCTCATTATTTGTACACCAAGGAAGAAAATATATGGGAAAATATAATGTTGATACAAATCTATATGAATAAAACTAGTTTTTAAGTTTGTACATCGATAAGAATCTTAAAAATGTTAGTTATTTTGATATTTTGTTCATAACATAATTAAATACCCCCATAGCAGCGAACCTGCGAATTTCCAATGCATATATATGTATATTAATATTACTTAAAGCCACATACCAAGTTTTATTAATATACATTCATAAAAAATGATTTATGACATTTTAATTATTCTCCATAAGAATAATGTGGCGTCTGAGGATGCAGGTTTGCTGAAACAAGGTACACAAAAAATGGGTTTCCCAACTAGGGTGGTAGGGTTTGGGTGGTACTCAACTAGGTAAAGCCACATACCAAATTTTATCAACTTATGTTCATAATTAAGGGAGATAACATTTTACTTAATCTCTATAAGAATAACATGGGGCTGAGTACGCAAGTTTGCTGCTACGCGAACAATCGGCAAAAAAATTTTTTTTCATGCAAATATCAATAGACCACAACTGTATGAAGCAATATATCAAATTTTGCCAGGATAAGTTAATAAATAAGCAAGATATGCAATTTTTCTTATTCTCCATAAGGATAACATATGTACTGTTTTTAGCACTTTCAATATCTCTGTAACCAATTGACGTAGAGCAATGATCAAAACACCAAAATTGTTTTTTTTAACTGAATTTAATGGTGAAAAATAAAATTTGATGTACTAAAATATTATTCATAAAAAACTCAAAAAACCCATTTTTGCGTTACAAAACCCCCCCAAAAATACCTCTTTGGAAAGAGCGATCTGGCTGGTTTTCAAACTTAAAGTCATAAATTTTGCTTTATATGTTTGTACCAAATTTCATCAAAATGGAACCATTTTTCCGAGAGCTATTGCACCCACGGACACACACACACACACACACACACACACACACACACACACACACACACATATATATATATATATATATATATATATATATATACAGTTTTGAACTAATGTGTTTTTGGCATCTGGGGACCTCAAAATGAAAAGTTATCAAGGTACCGGGTCTAGGTCTTACCATGCCGACGACGGTAATAGCTTCTTCCCCTTAGGGGAAATTCGATAAAATCGGTGTTACCCAAACATATGTTATGCTCGGGTCAGATTTTGTCCGCTTTCACAACAAATATATTGAAAAACAAACAAACAATTGATTTTACTAAATGATAATTAAATAAAAGCCTCGTTCGGTTGCCACCGTCACTCTTAAGGCAATTAGCACTCATTGGTGATCTGCCCCATTTTGGAAATGATTTATTTATGCTAACCATGATAAGACTTAAATAAGTAAACATCTTTAGTTTGAAGAAATAGAATTTTATACCTGTCTGCGGGTTGAATGCGAAGAACTAGATATGATTATGAAATAATAATAGGAGAGTAATATGTTCAAGAACATGTTTAATTTATCTTAGGAATAAGAACAAAGTTGTATTAAGTGAGTGCCAAAGTGGACGACATACATTCAATACCCCCGTCGCAGCAAACCTGCGTACTCAGCGAATTTCCAATTCATATGTATGTGACTCACTACTAGATAGAGCTATTTAACAAGTTTCACAAAAATACATCCATAAGTATATGTAATGCTACATATAGCATTTTAGCATTTTATTTATTCTCCATAAGAATAACATTAGGGTTCAGGACGCAGGTTTGCTGCAACGAGGGAGATAAGTAATGTGTTTTTTTGCAATTATCAATACAACTGAACCAGGTGAAGCTACATACCAAGTTCTCTTAATGTAGGTTCATAATTAAGGGAGATATACAACTTTACTTATTCTCCATATGAATAACATGGGGGCCGAGTATGCAGGTTTGCTGCTACGGGGACTATCAACAAAAAACTCGTTTTTTGTGCTAATATCAATATACCACAACTAGTTCAAGCCACATACAGTACCAAGTTTCATCAATATACATTCATAAATAATTGAGATATAGAATTTTATTTATTCTCCATAAGGATAACATTGGGCAACGTACTGTGTTTAGCACTTTGAATATCTCTGCAACGGTTGGACGTAGAACAACGATTAAAACACCAAAATGTTTGTTTTGTTGAGCTAAACACATTAATAAATAGAAATGTGAAGTTTTTAGTAAAACTATCTGAGAAAAATCTAAAAACCTTTTTCCCATAAGATTAACATGGGACACGTTTTTTTGGATTTTCTCCGCAACCACTTAACCTCGGTTAATGATTCAAAATACTAAATTATTTGTTAGCTTAAGCTCTATAAAATGGCTGTAACCAAAATTGAGTGTTTTTAATATTTTGGGGTCAAATTTGCAAAAAACCGATTTTTGTAAAATTGTAAACCCCCATAAAACCCCCTTCCCATAGTGCGATCAATCTGGTTTTCGAACCTTAAGTCATAAATGCTACTCTCCACATTTGTGCCAAATTTCATCAAAATCGGGTGTCTCTTTCAAAAGTTATCGCGGTAACGGACACACACATATATATATCTCTATATATATACAGATATATATAAATTTGAACGAATAGTGTTTTTGGCATCTAGGGACCTCAAAATGAAAAGTTATCATGGTCTCGGGCTTAAGTCTTACCATGCCACCTACGGTAATAGCTTCTTCCCTATAGGGGAAATTCGCTAAAAACAAATTTACGACCACATAACTATTTACAAACGTAATTTGAGGTTAATTACATTCTTAAAATACCAAATAAAGCAGTAACTAAGAGTTTCACAGATTGAACTGCGTTTCTTTCTAAAACGCTCTTTACGAGTGAAACCTGCCCATTGATAATGAGAACCAAACCATCAGAGCTGCGAGGATTACTAATGTCTACGGCTCAGTTATTTGGGCAATCAGCTGATCACCTGTGAGCGCACAATGTGACAGTACTAACAGCTGATTGACATTGTACCAGGGGGTGAGTGGAGAGGGGTTAGTCATTATAACTTACCTGTGTGCATCAATGAATTCACATTGTGCTCTATACGGATCAACGGGTGTGTCGGATATACGCCGTATTATTCTACGAACGACTGCTGTTTCTTTATTAATGATTTCCATTGTCCATGAAATTGGCAATGCTATTTTAAAATTTAAAAGCAAAACATACTTAATTAGTTGTTACAAAACCGTATAATATTCAAACCAAGTAATTAAAACATACGTATCTCCAATTCGGTTATGGTAAAACTATTAGCTGATTCCCTACCTGGACTTGTGGATGTTATGGTCAGTTACCATATGGAGACAATTTGATGTGTTCATTTACATTTGATTTCTTGCCATATAGCTAATTCCCTTCTCGAGGACGAGCCCTTCTACGTTTACATTCCAGCGTTGGCCAATAAACGATCTACAACCATTGCCAACCTGTTGAACTACATCTGTTTATGCAATCGTCTCATCCAATAAAACCGGATACCCATAATATTTACAGTGGAGTTTTTTAATGACAATATTGTGGAGCCTTGAAGAATTAAAAAAAACCGGAATAGGTTATGTTTGAGATCGTCTCTGATAAATAATTAGATCGTGGATGAGATCAAAAACACATCTATATTTAAAATGTTATTCGGAATATACTGAATAAAATAGGAATTCTGTGGTACCAAATTAAGTGTTATCGTAAAAAAGTCATACAGCATGGCTCTAAACATCTACTAGTAGTAAGATGTAATAATTTCTGGCTGACAGTATTATTACACAGTATTACTGCTTTATGGCTGCTTTATAGCTGTCATCAAAATAAAATATTTTTATTTAATAAGAGCAAAAAATGTAATGTGCTAATAAAAAAATTGGAATAAATGGTACAAATCGTGTATTGTTTTGCATTTATGTTTTTTTATAATCTCCAACGTATATGAGCTAGCTGACATAGAAGATACCCCAACTAAAACTTTTGAAAATTCGTTCACTCCCAAATAATATTGACGAAGGTATAAAATATAGTGGTATTTATGTTCCAACAATCTGATTCCAGCACTGATCCAACAACAATAATAGCTTTTCATTAATAATAACAGTTATTTTAATATTCTATTTCATGGTATTTTCCATAAAAAGGGTGGATTAAGTTGTTAGTGTTAGATACTGTTTGAAATTCCACATTTAATTTCAATACCGGAGTAGTTTGAAATACGGGGTATTATTTTTTATTTGTAGCGATCACTAGCTGATTGAGAAACCCTTACGGTACAAACACAGTTATAGTTGCGGCATTTTGAGAAGGAGTAAGTCAACGAAATGAACATAAAACAAGAATCCTCCCCTCTAAAACATTTTGGGGAAGTTAAGTGAAATTGAGAGTTGGCGACAGCTTCATAATATCAGCCGCGCTCGTCTGAAACCAATCACAGCCTAATACCTACAGATCGAGCGGGAGGTTCCGCTAATACTCGGGGATTTACCTACATTCGTATTTTATTATCGCATTCCAAATGAAACGCACTGGGGAGTTCTGAGCACGCTACGTGAATCGCTTCAACTCGATGACAACTTTTTCCGTGTCTTAAATAGATTCTGTGATACAAATTCTCTACGGAATCGTAACAAATAAGTATTTCTGTAGGGATTTATTTTATTTAATGACTTATAGTAATTAAAGGATCAAGGAAATGTTGCATACTTGACTGGAAACAAGGCCTGTGGTATTTTAGTAAAGGGGAATTAACTAGATTGCTGCCTCAGGTTTCACATTGTGTGTTTTGGGTTCACGGTAAATTAAACTTCTCGGTACCGGTATCCGACATGTTAAAATATCACACTTTTAAAAATTAACAGGCTTTTAGGTACATAAATTATTTAGAATTAACACAATGCTCAAGAAGTTTTATAGTTTTAGCTTTTAGCGAATATCCCCTATAGGGAAGAAGCTATTACCGTAGTCGGCATGGTAAGACCTAGGCCCGGGACCATGATAACTTTTCCTTTTGAGGTCCCCAGATGCCAAAAACACCAATAGTTCAAAACGGTGTATATTTATTTATTAGTAAGAAATAAAGGAATAAACCTTGAGTACCCTTTTGTCATTTTTATCCTACACGACACGTTTTTCGACTTTCAAGTCATCTTCACAGTGTAAGTACATTAACCTAATATATAAATGTGTGGGTGTGTGTCCGTGAGCACAATTACTCTGGTAAAAATGGTCCAATTTTAAAATGTTTTGAAATCTGGTACAAACGTGTAAAGCAACATTTATGACTTTAAGTTCGAAAACCATTCAGATCGACCTATCCGAAGGGGTATTTTGGGGGGGGTTTGAACTATAAAAATGATTTTTTGTTATTACTTAAGTATCATTTTTGAAAAAGTCTAGTTTTAGTTTTCACCATTAGATTCAGCTTAAAAAACATACACAATTTTGTATTTTGATCATTGTTCTACGTCAACTGGTTACAGAGATATTGAAAGTGCTAAACACAGTACGTTGTCCAATGTTATTCTTATAAAGAACTAGCTGGTACCTGGTGCGTTGCTGCCGCAGAAGAGGCATTGAATTTGTTTGATGTCAAATACTTGTTCATTTTCAATATGAGCTCATTCGCTTCGCTCACTTGCTCAAACAAAAAAAGTTTGAGTTGCCATTCAAGTAGTTTTTTATTTCCATTATGAGAGTTGCCATTCAAGTAGGTTTTTTATTTCCATAATGATAAACAGCTGTTTACAATATTTTAAGTTATAGATATCTTCTAATATATAAAAATCAATGTTTGTACGTTCGTAGTTTATGCGCTGCCATACCGTTTATCCGATTGCTTTGAAATTTTGTATAGTAGCACAGGTTAACCCTGGGAAAGTTATAGGCCATTAACTGAAGTTCTAGGGCATTAGGGCTGTGCCCCACTGGACTTTAAAGTTTCAATGTTAATCTTATGGAAGAAAGATTTCTTTTGAAGAGGCATGAAATTTGTTTTATGTCAAATACTCGTTCATTTTCAATATGAGCTTGTTTGCTTCGCTCACTCGCCTCCCGGTTGAGCTGGTTTGCTACGCTCACTCGCCTATCGAAAAAAAAGTTTGAGTTGCCATTCAAGTATTTTTTTTGTTTCCATTATGAGAGTTGCCATTCAAGTAGATTTTTTATTTCCATAATAATAAACAGCAGTTTACAATATTTTAAGTTATAGATATCATCTGATAAAATCAAAATAAATCTTTCTTCCATAAGATTAACCTTGAAAATTTGAAGTCCAGTGGGGCACAGCTCTAACGTCCTAGGACTTCGGTTAATAGCTTATAACCTTTCCAGGGTTAACCTGTGTTACTATGCAAAATCTCAAAGCAATCGGATAAACGTTATGGCAGCGCATAAAACACGAACGTACAAACATTGATTTTTATATATTAGATAAGAACAATTTTATATCTTGCTTATTTATGAATGTACACCAATTAAACTTGCTATATGTCTTCATCTGGTTGTGGTCTATTGTTATTTGCACAACAAAATTTTTAACGATGGTTCCCGTAGCAGCAAACCTGCGTACTAAGCCCACATGTCATTTTTATTTAGAATAAGTAAAATATCATGTCTCCCTTAATTATGAACATAAATTATTAACAAAACTTGGTATGTGGCTTCACCTATTTGAGTTCTATCGATATTTGCATAAACCCCATTTGTTGTATTTCTTGTTACAGCTAATCTGCTTACTCAGCCCCCATGTTATTCTTTAGGAGAATAATTGAAATATGATATATTGCTTATGTATAAATGCATATTAAAGAAACTTGGGAAGCGGCTTTATGCTGTTACAAGACGTATATATGCATTGGAAATTCGTTGAGTACGCAGGTTTGCTGTGATACGGGTATTTAATTTTCTTATGTTATCCTGCCTTCGATTATTAGCCATTTTAGTTCTTTTTGGAGCAAAATGCATTACTAGTTGAAACTTGAAATATAGATTTAGTTTTGGACCAATTTCCTGTGGTGTTATTGATCTGGAGAAAAGAGAATGAAAATCATAACGGAGCACTACGAACATAAAAGAACATAGCTTAATATTTTTTAAATTGGATATCAGTATTATCTGATTGACCAACTTCAAACTACAAATATAACAATAGAACGAAAGTGTCCAAAATATAATTTGAAAATTATTGGTTTCAACAAGTCCAATGATAGAATATGGCGATGATCGGTTGACTCATCAAAATCGATTTCATTGTCCCCTTTAAAATCTATATTTATCGTATTTTAATAACCTGAAAAAAGCTAAACATGTATTTTCCAGAGTTGTATGGTAATTGTTATTGTGATGTAATTATAAATCTATGTAGTTACAATAAAAACAAATTAACAGTCTCGTTATGGAACCATATTTATTCCAGTTAACCTTGATTGTATATTCACTGTAGCCGATATACAGTGTATATAGTGTATCGTCAAGTGTATACTAACCCTGAGTAGGGCAGGGACTGTGTGACGTGGCTGACTGACAGTACAACGACCAGGACCAGGACGATAGAAGAGCTCAGGACCACAGCTGATGGGGGCATCGTCATCTGCAACAAAAAAAATCAGGTGAGACTCAGTGTTACCAACATAGGAAATCATAATTTCCCTACGCTGGATAAAAATTCCTTTTTTCTTACATTCTTTCATACTTTCACTTTCCCACAACTGCATATTGAAGGGTTGAATATACTTTAGGAAAAAAATCTTTACATTCAATACACCATTGTCAACTGTGATATACATATTCAACCATTAAGTCACTTGTCAGTGGTACATATCAGTTGTTGTCAGTGTTATATTTATTATAAACTGACTTGGAAATGCACTATGGTCACGATTACACGGTATTGTATTTGTATCTCATGACAGTGTATAATGTTTTAATTTAATGCTATTTGGAAACTTTACCTTAAAAATAACTGCCTAAGTATGCTGGATTTGAACCTTTCAAACACCACTATTAAAACTACTTTGACTATACGACTTTGTTTGTAAAAGTTATAATTTCAGATAGATTTTAAACGTATTTTTAAAATAATATTCAAAAGGAATAAAACAAAAATTCACATATATACTTTATAAGTTAACCATTCAATTTTGTGTTAGTACTCAGTTACTTATTAATGTTTAGAATACTTTTCCATCTACACAAACCGTGACAATTCAATAAACTGTCTACTCTAACGCTACTTACGCATTTAGAATCAACCAATTAGACAAAAACTTAGGTTAAACACTATTGAAAAAGTTAATAAATAATTTATTTGTCTAAGGTATAACATAAAGAGTAATAAATTTAAGAAAAAACACTAGAAAAACTTTGGGGTCCTCATAAATTGAATAAAACTTCAACTTTTAACTTTTGTCACCTCTCTATCAGCCAAAAGTCCCTCAAAAGGGATTAAAATCCTTTGGGAGGAAATTCTCTAACTTTAATTCAACTCAAAATACAAATAAAGTTTTCCAGTTAAACAAAAGATAGCGTCATGTTGGATAGAATTGGTCTGATTGATACAATCCACAGATAAAGGCCGTAATCGCACTGGGAGTTTACCCGGCCTGATCCGCTTGCGGCGATCCGATCTGGTGCTCACCACTCGGGAACATATTCTTCGAGAGGGACACGAGTGACCAGCTTTGGTTGGTATTACAGATAATTGTAAAAACAATTGTGTTTTAATAGAGTTATTTTATCATGTAGATTAATTTTTAGAAGAAGTATTTAGAATCATTTACCTTTTACAAATAGGTTTCTGATTGGGAAATAATTAAGATCATTTAGGAACTTTCTGTATTGTTGTAAAGTGGTTAAATTGTATTAGCTTGGTTACTAATGGTTACTAAGACCACTCTTTGGATAGGCTTATTAAAAATGGGCTAATAGCTCATTGAGTTTCAATAATCTATTAACTTGAATTTTAGTAGATTCTAAAACTGACACCACGAACCAAACTTGTGAATTTGTTTAGTACTGGATGTAATAAGTTATGTCTCACGACCCTACAAAATACAGAATGACTCATAAGTCAGTTGTTGCTAGAAATTGTTAGTGGTTGTAATAAAGGAGGTCAGTTGAAAACAGCCGATACAACAGCAAATCTAGAATAAAATAATGGAATAAGAGAATAAAAGAAAAGTTTATATGGCAACAAAGTGGAACACCTCTGCATTATGTAAACCAGTTTCTAGATGGCAAATTTGATGAATAGATTGGGAGACTGGATACTGGCCGGATAGATCTCCAGACCTGACACCGATGGATTTTTCAGTCTGGGTAACTCTAAAAAAATAAACATTAGAACATTTAAAGGATCGAATCGAATCAGAATTTGAAAGCCTACAATCAAGGAAGATTTTTGACAGAACGTGTACGTCAGTGTTGGAAAGATTCAAAACAAGCATAGAACAGCACATTTTGAAGCGAAACTGAATACATGTGGAGGATACTTAAAATGATGCTCAGAGTTTTTGTATTAAGGGTGCGCCCTACCCAGATTGAATTCATTGTTGTTTAGCGCCACGCCGGCGCCGCCAACAAGCAGGGCCATGCATATTTACGCTTGAAGACCATTTTGTTCTCCTCGATCGCACAGTTATTTTACAGATTTCTACCAAACTATTTGCAGTTTCACACTTTTCAGATTCCAATCTAGGGATCATACGGTTCCTTTTCTCCAAAATAATTTTTCTCCATACGTTAGGAATCATTAGAAAAACGCTTAATTTGAGAACATTACTAATGGCCTACCACTTATTTTGAATTAAAATCACGATTTTTAAATCGTATGATCTCTAGATGAATATTTATTGAATTAAATAACATCAAATTATTTTTAATTGGTTAACAATTTAGCCTACAATGAGGGAGATGCAAACCCCTTACTTGAGCGTGCGGAAGGGAGGTACGGCGCACCCTTAATAATAAATTTGAAGTAGACATACTATTTCATCAAACGCATATTTTACAACTGGCTGATGGGGCACTTTATATTTACACTTACACTGTGCTTACTTACAAGATGCTACAAGTT
This sequence comes from Allygus modestus, assembly GCA_963675035.1. Taxonomy (NCBI): domain Eukaryota; kingdom Metazoa; phylum Arthropoda; class Insecta; order Hemiptera; family Cicadellidae; genus Allygus; species Allygus modestus. The sequence continues at coordinate 38,459,225 of OY776116.1, read as the reverse complement.
AATCAATATCATGTTCTAACATTTACTGATTGGGCCTTATGATGTCCGGTGTGACTGGTTGAAACCGATTGCCTTGTATATTTTCCCAAAATACAAGTATTTTATTGTATTATTGTATTTAGTTATTAGTATTGTATTTTTTCCATATTGCATCTATTATGTATAACTACCAGCTTGTATGTAAGTGCAGTGTACGTTAAATATATTTTATAGTATTGTGAAACAACATTTTTGTATCATTTAATCGTAACAACACGTATCATGCTACTCAAAACCTTGTTTTGTACCACCGGTCATTAGAATTCGCCTCTCATCCACAGTTTAAAAGCTCTTCAGACGTTTGGATGTATTTTTTGAGTACAGCTATTTTTAGAATAAACATACCTTTGAAAAAACTTTCTTCTGTGACATTTTTATAGATAAAACTTTAAAAGAGGGATTTAGGGACAGAAGATCAATCAGTCAATACCAAAGTTGTGCCTGTCGGTCTGTCTACGTCATCAGTCCAAACACAAGAAGGCGACAAGGAAAGGTACTTTACTTGAAGACACCTTTAATTACTGCCTCGACAGTATTGTTAATTACGAGCAGTTTTTATTTTTTTGCTCAATCTTCTTCACATATCAGTGAGTAAGACCAACAGCTTAAGACCTTTTAGCAAAAACCTTACAATAAATATGTACAAGGCAAAATATCATCTGCTGCGATTTAAAAAAAAAAAAAAAAAAAAAAACTTTCATGACTTATGATACTGCGTATGTTTTAAATGACAAAAACGGTCGTGTACAATAGCTCTTAACAAAGAATATTCTGCCTTGTAAAAACACTAACTGTGAACAAGAACCTAATTAGGTTTATTAGGATAATTATCAGTATCATGTATGTAAAATAATTCAATATTTTGACTTAAATGTAAATCACATAACGTGAGTAAGATAAACATCATTATATGTTATTTTGTTCAATAACAATAATAATAAATACTTAAGAGAAATCATTTACATACAACATGAAAGACACGTTACAATGATGTTATAGCTTAACACATTAATGGCACTAACTTATTAAATACTCCGATATATTTTAGTAAAGTATTAAATCCTTGAATGTAATCCAACTGATGATGAGAACATGTGAGTTATTCTACCGAGGATTTATTGGCGTATGAAGCCCAATGTACCGTGTACTTCTCCTAGCGCGGATATAACGGCCATGTATTACTACAGATTCAAGAGTTTGATGACAACCTAGCTATTTATTTTTGTTGTAAAGTTTGTGTTTTTATATCAAACTAAATGCGTCCCTTTTGAATAAATTAATTAGCTTATATTATTCAATAACTCACGGAGTAGTTTTGTAAATCTGCCATCCTACGACAAACTTGCTGGATCGCTTGTATTATATAAAGAGAATGGGAAAACGATTTGAAATAACATATGCAGTAAAATAGTGACAGTTATCTATATTATTAATACGCTACATGCAGTTTAGCTTATTTTTCAAATTTAAACTCCACCTGAATACCTTAATATTTCAATTGTCACTAATTTGAAAATATAGAGTTCAAATGTAAGTAGTATTTGAACTAAAACTGTCTGAGATCTAATAAAAAGTTAATAAGCACCCAAGTACTGAATGGAGTTGGAGCGATTTAGGGTTAAGGAGGCATCACAATGTTCCCCCCTCCTCCCCTCACCGTTTTGTCATGCCGTTACATTAACGGTTTGATTGCGCTTGTTAACTCAACAACCACAACTTCCGGTTACCAGACTCGTTCGCGTATTTTATACTAACCTTTTTATATAATTTACTTCTCTATCTATTACTTCTGAATTTTTCTTTTTGCTTCGATGATAGCAAAATTAACGTATATATATTATCCTAAACGCTACCCTAAAGACCTGTAACAGCCGTTCTGCGAATCCATTGAATATAAAATGTGTATTATTTGCAATATTTTAATGTAATGCAGATCCAGAAAAACATTTTATTTCATAAAATTGGAAGACAATTTGAAAACTTGTTTGCTATAGTTGTTGAGGAATTTAAGTTAGAAATACTTTTTTCATTTATGTACAAGTTAAATCCAAGCTTGTACACATAAACACATAACATGCTTTCATCTATTACCATGACGTTTAAACTCATATTAAATACAAAAATTACAAAACCAAACTAACCTTTATTTAGAGCTACTGACTGCCGTTACACCAATGTAAAAAAATTACATTTTTAACATAAAGCCCGGCATCAGCCATTAATTGTACTCGTAAAAGTAGCAGCCGTTAGGAAATATTTCAGAACAATTGCAACCCCATAACTCCTTCTAGTGGAAGTATTTTTTCCCTTCAACAGATTTACGACTTTGGACAGATCTGACCAACTATTTGTTCACTTCCGTCAAAACCATATTAGTATTTTTCTTTAGATTTGAGTACTTCTACTTGTTATATAAGGAGATGCTAGTAATAGACAGTGCTCTCATAATCTATTTTGTGTATTTTGTGTATCCACGCCAGTGGAATTTTTAACGTTTTGATAGGGAATGTTCCAAACCTAGTCTTGTTACTATCTAAGGTCAACCTGTTCTTAGAATCTATTCTCAATCTTCTAACCTGGTTACGTGATTGTTGCAGCTGATGTTGCGTCTTTGCTTTTTGGGGACCATCTCGGTATTTGCCTTGATGAGTAGAGAGGTCGTACAAACCCAAATCAGGTTAGCCGGTCCGGGATTTGAACCCGGAGCTTCCCGATTGTGAAGCCCAAGTGTTACAACTGTACTACCAATCTTTATTAAATGAAATAATTGTTTTCCAACCGTATATACAATACAAAACATAATACAGGAATGGTTTTCCCGTATGGTTACAGTTGTTCTGTCATTTAAAACAATTGCTAATGAAGCTGTGCCTGTTGGTGGTATCGAGCTTGGACTTTGGATTGCGACTTTCCCCAAGAGTTTACGTGAATATTATTATGAAGTGCTACATTTTTATAATTGTGTGTATGCCTGTTTATGAAGCATTTAAATGTAATTAGTGAATAAATATAAATAATAACTTCGTTAATTAGTTTACAGCTTTAAATTTGTTTTAATTGTCTCAAGGAGTTGGACAAATAAATGTAAAAATTCTTATATATTTATTTATTTATTTATAATCACAACAAGTTCAACCTACGTTGATTTCTACAATCCTCTCGTTCAGATTATTTTGAATAATACAATTGACCTAGTTAAATGGAAAATAAATCACAAAGTCCCCCCTTCTCTGTGGTTGCTGTTAATACTGTTGCATTAACGTTAGATTGAGCCCGTTAACAGGCCCAACCACAGCTGCTATCCTGCCGATACAAACTGATTTATGAAGATAAATGGGGGGGAAATATTGTAGGAATAATAAGTTAGCGTTAGTCCTCTTGCACTGACACGTTTTATATTGCCACTTATTCCTTACACCAATACGAATTTGGTGAACTAAACTATCTAATGTAAAACAAGAGGCTTTACTTGAGGTTTGTCTTGTTTAATTTAAAATTAAAAACTAAAAAAATCGAATCAGTTATATTATTTTTATAATTAGTTTAACCCCCAAATAATAAAAATGTCATTACTGATTTGATGTTTTTAATTTTAAATTAATATATCTGTAAGAAGAGTGCCTCCAAGAAATGTCTTGTTTACTTTTAAAATAAATTCCTCCTGTAAAATTTGCTATTATAAAAACTATTCTTGAGGCAGGAAACTGCAATTTGAAACAAACTAATAATAAATTTTTATTTGTTTTTTTTCGATAGATTTTTTGTAACATTTATCTTAAGGTGTGTTTAAATCAAATGACATATTTATATTTGAGTTATTAACTCCAAAACATGTTTATTAGACCGCAAGTATCAGCCACAAAAGATCCAAAGAGATTTGCGATCCCTTCCTAATGTTTCCATCTCACATTAATCTACAATTAAAAACTTATCTTTGTGAAAACTCTGTTTTTCCCATAATAAAAACCAACCTTCAACAGATAAACAACACAGCTTTCATACCAAGGACACCATTGTCATTTAATATGGCAAACACAGATAGGCGTAAACAAGTCGTAGTGTTAAATGTGAAGAAACACGTTTCAGCAGTAACAGACCGCTCGTAAGAGAGTGTTATGAAAATTATCACACCGTATAACAAAACGTGTATGGGCAACATTTCATTCCTTGGGTAAAACAAATAACCCCCGGAGACACTTTAGTTGCTGTATATGAATCATTGAGTGATTGAGGATATGTTTTCAAAGTGTTAATAAATGTAATAATGTATTAAAATGAAGTTAAATTTATAAATAATTTTACAGGCCAAAGACAAGTATGTATAAGATACACATAGTATGCTGTATATTTCTATCGAGCATAGTCGTTGAATATGCTCAGAAGATATTTTATTTATTAAAGTATTTACTGTACCACGCTTCTTGCTAGACATTTTGGTTTAACCCTTTGAGTGCTAAGCTTCTGAAAGGAGTAGTTGAATCCGTGATGTTTTGTTGATTTTTTTAATACATTGAACGCCTGAACAGTTAAAATTAATAAAAACGTGCTTCCGCTGGACATACACAGTAAAGGATAGGTAAAAAGTAGCAAAACACCTGATCAGATGTGCAACTCACAAAGAATCCACCCATCCCGTCAGCTTGGACCCGAGCCGTCCACCGTTTGCTTAAGGTCCTCCGCTTCAACTCTGCCACAGACAGGTGAACTCTCCATGAGTTGCACATAAAAACCACCGACTGTGACGGGATTCGAACCCTCGATCCAAGTGTTACCCCCGGCCGGGAAGGTAACGCCTTAGACCGCACAGCCACTGGTCAGGCTAGCAGCTGCAGTGGATCAGTTGGTATTATAGAGACTAGGCGCTGGACGAGGTAGTTCAATTCGTGTCTACCAGGTTTCACCACATGTCAGACTCAGACTGCAGACTGAGCGCCTAACGGTACAATCGCTTATGAAGCAGTAACAGTGTTTATTGATAACAGATTCAAAAGACGATATATCGGGCCATAGCACTGAAAGGATTAAGGAACCCCGGAAGAACAGCTAGGCCTACGCTCATAAAATCCAGGATGAATTTAGATCTTCAGAATCCAAAACGCAATGTATCAAAAACAAAATATAAAACAGTTTTAGTACGAGTTCTATTAAACTGCTGGTCACTCAATTTCCATTGATCCTTGGGTTATTAATTATCATCCTTTTCTAAAGAAATGGCTGGTCTAAATCATTAACAAATTTACAGCATACATCTTACATAATTTAAACTCATATATTGATTGTAACGAAATTCCAAGGTAACACGGTATAACAGAAGTATACTAATTACAAATTCAAAACTATTTAAAATATATCAAAGTGTTCTTAATCATTATCAATGATTAGAAAATGCTTACACATTAAACCTGGTGAAGACTTTGTAACAAATTGTGATCCAACCAGATGGATATGCATATAATCTCAAACTCATTTTTAAACTATTTATTGACATGTGTAATCAACTCTAATCCAAACACTCACTACACAATGAAAACCAGTTTTATTGCAAAAATATAACTTTATTCAAAGCTCACTTAACAAGTAGCGAATAATGTTATTTCTAGAATGAAAATGAAAAGAGAGTTTTCTTCGAGTGAGATTTAATAAACGTCTCCCTGTAAAATCTACCTCCTAGGGCGCCTTTGCAAGAGGTGATCCTGTCAGAGGCAAACAGTGAGATCGTCTCTTGATTCGACACTAGTTTTGCAAATATTTTAATAACAATAAGACAGTTTTATCTTATGGTGTTCTCAGTGTTAGACTTTAAAATGTGTTGTAAACTTAATATTATTTAATATGTTGTTTTAATAGATTATTACAGTTTTCTTTGCAGAGTAATAAATCGTATTGGTAAAACGTACAAGTAAACTATTTAGGGTACCGATAATATATAACTGGATGCTGATTTGAATAATTTATCAGTTTTTTAGTTAACTTTCATTAATGACATCCCAATGAAAGGGTTATACCGGAACGCAGGCTAGGTAAGTTTGTATGTTGTCGGCCAGAAGAGGAGTAAGCCTCATCTTCCCTTACGTGATGAACAGATTCCTGATTAGTGTTCAAAAGAGTAGAGGTGTTTTATAGAGTAGAGTTTAATTTTGTTATGTTGTAGGTATTCTTTCCACCTGAAGACGGGATCAGATTCCAGATCCCGAAACGTAGTGAAACTTTGTTTTTACTAATAAGTGATGGAAAATGTCCGCAAAAATTCCTTGAATAAAATAAACTCGCCACCACCAACAATGAATTTTAAACAAATAAGAGTAGAGGAGATGTATAAGTGGGTAGACTTGCAGGAGATACATACCAAGCTGGTCAGCAGTGTGCAGAAATGTATTTATTCGCCTTTCCTCATAAAAAAGGTAAATGTTACACAATATATCAAGTTTAAGTCGTATATATCGGACTGAGACTTTAAAAATAGTTAAAATGACTGAGAGGAAAATGCTGAATTATAAATCATTGAACCAAAACAGAGTATGTTGACGAACAATTTTAATCGTATGATTAAAACAGACAGTTAGAAATATAAAAAATAGAGAACTTTTAAACAAATTAATTTGGAGTTAGTTAAGTTCATATTTTACACTTAAATAAATTGAGCTTAAACTTCAATAACCGTGGAAAGCTTATTTTCTGCGTAGCAAAAATTTAAATAAAGGCTTTGGAGGAAACAAATTATTCAAGTATACTTGAAACTAAAACAAATATTTTGAATACAGTTTTAGAAATACGAGGGTTCGTACAAAATAAACGTTCAAACTAAACTTGTTGTTCCTTTTTTATTCCAGACGGTTTAGTTTGTAAAGTTCAACTAAACTAAAACTGAACTAAAACAAATTAAATTAAATGTTATGCAGTCACAAATTGTTTTAAATTTGTTATAGCAGGTAATATTTCCTTTTATTTCCTTATATATATCACCCCATTTTAGAACTATAACCTATTGGATTTTATGGTTGAAAATATTGAAAACCTCTACTGTATTTTATACGAAAATACTTGTCCTTTTGCGTTTCAATAATACTTTTTATAATAGAAGGTAAACAATTATGAAAATAAACAAATTACATAAAACAATTAAGAGTAAATTGTGTGATGGAATATATAATTATGTTTATTATACAGTGTGGTCTATTTTACTAATCTTTGATCATTCCCTTTAAAACAAACTTAAGGTAGAAGTGGAGAAATTTACTAATAATTCGATAACTATTCCTAAACAAATATGATAGAAAAGTAAATTTTGATTAAAATAAATTGGGAGGATGGTAACATTTGAGTGGTCCAGAATCTCCGGCCACCAAGGAATGGAAGGATATCACTTGATACGTCAAACTTCGGTCAAGTCACGTTTTAGTACTGCAATGGAAGTATTGCAATATTAAACACTGCATTGAAGTCCAAGACATTCTACTATACATTGAAACTATATATATATATTCGATGACACTCTACCGTTTTAAAATGTTGTTGTTAAATACCAAAAAAAAATAATTTTAAATATTAGTTGTAATGTAATGAATTTTAGTAAAACTCATAAATAGTTACATGTGATTTCATAACATATTTAATCAATGATGCTATGTTGGAGGAGGATGATAGTAACGAGAATATACAATCTATGTAAAAGCTGATTGTCAATGGAGTAACTCTGGATTCATACTCACTAGCCCAACATGGGTGCTATTCTGAAAAAAGCCAATAGAATCAGTGATAAAAGTAGAATTATTTGTTTACCCATTTGTACTAACTTTTTGCTACAAAGGAAATTCATAATTTAATTACAATGAAAATCTATTTACTTAGTACATAAATACAGTATTGTATAGGATTACACAGTAATTTTACATAGTAAATATTTCTAAGAAAACCCTACCTAATTGCTTTAAATTTTACATTTCCTTGTGTACTCGATTCAAATTGTTGCTTTAAGTAAAGATTTACTGAGTTTATCTTAATGTTTTTAATTCAACATGTATACCTGGTTTACCACGTTGTAGAGAAATGTTGTAGAAATCACTTCATTATGGGTAAATTAAATACTCGCACTTAGTCAGTTGAAATTGATCTTTGCTTACAAAGGTTTGGTTTTGAGACTTGAAAGTTAATGTTTTTTTTTTTAAAATTACCCTTTGAAAAATTAACAAATAATTGACCTCTTTGTTTAGGTCAAAAATCATTGTTTGTTTTACTTAAAACTTATTAAAACTAACAAATGTAATTTATTATTTGATATTTTTTAACCCATTGCTGCGAACTGCCCGCTTGAGAATCTGGGGATGGTAATAATTATCTCACAAATGGAAAAACCGTTATCAAAACTGACAGGTTTTAATTTTTCTTGGGGTAATAAATAGTTAACGATTCTTTGTTTTATATTAGATGACTTCTGTTCAACTTCAGAGTAGGTGTATTATTACTTGGTTGAGAGAAAGACGTTTTACTATTTATAACCGATCGTTGTGAACTGTAAATTAGATGAATTGAAAGTTGTAGTAAATGTATTCTAAAATTTCTTAAACACTATGGAACAGCGTGATTTATTTGTCCGGTTTTTCTAGAATTGTTTCTCAAATTTTCCCAACAAGACCCTCCAGGCAACTTGTGGTTCGTGCACGCCAACCTACGGCATCCTCCAAAGTCGTTGGTTGGGGTTAGAGTTATTCATAGGTAGGCTACTGCGAATGAAATAATGTAGACGTACTAGGAATAAAACTGGGTTAGGAAAAATAAAATCTACTTTCTTCTATGGTTACAGTATTCAATCTGATGAGACAGCAAAGCCATGCCTCAAACCACATTCACACACTAACCTCGTGACCACAGGGTTGACCACATTGACCACGTCAATGTCAACACTCAAACACACCCTTGGGAGGACTGAATCGGAAATTCACTAATCAATGACATACAAACACGAATCAACACTAAACTGAATACCCGAACTGGTGTTCAATAGACGTGCTTGTCTTAGTTAAGTTTTGTTAATCTAACATAGTTATTCTGTTGTTTCATATCGTTATAAAACTTTGATGACAAACTTTGAAGGTTGCGTTACCAAACTTTGAAGTTTGCTGACATGATACTATAAAACTACAGTTATTAAACTACACCTTCAGGTATACGAAACATCACGATTACTTTGTTCCTACTGTATTTTGTTTATCTTTTAAGAAAAATAGTTTATTATTATGAGGTGTGACATAGATAGTAAAACTATAACCAACGAAACTACTGTGTTTAAAACTGACTAACTTGGTCTTTAATCAAGCTAATTAACCGTTTGATGAAACATAAACACTACTTGTTTACATTAATGTACAGACTACATTTTTTACTTTCTCCCCTTATACATAGTATATAGAGAAAGTATTGTTCTCGTCAAAATTTTCAAATTTGAGTTGATAGTGGAAATATTTATTTTGGTGCTCCCTGAATCCAAAAAAGTGATTTTTATGTGATGTCTGTGTGTCTGTCTGTCTGTCTGTCTGTATGGATGTGTACAGAACTAGAGACGACACCAGTAGACCGATTTTGATGAAATTTGGTATGTATGTACTAATCCACGATATCTCCAGGTATTTTTTTAATTTTTTTGAATTTTTGATTTTTAAGGGTAATTATGACCAACAGAGAAAATTCCAAATATGTTGCCCCTTAATAACCCTGGGGGGGAATAGGGGGCATTTCTCCTCTTAAAACCACGTGTGTAGCAATGGATTCTGTAATGCCTCCAAAACAGGGATTTGGGTGGATGTTTTTGTAAACAATTTGTTTACAAGATTTTCAGTACATTTGACCGTGCTTTGTATTCTATATTTAGTGAATAAAAAAGTAATTTATTCAATAAAGTTGGGCTAAAAAGGAGAAAGTATGTGTCAGTTTCCTGATACCATTTATTTATTTAAATGCACAACAGTTTTATTAATAATAAATAATGTGAGGTTGATTTCAATGTAAAACAATATTAGAGATAATTTTTATAAAAGGTTTAGTAAATGTTTTGGATTTGTTTTCGGTCTTTCTTTTACTTTCAGGTTTTTTTAAGGTTTTTGTGGGTATCGGTTCCCATCCTGTTCTTGTTACTATCTAAGCTCAATATGTTCTTAGAAAAAATCATTAATTAATAGTTCAATGATAAACGGGAGCTGAGTACAGTATCGAACCTTCACAACATTTTACGTTTGCGATCAGAATCAATATGGTGGCATATTGTAAAGCCTTTATGTTAGTAACAAAAAATCTACAAGAGTTACTTTATTATTAATTTACTTCATTAGGACATTTGTAGCCATATTGAATCATGTACTGCATACAACTAGTGATTTGTACGGGAAACTAAATGCTTATAATCTTTGGGCAATTATAACCTTCAAACAGGTTGGCTTATGGTTAAAGATGTTTGTAACAAAGAATGAAGTTTGCTATAACAATCTTGAGCAATATGTTTGTGACTGTCCAAGACTGTATCCAGCTGTAATTTTAATTGTGAATTTTATTAATTTTGCTTTCTAAGGATAGGTCTACCTTAGATAGTAACAGGTTTCTTAATTAACGATAATGTAGTTGAACATGACCTAGTAGCTTGAAGGCACACTGACGATGTTAACACAAAACCTCTTCGTTACAATACTTGCTAGTGAAGTTGCATTTTAGGTTAAACAGGTTAGTAATAAAAAACCCGCTTTTTGGATTGAACTTTAATTACTAAAGTTGCATGAAATAAGAGTGATTCAAGTTGACTTATATTGAAACATAGATATAAAACCGCCCTTTTGAGCAATCTGAAAAGGTAAGCAGAGAGAAATGCTTAGTAATGTTTATGGGCATGCAGAATTATCTTTTAAATAGTTGCTTTAGCTAGAACGATAATTTTTTTTACCGTTAGGAGAAACTTCTAGAGAACAAAACAGTTTTCAGGGAAAGCAGTCCAAACACATAAAGTAGTCACGGGAATCATGTGAATCATGGGAATCGAACCCGTTACGTCTTTTTTATTTTTGTATTTCAACGTCAACGGCTTTTTTGTTAATAGAGTACACAAAGTTCGCCAATATTAATTTTGTTTAATTTAGAGAAATTAGAAGGAAGAAGGAAAGCGGTCCAAACCCCTCAAATTTGTGTAGTAAAACACACTAACCGTTAGGGTAGCGAGATGCCCCAATGGTGTTAACTCATATAATTAAATTCGTAAATTTGTTCTAGTACGCTGTTTTGTATATACAATTATAATGCAAGATGGGATCAGGTGTGACCAAGGTAGATAGCTAGTCAATACCAGCTCGCTGTACCATGGCCACCTTTGAGGTGATGACCACGTCAGTGGACAGCTGTGCTTTTGTAGCATAGATGGGTATTCGTGTGCCACGCATATTATACCTCTGTACATTCAGTTGCGTATGCGAATCAGGTGCGACTAAAGTACACAGCAAGTTAATCCCTGTTTACTGTACCGTGGCCGCCTTTGAGACAACATTCACGTCAGTGTACAGCTGGCCTTCTGTGGCTTTGGATTTGTATTCGACTGCCACAAAGGTGAAATTCAAGGTGTAATTGCGAGGAAGTAATGATCAAGAGGAAAACAACACAATGTTGAAACAGTTTGAATGCAGCTGAGTACAGGTGAATATATTAAACTCAACAGTATGGTTTAAATATTTAATAATACATTTAAACAGTTAAATAACAGAAAACATTATCTAATTTTCTTTTTTTTTTTTAATAAAAGCTCCACTCTTGAAGAAACTTTAACAGTTTAAGTCAAACCGAATTGCATTTCCGACCTAAATAGACAAGGATACCTGTCTTTGCTTACATATACCTTTATGAATGCCTCTTGCAACTCCCTTTTTAACTGAGTTACAATTAATGAATATTTTGATAAAGTTAATAGTCACTTTTGAACATGTTGTTATTGTTTTAGAGTTTAAACTTAATGTCAAAGCTAAGACAAAATAACTCTTGGAAAAATGCGGGCTGACAGGTTAGAAAAGGTAGACCCTCTATTGGATAAAGTGAGATTGGCTCTGGCATCTTAAACTGTTTACAGATAACTGTTACTTTATACTCTACTTTGTTACTTTACTACACTTGAGACCTTAAAACTCGTATATAGCCAGAAAACCTACATTACTATTAATGATAACGATAAATTAAAAGTAAAAGTTATTTCAAAATACAATTATTCATTGGGGAAATTTTAATTCGTTCTGGAAGGGCGCCAAATATAATTTAAGTAAATGATTCGTTTAGTATGAGACATATTCATTGTTTTAATACTATTGTACTAGACTACGTTTATCTATCTATCTATCTATCTATAAGTATCTTTCTATATTATTATTATAATTTATATATTTTGTTCAACGATTTTAGGCATCTCAAACTTCCATGATATCTCATTGTATCTTTATAGTTTCTTACATGTAACTAGAAACCGTTCACAGTATATCTTCTTTTGTAGACTAACTTTATAATTCAACGTGCTTAGTTTTTACGCGAGGTAAACAATATTGAACCGCTTAGGTTTTCCAATGCTCCCACATTACTTCCATATTCTTTCCCCATAACCTGATAACTAAACAAACTAGATCTTTGTTTTTCTATTGGTGGTAGACAGTTTGGTGAAGTGACTCAGACAATACTGAATGTCGATAATATCTATAACAGCGCTAACGTGACGCTCAACGGCTCACACGCCATCAGCCACCGGCCACTGAGCCACTGAGCCGCCATGAGCCGCTCACGAGCCACGCTCCGTTAGTTGTAATCTCCTCCACGTGGACTTCCCGCAGTAAACCCGCGCCAATCGCCGTTTTATGGCGCACGTGTTGTCATCTGCAACCTCTGTCTGTTTTATTATGAAAGTTTATTGGTTTGATTACACTGTTGTAAGTATTATTTATTAAAATAAAAAGCTGATGTTTGTGACCCGGATACTAGCAAAGTTTCTAGCTAGAGGTATTAACGTGTAGATGTGCCTCTTTCGGTTTTATAAAACATCTGCCTCCTGGGCTCTCAAAGTTCCAATGTTAATCTTATAGAAGAATATAAATCAAGTTAATTCATCATTTCACAGCAGCTCTTAGTACTAACAATACACAGTGCAGAAGCAAGATTAGTTGTTTCAAGCTAGCTTCTGGAATTGTATCACAATTTAAACTAACAGAACCGTATTAAAGCTGCATAACCGAATAACACAAAAGGGGAAACAATATTTGCTCAAATTAGAGCAATTATATTCGTTGTATAAATGCCGCATAAAGAAGCAGTTTTGTGTATCTTCGAGTTTTAAGGTTAATTAGCTCTGAGAATCACCTTTGAGAAGTTTCATATCGTAGTGGTAGAAGATGACGCAAATATATTTTATTCGAAGGAAATAACTGAATAATAAACTTCTTCATGTAGATTTCGTATGCTGTACATATTATCTTTAATAATTAATAGGATAAATTTTCCGTCTGCTTTAAAACTCATATATTTAAGGAAAAATGTTTAGGCTAAGCACTGAAAAAGGCTCAGGAAAAATATTTGGTTGTGGTAAAGCGAGTAAAAAGAGTTTTTGATTGAGAATAGGGACGTCTTCTTATCGTTTTCGTCATCTCTACTCCATTACATCGACAATAAACATATCTTTTTACCGTCAAGTCGTCAAAGTATGTTCATGAATTTCCATTAAACATACCCTAAATCGGCCTTCGGTCTTACTCTCCCAATGTTACAAAGCACTGACCAGTTGTATTATTAAAATTTAAGGTTTTTAAAATATTAGTGGAATAAATATATAGGTTCAATAGGTTATAACAGGTTTAAGCAGATAAACTGTTCTCTGAGAGTTATTTTCTAAGTAAAATCTCACATAATCATATTCTATTGAGGCTAAATGTATTACTTTATTAAGGGGTTATAGGATTGACTTGTATTAAATTTATAACAAAAAAACCATTGATTGATTGTTTTTATGCACATTTTCATAAATATTAGTTATGAAGCAAACATAGTTCGTAATTATAAATATAATAATAATAAAAAAAACAGTACAAAAACTGTGTGAATGTATACAGCATATAATAACTTAAAGACATATTCTTTATTAAGTCTAACATGTTAGATGCAGACGATATAAAGATTAGGAAAATTATAACTGTACTTTTGACAGAGTTGTTAAAATAAATTCACAGTGCAAAATGAATATTATATCCTTTTGAAATTCAGTTAATCCTAATCCCCATGGTCTTGCATTTTTATAATACTATTAAAATTGAAGAAATGAGTATAGTTTTTAATTTCTAGGAGTCAGAAAACATATTGATTTTGACCAGATGTATAATGTTTTGAAGAATTCAAAATCACACAGATATTTAATATCATTTACAAAAAGGAGAAAAACTCTTTTTAGTTTAGGAGGAACAGAGTAAACAGAACAAAAAGAGCAAACACAATACCAACGTGTTGACGGTAGTTTAAGCAGTTGCACGCATGTTTGTGTTGTGCATGTTTTTGGATGGTGAGAGGTGGAGTGGGGGAGGGTGAGAGTGGAGAGAGAGGAGGGGGGGGGGCGAGAATGTCTCACCTCTGAGTATTACTTTCGTTTGTCTAATTTACTTTCACGTGGTATAGTCTGGGCGGTTTCTGTTCACACTTTAATACATTTAAAAAGCATTTAAACAAGCTTCTTTATACCTGCAAAATGGGAATTAGGATCAAACCTTTACATTGAATAATTATTAGTTACCATGAGACCAATTCCACAAAGTGTAATCTTTAACGTTGTTGCCTCTTTTGGGAATATGTATTTGCCCGATTTCATAATAACTCTACTTTGATAGTTTCAACCGACTCGTACTTCACCTTTATGTTAATATTTTTAAAAGGATATACAGACAAATTGAATAAATAAGTTTGAAACAAGTTCTTGTTACAACAAACAAATTCTGTATACACAAACACGTGTTAAATATAACAGATAACATGTACGTGTAATATACACAGATTACGTGTTGAATACATGAAATAAAAAATTAGTTTCATATTCTGCGACTTATGTCGCATGGTGCTTTATTATACAAGATCCAAAATAAAATAATTAGCTGAGAATGCGACCACAAAGCACCAAAACTAGATTGTGTTTCAAGTTATTAGTGTATTTCCTTTGGAAAGTGAACTATTAGCATGACCCACACGGTGAAACTTAAGCCCGGGACAACCATAGAAGTTCCTAACGTTCCCCCTGAACACGTTTTGGGGGTCGTTCAAAATTTTATATATATATATATATATATATATATATATATATATATATATATATATATATACACAAAAAAGATCCACAAAATATTATTAACACCATGCAAATTCATATGCAAAACCCAGTATATGAAAAAATAATGAAACTAAGATCTATTAAGCCACAATAGTTGAGAAGCATGTTAAAAGAACTGTGGAAAAAGTCATATAATTATATTATCAGCAATTTATTGTTTACATTTAGATTTCTTTTTAATAATTGTGAGGTTATGTTTTGTTTACGACCATGACTATGGCCTTAAGGTCCGAAACATGTCGGTCTTGAAATAAAATAATTTAAACCAGGGTACTGTGTTTAAAATGTTTAAAATAATGATTATATTAGTAGCCCTTTTTACTGAAAATTACATATATATATATATATATATATATATATATATATATATATGTTCAAATTTGGTAGGGACGTTCCTTTCTGTAATCAGTTGGACAAGTTCATTGGGCAAAACAATCGGAAAACTCTAAACCTTTTTTTGGGGATAATCTTTCAAATTTTGAGTTTTTGGGCCCAAAAAGGGTCAGAAAAGCCCCGGAGGTAAAATTATTGCATGCAAAAGATGGGAATTAGTGAGGCGAAAATTTTAAGCTCTATCTCGTCATTCTAGCATAAATATTTACCGAGTTGTTAAAGAAAATGTGTTTTGACTAAACACAGTACGTTGTCTTATGGGGGTTTTATACTAGAAAAGCCTGTTATTCCTTTGTTAAAGTACTTTTATCATCCCCAGCAACTCACACCGACTTTCAAGCCTGCCTGGACCTTCTCCTAACATTATAATGCGCAAAAGTATATTCCCAGCTTTGCAGGTAAATGAAACCAGGAGCATCAGAACAGGCAAAAAATCAATGTTTTCAAATTTTAATAAAAATTGGAATACATGTATGTTTTTACATATATTTTGAGTTTTAAACTTTTTTTGCGGAAATTCACTTCCCTCACGTCAGCGTGCTGCGTGCGAACTCGTTTTACTTTAGAGGTTCTCAAGACCATTATTGTAGCCTCTCTGATGGAAAGTAAAATCGTTGAAAATTAACACTCAAGAACACTTTGTGAACACTTTGTGGCTTGTCTGGGTGGAGCCGTGGTGAATACGTAACTCCTCCAATGGACTAAAGATGTCCGAGCCCACTGGCTCATTTGGTATGTTAATTGAAACGTTTCAAATAAGAAATCTTTCGTTCCATAATTCTTCAAGTGTTATTCAAGAAGTTTTAATTAAAATTTGATATTTTATTTGTACATATTGTATGTTACTCAGTTATTTCCTGAGTTGTTCGTACCGACTCTAATAGAATTAGTTGGATTTGTGAACTATGCATTAAGGATTTTAAGCAGGCAAATTGGTTTTATTTTTAGTTTCCTAGTGTGAGAACACTAAATAGATCAGAGTATTTTAAGAATTTAGATATCGTAGATTCATATATTTTATATAAACATGTTTTGGAAGAAACTTCACCTACCGGTTCGGGATGGGTTAAAACACGATGAGTGCATATATAATAACTAAACCAA
Organism: Allygus modestus; assembly: GCA_963675035.1. Taxonomy (NCBI): domain Eukaryota; kingdom Metazoa; phylum Arthropoda; class Insecta; order Hemiptera; family Cicadellidae; genus Allygus; species Allygus modestus. Next base: position 38,442,325 of record OY776116.1, on the reverse strand, counting down.
TATTTTTAAGGTGCTGCTTGTTAAGCAATTACTGGGTTTAGGAATGTTTTTTTAAGTATAGTGACCAAACAATTATTTTCAAAGCAACAATGCGTAAACAGAATGTTCATTAAAGTGTTGGGTCTGAGTGTAACAAAAATGTTCTTTAAGATACTTCAGAGGCTTCATTTAAATATCTATTTAATAACAATAATTTATTCCGTCAATTAAAACATTGAAATTGTCATAATAATATAAACTATGATATAAGAGCGCCACTTTAATTGGTTGCCATCTCCATGCAAACGCAAACTAATTAAACAACTGTAACTAATTTAACAGTTTGTGGACCGAGCCATGTTGGATCTGCTGTACAACCGTTTATCCCATTTGAATAAAATCTAATGGATGTCATAAATGTGCTGGAATTGGTTTTTGTTAATTTTTATTTGTAGTATAAACTAAATGAGGTTCGGTGTCATTAACATGTGTAAAAATCCCCTAAACATTAACTAAACAACTTGTCCTGAACATTTGTGGTTTATACTATTTACGTCTATTATACTATAAACTACCATCACACACTATTCTGTATGAGTTATGAATTACCCTTATAAGTTTTAAGATTATAAAGTCAAAATAAAATCGTCTCGTGTTTATTAGCGAATTTTCCCTATAGGGAAAAAGCTATTACCATAGTCGGCATGGTAAGACCTAGGCCCGGAACCATGATAACTTTTCGTTTTGAGGTCCCCAGATGCCAAAAACACAACTCGTTCAAAACTGTGTATATATAAGCACCAACCACAGCTTATAATTCATCAAAAAACAACTTATAACTTATAAAGAATTACAAAAATATTAAATATAATAATATTCACAAGTTGGTCTAAATATTTCTCAGACTACAATTGATTTTTTTTATATTTTGTATTTGGTGTATTGTGTTTTATTTGATTGTTTTTGTTGGTTATGATACAAGTATTTGTTACAATTAACATAATAAGAACTAAGTACCCTAGGTTTTTTAATTTTTATTGAACTTAAATAGCATAATATTATTTCAAATTTATGCTATTTATATTAGGTTAGATAATTTTGACTGTGAAAATGACCTAAAGGTATCGAAACATGTCAGTCTTCAATAACAATAATATATTTCATTTTATTGATGGATGTTAGCCTCCGGATTACTGTATAATTTATTTTAAACCACTTTTAAATAATATATATGTGTCTGTCCGTGAGCACGATAACTCTCGTAATAATACCAATTTTGATGAAATTTGGTACAAACGTGTAAAACAACATTTATGAGTTCAAAAAACAGACAGATCTACCTATCCGAAGGGGTATTTTGGGGTATTTTGTAGCCCAAACATGTTTTTTTTATTATTATTTATTACATAAACTTTGAAAAATTCAAATTTTGGTTTTGAACATTGGCTTCAGCTTAAAAAAACACACAATTTGGTGCTTTGATCATTGCTCTACACAATTGGTTCCAAAGACAGTACGTTGTCCAATGTTATACTTATGGAGAATAAGTACATTTTTTATCTCGCTTATTTATGAACGTATACCGATAAAACTTGGTATATGACTTAATCTGGTTGTGGTCTGTTGTTATTTGAACAAAATATTTTTAACGATGGTTCCCGTAGAAGCAAACCATATATGGAGAAAAAGTAAAATGTTATATATCCCTTAATTATGAACATAAATTAACAAACTTGTTATGTGGCTTCCCCTAGTTGAGTTCTATTGCTATTTGCATAAAAACCCATTTTTTGTGTTCCTTGTTACAGCAAACCTGCATACTCAGCTCCCATCTTATATATTAAAAAATATCAGTTTTTCTTTTCCAAGTCCGTTTGGCTCTTCTACCCGACCGATTTTCATAATTGAGGTCTTAAATTAAAGGTATACACACCCAAATTGGCCATCAAGCATCCGCATTCATTTATCTACCGCATAACTCGACTAATACTCAATCAAAAATTCCTCCTCATGCATTTCTTATGAGCGTTTCAAATTTGCAGCACTGGCTTATGATTGTTTTTCATACATATCCGGATTTAATCCAGGTACATAGTTAATTTTGGTCTTAAAATACTCATTGAATTACAGTCCTTTATATGACAGAGATAATTCAAATCTGTCGAGTTTCAGGTGAATTATGGACCTCCAAACAACATAAATTTGAATATGTCCTAAATTCGACTTTATTTGAACATCTATATCTCCAGTTCAAATTATGTTACCCGAAATGTCTTTATCTAAGAACCATCAGGGGAGTACTAACTTTCATTTAAGCAATCAATTATAGAGATTGGATGAGTTTCAAGCGAACGCAATGTGGACAATCAACTTAAATTTTAATTTTACCAAGATTTGTCGTTAATTAACAATTGATAGATCCAGTGTCTTTTACGTTATTATATATATTTTCATATGGGAACACTTAGTGGATTACAGGCTTTCATTTGAGTCATAGATTATGTAGGTCTGATGAATATGAAGCGAACTGTAGACCTCCAAACAACACAAATTTTATTTTTCTTAGGAGTTGCCTGCAGTAATTGATCAATAACTCCAGGATTTATTAAGGTTATTTTATATGTTTTGGTCTTAAAATACCCAATAAATTACAGGCTTTCATTTGAGCTATTGATAGTTTAAATCTTGCAAGATTTAGGCGATTTATGATCTTCAAACTAACATAAATTTGAATTTTTCCAAAATTTGCCTTTAATTAAAGATTCATACCTCAAATTCTTATTAAATTATGCTACCTATTATAGTCTAAGAAACTTCAGAGAAATACCGGCTTTCATTTAAGTCATCGATTATTGAAATTGGACGAGTTTTAAGTGAACGCACTGTGGAAAAACAACATAAATTTAATTTTTCCAAGGGTTTTCTTTAGTAAAGATCAATGGCTCCAGTATCATTTATGTTACTATATATTTTTTGGTATGAGATCAATCAGTGAATTACAGGCTTTCAGTTGAGCTATTGTTTATTTTGGTAGGATGAACTTTATGCAAACTGCTTGATTCCAAATAACACAGATTTTATGTTTTATAGTACTTCAATCAACGATCATTAACTACAGTTTTATTGGTTATATTTTGGTCTTAAAATACTCATAAAAATAAACTATTAAATTTGAAATGTTAATTGTTGAAATCGGACAAGTTTAAGGAGAGGAATGAATCTCTATACAGCACAAATTTGACTTTTTCCAATTTATAGTTCTATATTCCATTTATAACTATGTTATGCTAAATGTTTTTACCTAAGAGCCTTCAGTGAATCTTTAGCTTCTTATTGAGGTATTAATTATTAAATTCTGATATATTTGTGCTGTAAGGGTTTTTAGAGTTACAAAGTAGGATTTATGTTGAGCAAACCCTGCTCTCCAGTTTCAGCATAGTTTTTAGAAATTTTCTTTATAAAATCCACTCCTCCTTTTTTAACCAAATGTAAATGTATACGTATATAGCAGGCCTACTAATGTGATTACAATACTATCACCATTATTAAGTTAAGTATTTTTTTATATTTTTTCATTATTAATTTCAATGCGGAGCAGCACGGGTCCTCCAGTGTTATTCTTATGGAGAATAATTAAAATGGCCTTTATCGCTTCTTTATGAGTGTATATTAAAGGAACTTGGTTTGCGGTTTTATGCGGTACTAATTCATATATAAGCATTGGAAATTCGCAGAGTACACATGTTTTCTGTGACGGGGGTATTTTATATAATTAATCATAAGAAAACATGCATCAATAAATAGATATCCAACATATTAATCGATGTTTTAAAGAAGTTTAACTCAAGACGAAACACAATAGTCGTGCTTTAGAGAGGAAAATGAATTTTGAATGACAAGGAATTCAGATGGTTTGCCTTGTACCATCTTTTGTGTATATTTTACCGTCTTGTATGTAAGTACAGTATAAGTGTAAATATACTTATAGTGTTGTAAGACTATTTAATTTATCCTGTTTAGAGAGGAAAAACATGCAGTTAAAACTCATGCACGAAGCACAAGATACATATAGATTCCAATTAATTACAATACAAACTAAACAATATAAACAGCTTAAACAAATGCAGTGCAAAGATCAACATATTACAGCAACTGTGAACTGAGACTTATAGTAGATAACAGCATTGCGTGCATTTACAATGTAACAATAAGGACACGGCATGCATGGAAGTGCATCCCGAGTGTTACTATGACAGTCGAGTAAGAGTGAGGAATAACCACAATTGCAACAAAGAAAACATTAACAATCAAAACATTTACAAGGGAAACTATCTACCCTTCAACACAACTATGACACAATCCGATTTGCCGTTGCGATGGAAACAAAAGATGAATTTAACATAATTGTAAGAAAAACAACAAAAAACGGAAAAGCATGCTAACAAGCAGACAGGAGCTTAGGGTTCACAATTGTTTACAAAACACATACAGCCTCAGCCTTGAAATGCTATATAAGGATGCTGGATGATCTTGTTTACATCACTGATTGATGGATATGTTGAAGCTTTCAACATATCTCTTCATCCCTTACCCATATCACCCCTTATGTGCATACATAGAAGTTAAGGCTAGGTTTTGTAACCTGAAAAGGTAGAATTAATTGAGCCAGGTGTATCGGAATAGCCATGGTACCTGACATCCAAACTTCGAAGTTGAACTTTAAAATATTAACAAATATGCGTTGAAATTTCATCTCATTTCCGAAACGTAATGGAATGGTCTTTATGTAATAGTTATATTTATAATATAATGAAACTATATATATATATATATATATATACTTATTCATATTATTAACATATAGAACAAATACTCCTCCAATTAACATTAGTTATAGCTTGCTGGTAAAGGTCATGATAGATATTATAAAAATGAGTCACACCATTACATATACTGTACGAGATACATGTACAGACAGCAAATGCCGGTTCACAGTGAAACAATTATTCATTGCTTTGTCCTCCTTCATAATAATTGCTTTTACCTTATGAACGACGTTTATCAAAAACGTAATGATCAAATACACCTTTTGTTATTACGGAGTAAATACGCTTCTTCTCCATTGAGATAAATGTATTTCAAAAATCATAACAAACATTCTTAAATAGCAAGAACTACTTAAATTTCACTGTTTATATTTTATATTCTATCTGTACTAAGTATTAGCCCTATCTGAATAGAGTAGTTTCCAAACAATAGGTTTCTGGAGCCTTAGCAAAATACTTGTTTACCTACTTAAATAAACTCTATCTACTTAAACACTTGTTTATGAATTAGCCAGAATGACGGTTCTAGTAAGAAACCTACTCAACAGCAGCGAATGTTTAATGTATATATATTTATACTCATGTTAAACGAATGATACTATAATTATTATAATCAAACATATATTAAAGAACAAAATTAGTAATTTGTGTTATTATTTACAAAAGACAAAAATGGAAATGTATTTAAGGAATAACATATTTTTCTAAATGCTTGCTAACAATACTGCACTAAACTATGCAATTCGTTAGATATTTGCATATAGTATCTTTTAGACTCATTTCTATTTTGATTTTGGGGCCTTGTAAATGAACTTAAGTTTAAAACCACATAATACAGCTTTAGGATAATTCTTTCATCTTTACGAAATACAAAGAGTGTAAATAATTGAGTTAATCTATTACAATGTGTACTCTACTGAAACAAAACAGTTTTACATACTAGTGCGGTACACTTAGTGGTACATGGTATAGGTTCAAAGGTAGATGACATTTAAACCACTGTTATAAACAGTCAATTAATGAAGTTGACATCGACATTTGACCCCGGTTTATCCTCTCTATTCGGTATCGCAGTTGAGGAGTTTAACCATCATTGGACAATCAAACAGCTACAAACTGCGGTCTGTAATTGGCGTCAAGCGATGCGGTTGTTCTCACTTAACCTGATTTGGTTTGTCTGTGTTATCTATTCATTTACCGACGTTTTAAGGTGAATATTTCTTCCTCACTTGGTAGGGCAACTTCACATATGATATACAACACAACTGAAAACTGCACCAATTATTTGTTAAAATTATATTTGTGATTTTGTATATATATTTTTATAAGTTGTATTTATGCAATTTTAATTATATTATTTTATTTTAAATTTTTATTTTGTTTAAATCGTAAAGTTTTTAATTCAAATTCCATAAAGCATTTCTTCCACTAAGGTAGTTTTAGTTCAGTTTTCCTTCATTTAATGGTGGATTAGATCCTAGAAATTTGAAGAACATGCAAAAATAGGTTTGCCCAGTTGGTTGGCCCTTTTTTATAAGGGTTTGTTCAGGAGAATCCTACGCTTCTAGCCTTAGCAGATTGTAGTAAATGTGTATTACACACATACCGCTATGTTGATGCAGGCACAGGAATGCATTATCAATATTGCCAGGCTATTGGAGGGATGGAAAGGGCGTGGGGATCTGCCTTATGTTGCTAAGCGAATAGCGCGCGGTTATAGGAGCATTATTGGCAGTAAATTGAGAAATTACTGAACCAAGTGATTGATCCTTATAGGTGATAATAGCAATAGCTTATCACATCCCAGACGTGATACGCACTTACTGTATATTATCAATTTATTAATCGATTTAAACTTGACAGAGGAGCAACTTTTTTTTATTAACGTTGCTCACTTCAATTATGTCGTATTAAAGACATTTGATTTGAAAGAGAGTAAAAAATTTGTTTTAATCCTTTAGTGTAATGCGTAACACTTTAGTTTTACTGAACACAACATGTTAAATTCCAAGAAGAATATTTGCAATTTTGAAATTTTTACAACTTAAATAAGTTAGGAACATTATAACCTTTGAAAATAGTCTTACGACCAAAAGATTGTTCAGTTTTAATAGTATATTTGAGGCCCCTTTTTACGCAATCTTAAAAGTCCTCTTAAAATAACCTCAATACCATTTAAAAAAATTCATACTCAAAATAACATGTATTGCAAAACTGTCACTGACAGTGAAATGAGTTGGAAGAATAAATAGTAAATTGATACAACCTATTTGTTTAATACCGCCATTAAAATGTAATCATCAATGCAATTAAACGATAAAGATAATATATTATCAAATTACAATTTCATTTCATATCATGCGTTACCTATTCGTTATTATGTGTAATTTCTCTCTTTCTTAAATTAAGTAAAATTGTTTAATTTGAAGGCTGCTTTAATCCTTTTTATAAAGCCAAAACAATTTGTGATGCTTTACAAAATATCCAACCGTTTTGAAATAATCACTCAAAAAATCTATCCTAGCCACTTTTAGTAGTGCCATTTATTTTACTGAACAAATAAAATATTGTTCTCTTCTGTAACTATTATACGCTCAATCCTTATTCATCCTGTTGATCCTGTAACAGGAATTCGTAGTATGTCCCACTGGTGCCAGGATTACAGGTGTTCGCAGGTGTACATGGGATTATAAAAACATATTGGTTCTCACTTTATGAATTTCATATCCCGTTACTAACGGCTTAGTTTCATGGTTTTGTACAGTTTTACAACGCTTCTAAAGCTGTACATATTAACTATAAATAAGTTTTGAATTTTGAAATTTAAAATGAACACTGTTTTAAAGAAATAGTAAGAGTTATTGAAACTTAGTGTATAAAATATGTTACCGTCTCAAACGCAAGGATCAAAAAAATAAATTAACTTTACAGGTTTAATATGTTATTTAATATATACCAGAAACAGTGACAGTTAGACTTAAACAAAAACAAATAGTATTTGTAAACTAAAAAGTTAGGAAAAGCAAGACAATTGTTCCAAATACTACAACAACAAGAAACTGATTCTTTGTAAATACTATCTTAAAATATAAAAGGTGAAGCCCTGAACGTTTATAACTGGTTGTCAAACTTCCAGATATAGTTAAGAGGTGAAATTTGGTACAATAATTATTTAGGTCCAAATTTCGAAAAGGGTCTTATAATTCTCATATAGGTCACTGAAGTTCCAATGTTATCTTAAGGACATTCATTTTATTTGATCATCAGGTGACAACAGGAACAGATGTTCATAAATTGAAATAGTTAACAATATTGACTAACTGTTGCATTCCCTGATTCATAATGAGTCAGTCAGTCAGTCAGTCTAATATAAACTGCAAATAAGTGGGGGTTGAGCTTTGCTCAAAGAAAAATCACATATATCTTTTACCACGTGAGAGCTACTATGGTAGGTAACTGGTTGTTTATGATCAGCTGTTATGATTATCTTATTACACAATTAAACTAGGTATATAAGCATAATGTTAAAACCTTTAATTTTAAAATGAGTTTTCCAGCAAATTTTAAGTTTTCCTGGACTTTGCCAATAGATTTCTGAGACCCAAAAAGCCACATTTTTAATTTAAAGCAAAATCCTTCCTCATGATTCCGAAACAAATTTTGCAAAAATTTACAAACAAACAGACATTAATCTTTTAAGTGTATATGGTTCTGTTAACTACGCTCTTACAATAAATAATATAATACTTATATAGATATAAAATCAAGAAACTATACATAAATGTTGATTGCGGAAACCACGTTAAAGACAAAATCTGTCAAAACATTTATTTAAATTTTAAACAACTAAAAATGGGTACTTACATTCTCTAACCATTAGTGGAGGCTTATGAATTACAAATGTGTGTTTTTTAGGAATATACATATTTAAAAGTCACATTAGATATATGACAATCACATTGAGGTTTATAAAAAGCTGCTAAAATCCTCGCCAATCACAACGCAACAACACAAACTTAAATAAACTCAGAATTAAATTGACCGCGTATGTAAGCTGGGCGGGTCCGACGAGGGCGTGACAAAGGTGACTCGTGGCTATATAAATGCAAATTTCGTGTTCCTAAATGTAATATGTTGCTTCAAAAACACTTGAAAAATTTGCCAACATAGAGTGGATACGACACAAATTTAGATTTTCTATTAGAAACACAATTTATAAACTTTTGATTTAGCCCAATGCTATGAAGCGGTTGTATGTATGAAGCAGATGGAAGCGCATTTAGAACGTTCTAAGTACGGTAATAAACTAATTTATAGATGCATTTGTGTGTTTAATTTGTTGTATGTTAATGATTGTACCAACAGCATGTTAAGATTGAAAGTTGACGGAATTGAAAAAGTGAAAATCAAATGTTTATCTCGTAAAATAACAAAGCTCGGTATGTAAATGCAACAAGGAATAAAGTTAGCGGGAACTCCACCCTGTTTTCGATTGGAATGTTGTTGTATTATCTTAATTTGTTCTATAATTGTAGTGTTGTATTATTAAAACGTATTAGGTCACATTGAGTATGTACTAAGTTACACCTAGATTATTCCAGTTACTTTACTTTATCATTGAACATCGAAGAGACACAACATTATTAAAGAGTGGTGATTTTGATGTCACAAATTTTCTTCCTAAATAGTATTCAAATTGTTTATATGTCCCTACGATCTCCGGTTTGAGCAGGGTAGTTAAATATACGAAACATAATTTAAAATCTACCTTATAAATTATTTTACTTTGTAAAATCTAAATTGAACCAACCGTCGACGTTTGCAGGATTAAAAACGTAGTTACTTGTAACTAGTATCAGTTGTAACGTAGTATCAATTGTAGTCCAACTTTACACACATCGTTGAACAATTCCCTCTAAACCAGTTAATTTAGACAATAGCGGAATCATGTAGATTATTTAATTAAAAGATACGCTAAATTAAAACAGTGGTACCCACAGTGAAACAACCCCAACTTTATGTAAATTACTGATGAATCCGATCAAATAGCCGTATTTCGTAATAGAAAACAGTGGACTAAGTGGCTTTGGGAGAAGCAATGTACATTGTGTAATTCGACGTTGTGGACAATAAATTAGTGGAATAGTATTGTATACTAGTGTGTAATAAAAATCAATTATAAACTACAGTACAAATGTTTAACAACTTTATAAGATCTAATTTTGTATTAAGTATGTTTGTTTGTCTTGGTAGTACTCTGAGTATAATTATTTCATACAAAAATAAATCTGCAAGTAATATAATTAATTTAGTCAACAATTTTTAAATATTATAATGCACCTAAATCATTACTATAAGTATTCATAGTTAAAAGTATTTGTAATAAATCAGTAATTATTATTTTTTTTGAATAAATACTTGTATGTTTTTTTGTTGTACATAAACGAAATAAAAATTTTTTTTGTCAAGTACATTGAATCAAAACATATACGCAATTTAAAAATGATAGAATAGCACAGTTTAAAATATTTACATCGTAACACATTTTTTAAGCAAATGGACAACGTAAATTAAATAAAAATATCTATATAAATAAAGTTTTGTTCTGTACACTGCTTGGAATTATGAAATTATTGCATATTTTTACGTTTTACACCCCAGGAAAGCCAAAACAAGTCTTATCTCAATTTCTGTCCGTCTGTCTGTCGGTAATGCTCACTTTTTCACAGGAAACTGAGTTCACTGACATTGATGAAACTTGGTTTCTTTGTTTTATTCATGCTGAAAACGTTTTAGGCTACTTTAAACTGCCATACGTCTTTTGGAAAAGGAACGGCGGCCGTTCAAAAAAGTGATTTTGTGCGGTTTTAAGCTTGTGTTTTTTTTTCGCTTTTCTCAGGGAAACGGGTGCTCTAATTTTGATAAAATCTTTTGCTATGTTCCATACATGCGTTAAAAGGTTTTAGGCTAATTGGATTTTTTAAATCACCTTAGGACTCCACCCCATGGGGTTTTTAAGATCCTATGTTATTCCTATGGAAAAAACATTATATTTATTATATTGAACCAGGTGATGACTTAAGAATATATTCCATAAACATATGCTGTAGTTCATATTTAAGACGTTGAGTGAAGATTGGTAATAAATAACGTAAAGAGTGGAGTGAAACAGAGTGGATGTATATCTAAATCTATATTTGTCAGACTCATTCACTCACTGTGATCACTTTATTTAAAAACGACAATGTCCATGAAGATGAAATGTTGCATGGTGCTTCGCTTTATGCTGCAGATTTACAATAATAATACGTTTAATAAATCCTACAGGGTTTTGCCCTAATCTACTTTTATGGCAATATTATGAGTATTAGTTATTTACTGGACCTTTTAAGTTGAAATTTGGTAGGAACATAAATACATCTGAACAAAACACAAGCCTATTCCCGTTACGATAATGTTTAAGGGCTTCGCCCCCCCCCTCCGGAATTTCAAAATATAGTTTTTAACAATATTGCACCTTCTACTGGACTGATGGAGCTGAAATTCGGTAGTAATATAGCTGAAAACTCAATGTAGACATATACCTACTCCAGATACGAATGTACTCAGGGGGCTCTGCCCCGCCGGCCTTTAATGTAAGCGTGTTAGTCATCACACACCAATTACTCAACCAATAGAGCTGAAATTTGGTACCTTAAGAAACAAATTTACTATTATAGTGGGAGGTCACGGTGTTGTTCTCTGGATATTTCACACAGAACCTTTGTCGTGCATGGTGATATACATGGGTGAACGAGATCTACGCCTCTGTAAAAAGATATTTTATGTACCCGACAAATGAGCGCCTGAATATGAAAATGTATTTTGGAGAAGATTATTAGGTTATGGTTTAGGAGTTTTACAAGTTTTAAAAGTTGAGAAAAGTTAAACATTTCTCTTTTAAAAGTTGAGATCGAGATATTGAAAACCAAACGTGGTATCATAAACACCTCTCCTTCACTCGGCACAATCGTTGACTCACAGGATTTACTGATCAACAGTTCTTTCCCCGAGGTTCATAAACGTTTAATTTGGAAGGTGCCTGTGGGTAATATTGTTATCACGGAGTAGAAAAATTGACTATAATTATTGAATTCTCCTGAATAATATAGAAAACACATAATTTACTAAATTTTATCAACAAAACTTTATTTTAAATTCAAATAACTCAATCAACTTTGAAAACATCACAACACATTTCCATCTGTCTACATTCTTATTTTTACAATTACCAAAGACCATAGGTACTACCAACAGCTGATGACAATTCCCACAGCCTGGCTCTCTGATTGTGCAGTCCTCACGTCCACCACTGAACAAGCAACGGAGATCAAAACAAAGGTAGGTCTCTTCCAAAGCGAGGAACGAACATATACATTTGTTAACACCGTTCTTTTAACCATGACCACGTAGTCAGTTCACTACCCGACAGAGTTCCTCGACTTAGCAACAGTACCCGAATTATCTGCCAGTATAATTCGTTAACTTTTATTAATTGTACAGTAAAAATGTAAAATGTGAATTACATATTGTAAAATTAATTGGGTTGTTATTTTATTTAATTAATCTAATTATTTATACGTACATTCCGTACAAAGGACGGGTACACAGCTAGTAGAGATTAAAACTATTTGTGTAGATTTAATATGTAACTCTAACGTAGAGAAATAATAAGTCGGATAAAAAATGTAAGTGTGTTTATTAAATGTGTTGGAATAACACACTGAGTAAATAACCTTTTGAGCAAAGCCAGTTGAGGGGGGGGGGTGGCAACAGTACACTTTATTTATTATTAAGTCTTCTAGCCAAAAATATTCCAACTGATTACGCATGTGAGATTGCTTTACAAAATATATCAATCGCATCCCCCTAGAATTGATATATCCACACAATTAAAGAATGTCCTTAGTTGAATATCACGATAAAAGTCTGGAGATTAATGGACAATTCCATAGCAATAAAATTTACCGATTCATGGTCAAAATATAAATAGTTAACAACTGTGATGGCATCAAAACCTCTACGATCCTCAGGAAATATAAGAAATTTAAGATAATAAGGGATATTGTCCGATATTGTAAACGAGCGAATATTATAATATATAGAGGCAGAAAGATGAGAAACGTGTAGTTGTTAGCATACATATTGCTCAGTTTTGATTGACCAGTCCATCAAAAATCAATATTTATGATACTAGATACAAAATCTACTTTATACGTCTTTAGCATATTCGATTATATGTTACAGATCACGTTAAGCTGGGGTTTCCTCGGCGAGGAACAGAAGAGGGCTCTCCTCCTCGGCAGTGGAGAGCGGAACGCGGAGAGCGTAGTTTCACCTCAGCGGAATTCTATTTTCCTAGCCGCGGACCTTTTAGACGACCGACTGCGGAATAAACTAGCTCATTTTGGTTGTGACTATTGAGGGGATAAACCAAGCGTAATAAAATAAAATAATATGTTCTTAAACGCAGATCTATTTCAACACACAACACACTGTGCTTAGTACCTATTTTCAATATCTCCTCAACCAATTGTCGTAAAGCAATAATATGTAAAAGAGCAGAAAGACAAGGTTATAATGTGTTTTTCAGTTTGAAACCATTGAGATTTTACTTTTGAAACACAATCAAACTGCCTATTGTTTAAGCTAAAACAACAGTACATTATTATGTTCTGTTCATAACAAAGATTACATTATTTTAAAAGTAAGTATATTTTTTTAATTATTTAATTATCTGTTAGTTATTATACCTGTCTTACTCCAGATAATTGCATGGCCTTGTATTTAATCAACAAGTTTCTCGTTGTCTGATGCCCTAAATTTTCCCGAACTCACTATGCATCAACACAAAATTAAAGGACTCCAGCATAATCTCAAAGCTATTCCACGGCAGACAGTGGACTCCTCTGCTCCGGGAGTGAACAAAGTTAATCTGCGGCGCGGCACGGAAAAATTCCGCTGTCTAGGAAAACCGTGCTATTTGATTACATGATGAGGAGAGTCTCTCCGCTCTCCGCTGCCGAAAAGTTCCGCGCCTAGGAAAACCCGGCTTTAGAAATGTCAAATTAGTCATCGATTTCAGTTTACTAACCCACTTAAAATATTAAAAACCATGCTTTAAGTACTGTTATGAGAGTTTTTGCAAATTCGCAAATTAATCTACAATTACGTTTGAAGAAAAATACCAAATTATTAAGATAACCAGCCATATTAAACACTAAGAAGAGAACAACTGCAGTAAATACAAATGGTCAGATTTTACGACCACTTAAACGCTTACGATGTCGTTATTGGTCACCGACACGCTCCCGTCTCGCAAGTGATTGGTTACTTCTTAAATGTCAATTCAGAGATGTAATATTATTTGTTTAAGGAGTTATTTTTAAAGAGCCCTACTTCAATCGAAACCCTCCCTACTAGACCTAATTGGTACCCAAAATATATAGAATAATAACCAGATGCATGGGAACGGATAAGCCCTAATTTCACTCCTGAAGCTCATATTTAAAAAAAAGACTTGGACCGTTCCTTAAATTTGTATTAAATTTAAGGAACTGACTTTCAATAACATAAACAGTGAGGAAAGCGTGAATGGGTGTGAAATAACTCAATAGGGTATCAAATCGGTTCATAATTGAACGATCTCAGGCATCTTACTTTAGTTCACCTATTTTTACGTTATAGTAAACAAACTTATAAAGAGATTTCAAATCGTATCGCTACCTCATTAGTTAAAGTAGGTTAGTCTGAGGGTTTCTTGGGTAGCTCCTACACTTATTTACCCACGATTTCAGATATTAAAACTAACACAATAAACCTTAGTTTTTGTCTGTTCGTCATTGAGAGTTTCAAATCATGTAGATTTTTTCAAAAAGGGACATTTTTTAATCCAGTTTCGTAAAAGCTAAGGACAGAATTCAAATTTTCCATTGTCATAAAGATTACCCAACATTTAAAGTTATATCCTCGTATTTTATAAATTATAGAATGCAAAGTGATTTGATGGATTGTCTACATTTCAGCAGCATGATAGTATAACTCTCGCTAATCAATTCGTATCACCAAATAATGTATTAGGTTTATAGTAAATACCATTTAGACGTAACTAATGGCGTGTGATCAGCAGGCAGTGATTACAAAATCAGCTCAACTCTGCGCTTCTGTGGGGTTAATCTTCCGAATCACTACCCCTTCTTGGAAACCCCAATACCAACCGCGGGGTCTTGCCGTGTCTAACGACCTTTTAGGCTGGCTCCATTTTTTATGGATAAAACTTGTAATGCTCACAGTGTCTGGAACCATACTCAATTTCGGATGGAAAAGATCAACATAAAAGGTGATTTATCATTTTTGTAGCATAATGCCACACACTTCTAAAAAGTTAAAATTAGACTAGTTTTGGAGACCTTAATGACCTACAGATGATTATAAAATATATTCAACAAAGTTTTGACATAATTGAATCTACCTTTTCAAAATAATACGGACATTACTCTAACAAGAGTCGCAAATAAAATAGAACCTTAAAATTTATAGGTAATTTGGATTGAGACAATGTTAACAAGTGCGAATACACGGGGTTGGAGTTACATATAATCAATAGCTAACCAGAATGTTTAAAAGGGAAATTAACCGTCACTCTTGTAAACTTGTCAAAGTGTAAGCAGTGGAAAAGCTTACACCAACTTGGTCTTTGGCTACTGTCTTCTGAGTTTTTGACTATAGTAAATAATATGGAGGTTACAAAGAACCTTCACTTACTAAATATAAACCGTCTAGACTCTACTTTTACCTTTACATTCTACCTTCGCCTTCACCTTCTACTTTCTATAATGTTTCTCTACCTTTTCCTTCACCCTCTATGTTCACCTTGTTGACTCTTCCAGATTTTCCCAATGGTTTCTAATGCTGTACAAAAAGTAACACAGTTTAACAATAGATTATATCTATCTAGTTATCTGTTTACCTGTATCAGTCTGAATCTATCTATCCATATATTTAAAATAATGCATTGGTTTTTGTTGGATAATGTTCGACCTCTAAAACTTTTAGTTAGAGATATTACTATTCATGTTGGTATCAATCAAAAACTCTTATCTCTTATCCTCCAGATATTATTTCTTGCGGGTTCTAAATCATCCACTTTAAGGACCCAACTCCATCATCTTTGAAACTGCCAATGTTAAAATCATAGAGGTTTTTGTTTTGTAATTCGGCTGATTTTAATGTGAAATTTTCAAACAACTGGCTGAGTTTCTGTGACCGTGCGGAGGACTGAATTCGAGCTTAATTAATACGAGTACTTCTTTTCCAGACCCATATCATCAAAGTGTTTGTCAAATCAGTCCTTATAGAATAAAGTAGTAAATACTATTCTATAACCTTATTTTAGGAAAGACAAATTTATGATTTCATAGACTAACGTTAACTCAACCTGAGTTCGGGAAACAAAAAAACGACGCTTTAAATGCACCATATTCCATACAAAAAGCTGGTTAGCCTATATTCTTAGCACCTGATCCTTTCCAGAAAATAAATTGTTGAATAATTGCTGTACGATGAAAAATAATAAGTTAAAAATATGATTGTTACAAAAAAGATTTGCATTTGTATTAGTTGGAGAAAAGGCTTATGAAAGGGGTACCATGCCGTATTTGTTAGGACTTTGTTTAAAAAGGGTCATTGATCTTTGAGTGAAATAAGACTTATTAGAGTTGCTATCACCAAAGCAAGCAAGCATACAAGCAAACCTTACTCCTGTTAGAGTAGACTACTCTGTGCCAAGGGTGCCGGGCTTTGCTCGGAGAATGACAGGAAGTTTGTTAAATACGAGATCCAAAGTACTTTCTCCGTATCCACTCTCCACATAGAGCATATTTCCTTTGCTTGTTTTCTTATATTTTAGACTTATCAAACTTAATTCAGTGATTCTAGTCACTACTTAGAAATAACATGATGATAATTTACAACCCCAGTGTTACTTTGACAGCTGACTTATTTTTTAACATATGCATGTTTTATTTTTATTGAAATATCCATAAGCCAATATTAAATTTTAAACAATTTTCTCAAAATTAGAATATTTTGGAGATGGGGCCTCTCTATAACAACGTTAGTTTAAATTTGAAGGAATGTTTTTGAGTTTAAAACAATCAATGTATCAAATCAAAGTACCTATAAATAATTAAAAGAGTTAAAACTTAACAAATTGATAAATATTTTTCCTCTGCCGAAGTCAGGTTTTGGTCTTTATGTGGTTTATTGATGTGCTCCATGCCGTAAACCTATTTAGTAATGTTTGTTTAAATGGTTTGCCGTTGTTTCCTCTGTCCCTTCTCTTCATGATGATTGTTATTGTTGATACAGCAGAATTAACGTTTAGACCTTCATTGTTATCCCCCACTCTGAAGTACTCTTGCTAGCATTGTTGAAGTTACTTCAGTTAATTATTTAATTTAATTTAAAACTCTTAATTGGAAATACATGTAACCAAAAGGAATATCTACCATACCAAAATTGAAGGTGTTATTGAGGCAAAACCTATCATATATCAATCAAAATGTTCGTAATGATTTCTACGCGTCGAAAATCAGAAAATACTCGAAAATCGGTTTAGACTTCGGCCCATTTAAGTAAAAATGTATAGCGGTGAATTGGGCGTGTGAGTGGTAGTGTTTAAAGTTCAAACGATAATTGTATTTACTAAAGAGATTATTTAAACATGTTTATGTCTTAGCGGTGTTACTGGGATTGTTGGACCTAGATAAGCAATGTAGATTATGTGAAACATAACCAGAAACGCCAGTAGGTTCTTTATATTTTTATTTATTTTCTCTCCGGAAATCACATACAGCAAGACATTTGTGGATAAAATATTAAACAGAAAGTATCAATAGAAAGATGTGGTTTCACACCTTTCCAAAAGAGACTATTTAAACTCACGCCATGTCATCTGACGTTTACGTATATGGGCAAAATATAAAGGTTAAAAGGAAACTTAAATGACAAATGTTGATGTTTTACAATGTTCTACAGTTGGCAGTTATATATTTTTATTGCAAAAAATACAGGGGGATGAAACATTAGACGTTCGAATGATGAGAAAAGATTAAAAAGAAAAATAATGGGTAAACAATTGAAGCTTCTATCTAACAATATGGATAATTAATGCAGTGATTGGAGACTCGCCATTTCCTACAGGGACTTCTGCCGCAGGGCTTCACTTTTATTGGAATTAAAATACCAATCATTTATTTAAAGAGTCTTAAGTTAAAATTATGTAAAAAAGTAATTATCCTTGTATATTTATTTAATTATGCCTATTTTCTGAAAGAAGTTATGTGTATTTTTATATAAAAGATGGATAATCTAACAGTATAGTTATTACACGATTTATTAGTGTGTCCAGTGATTTCATTAAGTTTAATTTTTGATCTTATAATTCAATAATAAGAGATAGAAAAGAAAAAGCAAAATTTATGAAAAACGTACATTGTAATGTACAAGCAATAAATTAATAACATTGTTGTCTTTAAAACATATAAATTTAAACAACATTTTCATTATTTTTTCATTTTTTATTTTAACCTTCTAATCTAAAAAATTATGAATTAATGTTTAAAATGATACTTTTGAACATATTGTGGTAATTTTATTAGCATAACTTCTAGTTATTTTATGAACAGATTTTGAAAATTTACCCAATTTCCAAATTTGTCTAAAGTTTTCTTTTAAACTATATCAATATTAAGGTCTTTATTTTGTTCAGACTATTATTATGTTGAATAATTTTAGCTCTATCATGGGTATTAACAGCTTTTGATAAAACAGAAACACAAAGCTCAAGGCAGAATACCTGCATTATATGAACAAATGGTACAGAGTAACTTTTGGAAACGTAACAAAATATTTTAAGTAGGTTTAAAACTGTGTTGTATATTGTATGCATTTGTAGTGCACATGTACTTAACTAGTTACTGTTTTCAAAAAATACATTTAAAATAAAGTAAAATGTTTACCTAATTTTGAAATATTTATTTATTTAATTATCATGCTACAAAACAGACATCGTCCAATTACACTGTAGCAGCACATTACAACTAAAACAGAAATTAGATACGTGACAATACATATGAATATGATAAGTCTTTAACATAAAAATAATAAAATATATGTGTTACATCACAAAAAACACAATTTTCATTGAATATTTGAACCAATCAAGTTTTATAATCTACATTAAAAATTTATTAATTAACAATGAACCACAAGTTCATTGTTTATTAATATGACCTAATAATGATGATACTTCAATGAACCACTTATTCTTATTAATTCAGTAATTTTAAATGAATTAAAAGTTATCTACTAATTACATTTTTGTTTCTTATTTATATTATTGTTATTTTTTGGTTCTAATATAAAATGAATAATTTTTTTAGAACATGTAACTAGGTGTAGACATTTAAGTGCACTTGATTGGTGAACTTAAATAGATAAGTTCCAAGTCAACGTAAACTTTGTTTGTTTATGAAGTAATTAGCAAGGACATACTGCACAGTATAAGGGGTTCCGCTGATTGAGGTGGAAGTTAATTTTACGCACCACTGACTGAAGTTCAACCTTCAAATGGCCTTCGTCTCAAGATTTTACGCACAACTATTAATTACTTTAATTATTACCAGATATCTTTTATATTCACGTATACATCCACAAAATCTCACTTTAGAAGAATTAAGTGATCACACCTAACTACAGAAAAAGGCTTTCGAGAACCTAATGAATTTTACGTGTAGGAAGAATTTTTTCACATTGAACTTGTTATTGAGTTTTTAAATGTAGAGGTTATACGTTGATAAAATCTTCTATGAGTATGATACGCTAAGGAGTCTCTGTTCGGATATGTTAATTCCGAACAAATTTCGAAGACTGAGATATAAAATAAATTGCCTTACTCTTTACTGTAGTAAAGTGGTCTTAACATGTAGATGTTCCATTCTGAAGGGCACAAGCCACACTCAAAGTTCAATTTTTGCCTTTAAGGAGGAATATTGGAGATATATATATTAATCCAATTGCATGTTAAGCAATAACACACAGGTTTACAACATTAAAATATGAAGTGAGCTGAATACACAAACTACTGAAATTGAAACAACACCTGTATAACCCTTATAACTTGTGCTTTAAACTTACAGGATGAAACAACACCTGTATAACCCTTATAACTTGTGCTTTAAACTTACAGGATGAAACAACACCTGTATAACCCTTATAACTTGTGCTTTAAACTTACAGTATGAAAAAACACCTGTATAACCCTTATAACTTGTGCTTTAAACTTAAAGTATGAAAAAACACCTGTATAACCCTTATAACTTGTGCTTTAAACTTACAGGATGAAACAACACCTGTATAACCCTTATAACTTGTGCTTTAAACTTACAGTATGAAAAAACACCTGTATAACCCTTATAACTTGTGCTTTAAACTTACAGTATGAAAAAACACCTGTATAACCCTTATAACTTGTGCTTTAAACTTACAGGATGAAACAACACCTGTATAACCCTTATAACTTGTGCTTTAAACTTACAGTATGAAAAAACACCTGTATAACCCTTATAACTTGTGCTTTAAACTTACAGTATGAAAAAACACCTGTATAACCCTTATAACTTGTGCTTTAAACTTACAGGATGAAACAACACCTGTATAACCCTTATAACTTGTGCTTTAAACTTACAGGATGAAACAACACCTGTATAACCCTTATAACTTGTGCTTTAAACTTACAGGATGAAACAACACCTGTATAACCCTTATAAATTGTGCTTTAAACTTACAGGATGAAACAACACCTGTATAACCCTTATAACTTGTGCTTTAAACTTACAGGATGAAACAACATCGCTCGGTTTTTAAAAACAGGACCACTAACAGAATAAATTATGGTTTACCGTTGTTGAATCTCTACCGACACTAATTAGGATTTATCTACGTTGTATCGATCAAAACAAAATGTCAAGTATTGAGCTTTACTAACCCCCTTTTCGTTACAAAGTTTGGTAAAAAAGAATCAAGTGAGTTGAGAAAAAAATAAATCAATTAAATAATTTATTTCCCTGATCTGACAAACAAATGTAACCTCTTTCCGAACCCTAGTAACTCTCGTTGTTCCATCGTCACTTCTGTTGTTGAAACTCGAGGTTTTGGCGTGTGAGAAAATGTACTGCATGTGATTTTTGTATTGTGATAAACCATTGATCGTTTTTAAAACTTTCGGGCTTTTCTTTCCTAACGATTTCAAATTAATACGACACAACATTTTGATACATTCAAATTATTAATAACAAGCCGTAAAAATGATTTCCCTATTTCCAAAGCTGACTCTGCAAGACCCGTCTGAGGTAGGTCTCAGACTTTTGAGCGGCAGCTGATAGTCCACTCTAAAATGACAGCTGAATCCAGTTTGGATCCTTTACCAAGTTAACAACAGTTCTGACAGGAATCAAAACTTGAGGAGAGGCCGCAGTTCTCTTGAATCTCAAGCTATTATAATGTTGGTAAGTTAAAAATACACCTTCATTGTACGTTTACAGAAATATTTTTTACATTAATTTTAGAAAATTATAAAATAAAACAATTATTACTTTCTGCAGATTGGGTTTATTAGTGAATTTCCTATGGAAAAGTGAACTATTAGCAAGGTGAAATTTAAGCCCGGGACCACCATAGAAGTTCCTATCATAACCCCCTGAACACGTTTTGGGGTTTCGCTAAAAACTTTATATATATATATATATATATATATATATATATGTATATATATATATGTGTGTGTCCACACTCTAGCGGTCGGAATTTTTGTCCTATTTACTTGAAATTTGGTAGGAACCTGTAAACAGTTGGATAAGTTCGTTGGGAAAAATAATCGGACAACTCTAACCCCCTTTTTAGAGATTTTAATTTTTTAAATTTTGAGTTTTTGGGCCCAAAAAGGGTCAGAAAAGCCCCGAATGTATATTATTGTGTATTAAATTACTGTACGAAAATGCCAAAACGTTTAAGCCCTCCCTCATCATTCTAGCACAGGTATGTACTGAGTTATCGAAGAAAATGTTAATCTTCTTAACACAGTACGTTGTCCTATACCCTTTCTATTTTACACTGGAAAAGGCTATTTTTCAAATCTTGGTGTAGTTTTATCACCCCCAATACCCCTATACCAACTTGTTATCCTGATTACCTCTCCTCCTAACCCAACAATGTACAACATTTCCATCCTAATAGTCAATGTAAATATGACCAGGAGCATCAGAACAGCCAAAAATAAAATTTTTAAATTTTCCAAAAAAAATGTTACCAGTGTTGTTTTAAACCATTTATTAGATTTTTTAAAGGTTTTAATGCGGAAATTCACTTTCCTCACATCAGCGTGCTGCGTGCGATATCGTGTCATTTATTTGTTTCGTATGGCTTTTAGTAAAACAGAGATAGGTCTCCCCTCAAAGGCCTTTCCATTTTGATATTCTAGTTGTTTTTTCAGCTTATGGTGAATTATAAAGTCGGGACGAGCATTATCACATTGCTAAATACCACTGACATTGGCGGGGATTGAACCCGAGAACTTGTGGACCAGAGTCACGTGACCTATCCACTCCAGGTCGCTCTCAGATTGGAACGAATTTTTTGTAATCGTTCCTTGCTATTTGTACGGGCCGTACTCAGGGGGAAGGGCAGGAGGGAAAACTGCCCCTGGGCCCGGGCCCTTGCCTTATTGGGGGTACGGGGCTTGGGCCGGGGTCTTATTAAAAAAAAATAAAGGTCAAAACACCAAACTTAAAAAATGATTCCATACATTCATCTTTCTACTAAACTAACTTTTGTATTATCCAACTGGTATTATGCATGGTATAAATATCATTAGTGAACTTCCTATGGAAAAGTAAACTATTAGCATGACCTGCACGGTGAGACTTAAGCCCGGGACCACCATAGAAGTTCCTAACGTGACTCCCTGAACACATTTTGAAGGATGTCTAAAAACTTTATATATATATATGTGTTCGCACTCTAGCGGTCGCAATTTTTGTCCGATTTATTCAAATTTGGTAGAGACATTTCTTTTTATAATCAGTGGGACAAGTTCACTGGGCAAAACAATCGGAAAACTCTAACCCGCTTTTTGGGATTTTAAGTTTTCAAATTTTGAGTTTTTGGGCCCAAAAAGGGCCAGAAAGCCCCAGATGTACACTCATTGCACATTAGCATATTGTACGTAAAAATCCAAAGACTATAAGCCACCCCTCATCATTCTAGCTTAAGTACTTAACGAGTTATTAAAGAAAATGTTAACTGTCACAATACAGTACGTTGTCTTATAGGGATTTTACACTGAAAGAGGCTGTTTTTCATATCTTAATATCGTTTTATCCCCCCCAACCCCTATACAAACTTGTTATCTCGATAATACCTCCTTCTAACTTTATCATGTACAACATTGGCATCATATTAGTGAATTTAAATATAACCAGGAGCATCAAAACAGCCAAAAAATAAATTTTTTCAATCTTCAAAAAATGTAACCAGTGTTGGTTTAAACCCTTTATTTGATCTTTTTAAGGTTTTAATGCGGAAATTCACTTCCCTAACGTCAGCTTGCTGCATGCAATCTCGTTTTAATTTTGCATGGGTTAGCAAATAATATTATATGCTAAAAAAAGTGAAACTGATATTATAAGGATTTACAAATTCAGGTCTTAATTATTTGCTTATAAACTTAATCATAAACATATTGTCACCAAATAATTTTTGTAAAACTTTCCCTTTTATTCATGTAAAAAAACACATAATATTAATTTCCACTTAACGCATTTTATTTATAATTCATCAGATAACCTAACGATAAGTTTGTGCCTAATATTGTGGGTGCTGGCTGGGGAAGGGTGCAAAGGGAGCCCCCAATAAGGCCTGCATAGGGGCCCTGCGAAATTTTTACTTGTATTTATTGGGCAAACTACTTTTCTTTAAGAAATTTATAAATAATAAGGAACATTTTTTTAGGAATTCTGGTTAATCTGGTTATGGTTTTAGGAATTTCTGGTTATTCTGTTATCCACCAGTCGCTTAAAGACTAGTCATACTTTTAACTTTTACAAACGTTTTTTATTTTTTTCTGAATAATTGACACTTACATCCTTTTTTGTGTGGAGAGGAATAATTAATAGTGATTGGTTTGGATTAATATAATTATAAATAATTATTATAATACAGCAGTCAAAAATTGGAGTTTAATGGAAGTGAAAAAACCGGCTGTTCTAGAGTTTAAAATCAAACAAGGAAAATTAAATCGAGAGTTTATAATGCCACATAAACACACACATCGGGGGTTTGGACACATAATATGCAGCACGTCAAAAATATATGTATTTAATTGCAATAGACTTTTAAACATCAATGTTGATGGTGATTGTTTATCGTTGTGGAGAAATATTATTCAACATTTCAGACAATTGTTTATGAACTCATTTGTAATTAGAGTCAATTAATTGAAAAGAATGTGTGGGAAACGATTTGTCGGGAAGGGGTGGCGAGGGGTAGAGATGGTATTGATGTGATATTGTCATTCAACTGCATTGGCTCAATTATACTCTACCTGCAAACTGCAAACTGTTCTAGAAACAATTCAAGTTGGATAATAACAAGTGACCAACTTACAATGTATTGATTAATAGTACTCACTATTGATTGTAATAACGACTTTCTTCATCATTCCTATAACAATGTATAGGTTCGCGTGGCAAATTAACTACATTAAGATTTGAAAATATAGCGAACTTATAATTAATTTATAAAATAAGTCTATTAAGTCCAATTCAGCGTGATTGATGTTTGGGCCAGATGGTTTATTTGAAAAGTACCGAATACATTTTAAACAGTTACATTTTAGGGCCCTTGGACTTTTGGTTTTTTATTTTTTAGTGATGTAAACATTGTTTTAAAGCCGTTTTTCCAAAAATGTGGCAAACACAAAAGTTTTATTCAAAACCATTCCCTATCACACCTACTTTTTATGGTGTTTTAGAATGTAGACGTTTTAACGAATTTCCCCATACAAGGAGAAAACTATTACCATGGTAACACTAGGACTGGGACAGTAAAATAAATCTTGATTTTGAGGTCCTCAGATACAAAAAACTCAATTCATTAAAATTGTTAAACTTAATTGTTTGTAGGCACGAAAATTTTCATAAAAATGGACTGCTATTAATGAAGTTTGCAGTGCAGTGATTGGTGTTACTGCGCGGTTGGTGTTTTGGTTGCAAAGAGGAGGCAGCGACTTGGAAAATTAACATCAACCGCGCAGAGTAGAATTGCGTTTGGTGTTTGGCTGAGGCTGATCAACACTGTTTAAGTTGAAAATATGCTTATTTGGAACATTCACACTATTGCATTCATTCGGCCCATTCATTTTAAATGCTTTACCCATGTGTGTACGGCATTGTTATATATAGATGTAATTTATTGGTATTTAACTGATATTGGATTAATTATTCTTTTCTTCAAAAGCCACATGTTCAAATATGTGTTTATGTAGGACTTTTTTTAATGGGCATGTTCTACAACAACGGAAATATCATCCAATACGATTGACGTGGAGTTGGATTAGCACCTGATATTTAATGAAGATACCCTGTGAATCAAACTTCAGTAGTCTATATAAGACTACAAAGATAATGTTATAGCAGTGAAGGTGAAACTTATGTGATTTAAGAGCAACTGATTCGGTAGGAGACAACATAAAACAATTATCTACCTAATTCCTCCCGCGTTTTGTATGCGGTTTGCTGCAGTGCTCCCTACACTGTTTATTATTAACGTGAATGTAACTAAAATGGGTTTAAAAATCAAATGACTAATTAAGAACAAATAGTAACATTAAGTGATTTAAAAACAAAATAGAAGCCACAGATTTTAACTACTTGAATTATGCTATTTTTGCACAGCTATACTAAGGGGTGGATTGAAGTAAAAAAATAGTAAGCCTTCGATAATTTATATTATAAACACTGTATTTTTTATTTGAATTTTTCAGGTTGGAAATAAAATAACGTCCATTTTAAATTCAAACATATTTTAACATTTTTGATACTCTACTGTTCAGAACCTGCAAGAGTTGATCGAAAATACATGTCGTAACTAGCGAAGACGCCTACTGGGAATATTTTATGACCATATAAACACAAAACATTATTACTCTATACAAAAAGCATGTTATTTGTCCGCAATACAAAATATGTTAGGGATTCTAAGAATATTTAAGATAGGTTTGCCTTACCACGTACACCATTAAATATGTATGAACGAAAAATGTAGTATCTATTATATAATTATTTACGACTTCGATACACACACAAATCAATTTGTTAAATGTTCAAAATAACGTCTTGATTATGAAAATAGTAGTTATTTTTCTCGGAAATGTCGGAAAACCCTTAATGACGGGAATATCCATATCAAGTTTGAATACAAAAATTTCTCGCCTGTTTTCCCGGTTTCTCCTGGATTTTCCATTCAAACATCAGTGAATAAAAAAATTGCATAATCGTGTTTAGGAAAAAATTGTGCATAATTTAAGTACCCACTACCTGATATTAAAAAATATATATTCCTCCCGTTTTCCCGTTTTTCCATTTTCCCTGTTTTCCCAACGTTTTGAGAAAAATAACTACCATTTCCGGAATCAAGACGTTATTTTGAACACTTTTGAAACAAATTTAATATGTTGGTATGGATGTCAGTATAATAAAAACCGGTGCAGTTTTGAAAACAAATACCCCCACATTAGAAACTTGAGTCTGAGCAAACATGTGGGGAGTGTTTCCACTGAATGAACATTTAATAGTCAATCAAATACTCCAAAGTGTCAGAGCGGTGGTTCACCATTAACGACGTCATAAAAGTTTAATTTCGTCCTTAACATGAGACAGTTTTTATTGTATTTGAGCTCTTTTAGCGAATTTCCCCTATAGAGAATAAGCTATTACCGTAGGTGGCATGAACACTTAAGCCCGAGACCATGATAACTTTTCATTTTGAGGCCCCCAGATGCCAAAAACCCTATTCGTTAAAATTTTGTATATATTTATATATTTATTTATGTGTCCGTAAGTACGATAACTTTCGTAAAAAAGATCCGATCTTGATGAAATTTGGTACAGACGTGTAAAGTAGCATTTATTTGAACGAGTTCGAAAACCAGACGAATTGCAACATCCAAAGGGGGTTGTTTTGGGGTGTTTGTACCCCAAAAATGGGTTTTTTGGGGTTTTCACATGTAATTTTTATTTAGATCAAATATTTAGCTATACCATTGAATTCAGCTTAAAAAAACAAACAATTTTATATTTTGATCATTGCTCCACGTCAATTGGTTACTGAGATATTGCAAGTGCTAAACATAGTACGTTGTCTAATGGTATTCTTATAGAGAAAAATAAATTTGACATCTTGCTTATTTATGTATATAAACTGACAAAACTTGGTATATGGCTTCATCTGGTTATGGTTTGTTGTTGTTTGCATAAAAAAACAAAATTTTCACTTATGGTTCCCATAGCAGCAAACCTAGGTACTCTGTCCCTATATGTTATTTTATATTATTAAAGTGTTATATATCGCTTATTTATAAAAGTATATGAATGAAACTTGGTATGTGACTTTACCTAGATGAGTTCTATTGATATTTGCATGAAAACCCATTATTTTATGTTCCTTGTTGCAGCAAACCTGCGTACTCATCCCTAATGTTATTCTTATAGAGAATAATTAAAATTGTATTTATCGCTTATTTGTGAATATATTTTTAAGAAACTTGGTATGCGACTTTATGTGGTATTAAGACATTGGAAATTCAATGAGTACACAGGTTTGCTGCGACGGGGGTAATTATGTTCAATATGAGTAATTTGTTTGAGAATGTATGTTATAAAGAAAATCAATTCATTTGGGTAGTTATCAACCAAATGAAAACATCTTCTAAACTTTTCCAGGTGTTTTTAAATCATTGGGTTCGATTAACTAAGATATAACTGGATGAACAAAGTAAATACAGAATATTAGTGAAGGGATGTGAAAGTACAATTGTATTTATAAATAAATAGATAAATATGTAGATAAATATAAAATATAGAAATATAGAAAAATATAAAAATATAGATAAATCATTCACAAATTATTTCCAATTTTCTCGGAAGGTTTTTGTTTCATCTTGGGCGAGTTTTTAGTTGACATGAATCCGTTCAGAACTAATAGATATCTTTTTTAAAAGCTATACCATAAAAACTGTTTTGGATTTTCTTGTGAAATCTGGGCTAATTATTGGTTCTAAAATGTTATGTCATTTTGCCTTTAGGTTTCGAATCTACAATACATACAAGCTCTATAGACTCTAAATGCGTCTTTGAGGACCTATTCCATGTGATAGCAAAGGCATTTGCCTCTGTTGTTTGAGATAACAGATTCTAGTCCACGTTTACTCAAACTACAAATCACCAGTTATTTAAGCAGATCAGTTGAAAAGTTAAACAATTAAATAATTCAGTACTTAGAGATGAACAAATTTTTCCACAACCTTATCCCAAAAACTATGAAGCAAATGCAAATTCTATGAATAATTTTCAATAAAGGGAGGGTTATGGTATTCTCACCTGTCGCATGCTCCACTTCACCAATGAACGAGCCGCTCTAACGTTGTTAAGCTGATCGCTTATGATTCCATTTAATTTGTCAACTTAGCCCCGTCATACTACTCTGTCTAATTTGTGTTTTAGTAGATGTTTTAAGACCCATTAAATTGGATAGATTAAAACTTTTAGTTTACCGGTAGTTTAAATTTTATCTTGAATTTCAAAAAAGAACAGTGTTAATAGGCGTGTTGTTGTCAGTTGGATTAAAAAAACCTAGTATAATGAAGCTTTGTAAATAAATTTTAAGGATATAATCAATCCGTCAACTACTGTGGCCACGGATGCCTTTTTTATTGCTTACAAATGGTTGGTAATAGTATATTTTAAAAGTGTTGTTCAGTATGATTTACTATATTTTAAATGTTTGTTAATTTATGATTTATATTTAAAAAAGTTTGTTTGAGATCAAAATCATCAAGTTTACCATCGAGTACCAAGTTTGATGATTTTACGAACTAAACTTCTTATCAAAGTTGTTTAAAATTAACAGTCAGTCAAGTCAAATTGTTTAATAGTATGGTACCTAAGACATTATTTAGCCTACAAATCATCAACTATACATACTCTGAACAACATAAGCAAATATACTGAATTACAATCGTCTTCACTACAGTAGCGTAAGCCTAGCTAGGTAAACGTATTCAGTGATTTACATAGAGCCTTTGCCACAGCACTGCAGATACCACTGTTTTCATTTTGGTTATCTTTTAATTAAATAAAACTTCATATCCCCACATTCCTCTTAATACAAATATTTGGTATCCATCAACCCAAAAATATAAAATAAACGTAAATAAAGTACACTTAAAAAGTAAATTAAATCTGCTTCCTGAAATGCAATTTTACCGCTTGCATTCATACACAAATTTATATTTGCTAAAAAATTGCCAATTTGAGGTAAATTGTGTAAATAAATAGCTGTTGTAGAAAATTTGTACGTAAAACTATCAGTAAAAGAAAATTACTCAGAAGTATTAGTCAAACAATCTTTTCCTCAGTTTATAGTCCGATTATCGAAAGAAAGTGACTGGCGTAGCGGCCGGGCGGCGACCGAACATTCTATTTCATATAACCTCGTGGAAACGTATGTTCGATCTATTTTTTTCCTAAGGAGTATCTTTGATCTATAGGAAAACACAGGGCTAGAAATTTCCAATAAACGTCTTCAACTGAATTTTAACGTTATTAACGTTATAATAACGTTTATTGAAATTTCTAACCATGTGTTTTACGTTTCCACGAGGTTATGAAATAGAATGTTCGGTCGCCCGTGGCCGCTCTGCCTGTCACTTTCTTTTGACAATCAAACTACTGTCGTATTAATGAAAGATCTCTCAACCCGTTTACTAGTCCTAATTTCATTTTACGATACAATATCAGCGAGTCATTCGCTATAACTATTCTACACATAGTACATTCACTTTTCTGTAAATTTTCTTACTTTAATCTCAAGATTCAATCCAGTTTGAAAACAATTTCACATTTAAGGTGATAGGCCTATGTATTTTTAACCATAATATAACCTTAAACATGTTTTTAAACTAGATAACTTGAGTACTAAGGCCATATTGAACTGGGCGTCGATTTCTGAATATTAACGGTATGCGACTGGCAGGGCATTGTTCTAACGAGAGCAATTATACTAGCTTGGTATTGTTACTATTGTTTATTCAATACCTTCATGGTTAATTGAAGCTTTCAGCTAACTAGTTATCTGCTACTTTAGACATTTTCTATGAGTCTCCGGATTTTATAACGTCCAAATGCCAAGATTCAATTGGTTCGTTATTATTAAAGTATGTTTTTTTAGCAAGATATAAAGTATAGAGATAATCATCTGAAGATCTCTAATAGAGTCTCCTCGCGTAAGAGACCTATCATTGAACCGTAGACCCACGAAATAGTCACTCGCTAACCCTTTCATCAGGCACTAACACTTTATAAACTAAACTATACTATTTACCTGGTAAATTTCGTGATATTGTACCTATCACGCTATATCAAAACGAGTTAGTTTATTAGTTTGTATGTTGGAATACATACTAAGAGAAAATGTTCCAATGCACCTGAAACAAACCTAATATCCATATAATTTTTAACACCGAGTACTGCAATAAAAGTGAGTATTAAGTATAAAATATTGCTTAAAACAAATAATGTTATGGAAAATAATGAGATTTATACGATAACGCAAGTAGAAAGTATTCAGCATACAAGAACAGTCCCAGTGATCAAGCTACTCTGTATTTACATGTATATTACACAGGTCATTGACCTCGTCTGTAGTCCTATACCCTGTAGTCCAAGAAAGTTCTGATCCCCAAATGTGCTTGACTCATAGACTGTCTTGTACATAACTATTCGAGCGAGCTGGCCAGGATTAATTTTCAAAGTTCTACAGGTATACAGATTTTTGCGTCTTTGTAGTAAAACGTGCATACTTATGTCAAAAGAATCACTGTGATAGCTTTATGCACTGTTTTTTTTAACATTAGGCAAGTAATACATCAGAATACAGCAGTTAAATTGCATTGCAAACATAATTATAGGAATATACAGAAAACATTATTATCAGTTACTTACAGCTTTTACTTTGTAAGAAGTAATATATTTTACAGTTTCCCCCATGGTTTTAGGCTTCTGTTTTTCTGGGGTTTAGGTCTGAATTCCCAAAGCTGCCATATTGTATTTGTTGAGGCTGTTTGTCATCTTACCTAAGCAGCACAGATTCCCAAAACTGTCGATGCCCCACAATTTGGGCGTTAGAATTATAGATTCCTAACACCACCCCCAATATATAAGTCTATGTTATGATGTATGTTTTTATATTGAAATTTAACCTGGTAGGGACTAAAACAAACATTTATATTCGAGCCAGTGGTAGAAACGAATGAACCATTAATATATGTTATGTTTCCCGCAGTAAATAAATCCACCCTCAAAGCAGCTCTCAAAGTTAATATATATTAAAAAAAAACTACAAAGTTATATTTTTTAAGCTTTATTTATATTTATTTACACGTGGATTCTTTTAGAAGTTCTATAATGGTTTTGTAGAAAGCCATATAACTTTTTTGTTGAAGAGGAAATTTCCATTTATATAACTCAAGCCTCCTTTGATACACGAGCGTAACGTGTTTGACAAACTCACACTCATTCAACCAGTTTAATTCAATCGTTTTGTCTTTGTTTTGATATTAAAGCTCACTTTTAAAGTCTGATAATAAACTAATAAACTAACAAAGATAATTTATTTTTTAATTTTTTAAAAATTATTCAAATGTGTCCCTGAAATTTACTACTCCCTAAAATATTTCCATTCCCTTTTAACTTAAGAATGTATAGTGACTTTTAAAATGTCAGTGAGAGCAAATAATTGAACATTAATCCCATAAACCTTCATATAGCAAGAAAGTTTTAGATAAACCTGTAAATGCAAGTCCACACATGTAGGATCGCTAAGCTAACTACTTCAGGGATTAGAGTCTCAACGGTCGTTACATATTCCTAGAAAAGGACAAACAAGGATGCAGGATATTGATGGAGCACCACCCCAACTATTTGTCTCATGAATTGATGATGGCGATGGATCATTGAAAAAAACAATTTCCGGCAAAATGTAATAAAATAACACTGCGGGATGAATTCAATGAAGTTTATCTTTATTACGAAAGGAGCTTACATTTTTGGAACACTAGAAACGTGAGTTTATAAACACTAACTATGTATTAAGGTCTGATAATGCAAACAACACCAAGGTTACAGTACACAATACCGATACAATATACACTAACAATTGAATAAAGGCCAGGGACGCAAAACACTAAGTATATATTGAATGCTGACCATAAACAACTATTACCGGTAAACATACAATGAACACTAATAAAGAAATACATACTAAATGCAAGTAAAACTACACTTACCGCGAGTAACTACTACTCCCATTAGCCTTTTTTACTATATAAGATTAAATTCTCAGATTAAAAGGCTAACTCAGTAAGTGTCAGTTTTTTTATTTTTATCAGGGAGATAGGGATAACTAAACATTTTTAAACGGGACGTGTAGCTATGTGAGACTTCATTTCAAAGGTGTTATACAACAAGAAAAATTGCATAAATAAATTTAAACTGCTTAAAGGGAAATATGTACTTATATTAAATTAAAATTGTGCATGTCCCCTTTAGTTAAGTTACTTTTATTAGATGTTATAACCCAAGTTGTGACAAGCTTCTTTAATCTTTAACTTTCATTTAATTATTCATCACATCCTATTCAGTATTTAGATATTTTACCCTAACTCCCAGCCCTTTTAGCCAGAAAAAATACCTGAATAGATTTCTGTGCAATCAGGATTAAAGTATAATAAACACCAAATATATAATCAAATACCCCCGTCGCAGCAAACCTGCGTACTCAGCGAATTTACAATCATGCATATGTTTCTCACTACCACATAAAGCCACTTACCATGTTTCATAAAAATACATAAATAAATAAGTGATCTATAGCATTTTATTTATTCTACATAAGAATAAAATTAGGGCTGAGTAAGCAGGTTTGCTGCAACGAGAAAGATAAGAAATGTGTTTTTAAGAAATGATCTACAACCAGGTGAAGCTACATACCAAGTTTTAATAATTTATGTTCATAATTAAGGGAGATATCAAACTTTACTTATTCTCCATAAGAATAACATCATGGCTGAGTATGCAGGTTTGCTGCTACAGGGATAGTGAACAAAAAAATCAATTTTTTGTGTGAATATCAATATACCAGTACTAGGTGAAGCCACATACCAAGTTTTATCAGTATACATTGATAAATAATGGAGATATAAAATTTTATTTATTCTCCATAAGGATAACATTGAGCAACGTATTGTGTTTAGCATTTTGAATGTATCTGCAATGGTTAGACGTATAATCACAATTTAAATACCAAAATGATTGTTTTGTGGAGCTGAGTTGATTGGTAAAAGCAAATGTGAAGTTTATATTAAAATTAACTGAGGAAAAGCCAAAACCTTTTCCCCAAAAGATTAACATGGGAGATT
Source organism: Allygus modestus (assembly GCA_963675035.1). NCBI lineage: Eukaryota > Metazoa > Arthropoda > Insecta > Hemiptera > Cicadellidae > Allygus > Allygus modestus. The sequence continues at coordinate 38,408,671 of OY776116.1, read as the reverse complement.
TTATGAGCAGGTTTTCTCTGCAACCACTTAACCTAGGTTAATAATTCAAAATACTGAATTATTATTATTTTTTTTAAGCTATATAACATGGTCAAAACCAAAATTAAGTTTTTCAAAAATTGTAGGATAAAAAATGCAAGAAACTGATTTTTGGAAAGTTTAAAACCCCCTTAAACCCCCCTCCCCATAGTCCGATTTTTCTGGTTTTCAACTTAAAGTCATAAATGTCACTTTACACATTTGAGCAGAATTTCATCAAAATCGGATGTTTTTTACTCAATTTATCGCATTCACGGACATATATATATATATATATATATATATTTGAACGAATAGTGTTTTTGCCATCTGGGGACCTCAAAAAAAATAGTTATCATGGTCTCGGGCTTAACTCTTACCATGAGACCTACAGCAATTGCTTCTTCCCTATTGGGGAAATTCGCTAAAAGACTTAATTTCGACTAAATACTAAAGATAGAAATTCTATAGGGGTGTAGGGTTGTCTACTAGATTAGTGGTTATCAACTAATCGGCATAGTTCTTAGAAACTAATAAGTATGTTAGTATATATAGAACCAGAGTTGCGTTAAAGGTCTCAAACGGGGAGCAACGGGCGAGGTGACAGACGGGTCTTGGGAGCTATTCCGCCACATGATGGTATTAAAGTTACTGTAATATAAATGCAAATATTTTATGTGAAGATTAAATAGATCTATTTTATGCTCAACTATTTAACTTGAAACCAAGCGTTTTACCTAAAACAGATCAAAACCTATTTATTAAACATCGCTATAAGTTTGCATTATAATCAAGTATTTCAGTTTTGAAAAATTATAGGAAGTATGTAAATTATAGAGGATTTGATAAGGATATATTCTTGCACATAAACTAATACTAATATAAAATTTGATAAGGAGACATTGATAAGGATACTAATCACATAAAATAAACCACTTGTCAACAATGGAAGAACAATGTTAACAATACAGACGGGTTGTGTTGAATAGAAATTGACTAGCGAAACACATTTTAATCCAGATATATTAATACAGAACGTGATACGTAATAAATCATAGTTCATAATTTTCATGAATGCAAATTAAAATAAATAAATAAATAATAAAATAATCTAATATAAAAATTATCATAATCATTATGTATTTTTTCAATCAGAAAGTTTTTCATAAAATCAGAACACTTAAATAATTTCTGTGTTTAGTGTTTTAATCTTATAAAGACTCAGTCATTAAAATTCTTTACTTTATTGTATAACAGATTTTTTTTCATGCAAAGGTAAATACTGTAGATACCATACTACATTGCATTATGAAATGCATATATAAATTTGATTCACCTTGATGCCTATTTAAGTAAAAGTAAGTACAGCATAATTTATTAAAAACCATTGCACTCAGACTGGATTATAAAAATTATTTCGTAGTTTAATGACATAAAGACTCATCGTAAACTACCCTTCTGAGATGAACCGTAAAATTACGATCCATAAGTACCCTAAAGAACTTACTTTGCAATTTATCTTTTCATAAGAATCAATTAAGATCTATTTATTCTCAATTTAGTGCCAATAATGTCTCAAAAGACCCAAGTTAATTGTGATTGTAACAGAGCGCTATTGCGCTATCTGCTCAAAGCATTGCAAGACAGAAAACCGCCCTTCATCAACACCATTTATCCATTCCCCTCAGGTTGACGAAAGCAACGTTATATTCCTTATATGGAGGTGGGAATATCCATGGCGATAGCATTACAATGTAAAAATTCTGGAAGTTAGGTGTCTGAACACAATGAGTTATGTAATAAAATGACTATAATTAATGATTAAAATTGAAATATTGATATTCAGAGATAAATGAAGTGGTAATCTCAGGGTAATGTACAGTCTGGACAGAACTTTAGCTGAATTTTTGGTATCAAGGGGATGAGTTTTATTTTAGGAAGGTGATTTTGTTTGTCTGGATATCTTAACTTTTTTCTCATCTTCCGTCACTAATCATGGCTTAACAAGATGAAGAAGCCATAGTTTTAAATTTAAGTTTATCATCTTTCATGAAAACACTGATGGCAATAACAAGGCAAATATTAAGTGTAATATATTTTTTCAAGAATGATGTAGTCAACTATATTATTACAAACATTTAAACAATATTTTGGTCATGAATACTGAAACACAAGCCGATGGCCAGTAAAGGACTCCGTCACATCGTCTGCCAACAATTACAGACCACAGTTTGTAGTTGTTTGATTGTCCATTGATTGTTAAACTTCTCAAACGCGTTACCGAGTAGAGAAGTTAAACTGGATTCAAATGTCGATATCCACTTTAATAAACTGTCTGTTGCTTTAATCTGTTGTTTTCTTAATAGATTTGAACTTGTTTGGAGTAACCTGTCAAAAGATTTTTATTTTGTACTGTTTAAATTATAAGTAATATTGCATAGTGCTTAAAATTGTTACATTAGAAGTTTAGTGTGTCTGCTTTTAAAATAATCCTATTATTAACAACAACCAGCTGTACTGAAATGAAATTGGTTTACGTGCGTAGCTAAGACAAAAATGACGACTCTTGACTCTTTTAAATATTTACGATTGATTAGTGAAATCATGGATTGCAAATTTAAATAATTAAACTCTACGTAATTTTAACATATCAAGATTAGGCGTTTAATTTATAAAGTAACAGACATTTCAACATGATATACAAACAGAAGTACATCTTTTAAACATAAAAGAGAAAAAGTTGTTAACACTAAGATAATTTAACAATAACTTGGGTTGTCTAGCATGTCCTCAAATTGTGCGCTGTGGTTTTAATGTGAAATCTCATTACTTGGACCCTCCTATCCTTGGTTCACCGCAACACCCTTGTTGTACAAAGACGTTTGAACACAATGATTGTTATAGTGGATATACGGTATAAACCTTTGTTAGTGAATTTAGCAACACATGTCAACTTCATGTACCTAATTCTCCATCGGGTAGTAAGTATTGATGCAACGTGTTTAATTTATACTAGTGGCTTGAGGGGGCGATAGCCCCTAACCTTACTCTAAGTATGAACACATGTCAGTTCGTAAACAAAGTAGACACTTAATCATCGGGTAGTAAGTATTGATGCAGTGTGTTTAATTTATACTAGTGGCTTGAGGGGGCGATAGCCCCTAACCTTACTCTAAGTATGAACACATGTCAGTTCGTAAACAAAGTAGACACTTAATCATCGGGTAGTAAGTATTGATGCAGTGTGTTTAATTTATGCTAGTGGCTTGAGAGGGCGATAGCCCCTAACCTTACTCTAAGTATGAACACATGTCAGTTCGTAAACAAAGTAGACACTTAATCATCGGGTAGTAAGTATTGATGCAGTGTGTTTAATTTATACTAGTGGCTTGAGGGGGCGATAGCCCCTAACCTTACTCTAAGTATGAACACATGTCAGTTCGTAAACAAAGTAGACACTTAATCATCGGGTAGTAAGTATTGATGCAGTGTGTTTAATTTATACTAGTGGCTTGAGGGGGCGATAGCCCCTAACCTTACTCTAAGTATGAACACATGTCAGTTCGTAAACAAAGTAGACACTTAATCATCGGGTAGTAAGTATTGATGCAGTGTGTTTAATTTATGCTAGTGGCTTGAGAGGGCGATAGCCCCTAACCTTACTCTAAGTATGAACACATGTCAGTTCGTAAACAAAGTAGACACTTAATCATATGTTTTAACGTAAACAAAGGTGACGTTTTAAATCCCCATGCTTTTCTTATGGGGGATGTTTTACGTTTATTTCTAGTTTGCTGGTAACTTTTCAGAAATTCTGCTTATTTCCCGAGGCCCTGGGATTAAGACCTTTAATTTGAGTCGTCTCCCATTATCCTGCGATTTGCCAAACTCCCACAATTTTGACTTACAAATTTCGCTTACAGAATTATATATAAAGATGCGCTGTAATTTTTAGGTTGTTACAATAAAAATGAAAATATTAATTTTTTAATTTGCTGAAAATAGCAGATCATTGCAAAGATGCATACTGGTCTGTCCGAGCATCAAGTGTAAAAAACTTTAATTTAAGCGATAGGACTTAAATGTAGTAAGTGCCAACAGCAATAACAATTTTAGTTATGTTTTAGTATATTTGTATGCTGCGTTAAAATACACCATGTATGGTTACATAATGGCGATAATAAACATCGCTCATACTATAGCGGATCACTTCTTACTTTGCTGGTTACATTACGATCAGACCATGCAGTTTATATGGACGGGCCGATTACGTTAACCTAAAAAATATTATGTTTTCACCAGACAGATATGTTAAACGAATATTAATCCTAAAGTAAACAGTTAACCAGTATAATCATTATTTAATGGAGCGTCGTAGCCGAGTTTCAGCAGTAACCAGTCTACAACTTAGTTATACAGTCGTTAAATTAGTTCACGTTTATATGGAAATGGCGAAACCAATTAAAGCGATGTTTGTTTCGCCGAGAGATGTTTTAGTAAATTTTAAATCCAGTCGTTGGTGATACCACTCAAATATTTTTTAAGTATGTTTAAAATATTTTTCAAAGGTGTTAAAGTGACGTTTTAAGCTGTACAGTATTTGTAACAATAATATATTTTTCGTGTTTCTAGCGAACTTTAAAATTGACTGATTTTCATAGTAGAATGTGTTGTTAAGTATTTTCTATGGCAACATTTCATCTACAACTAAAAAAAAAAAAAAAAAAAAAAAAAACGCGAGTAGTTGAACTTTTACAGACCTAAATTAAATTATTCATCTAAACCGAGAAAAAATAATCTTAGGAAAAATATATAAATACTAAAATAATGGTTAAGTTAGAATAAAAAAATATGTGGTTTAAAATGTATTAAACAAGATTATCAATGTTATTTTTTACCGCTAACTATTTTGACCGATTGGAAAGGAATACACTTAGGTCCTATTAGGGGTTTCGACATTATCTACATCCCTTACTCTGAGCCGATCACTCAAACTTATTGATCGTTTATATTAGACCAGTAACTTTACAAGCAATTAGCTATAACCTTTGAGTAAGTCTTCGATATTTTAGTAATGATTATTATCAAGCCAAGGGTCAAGGTCCGCAATTTATGTAAATAAAAATAATTTTGTTGATGTATAGAATACAAAATAGTATTTATTAAAACTCAATATATTATTTAATACAAAACTGTAAAAACCGTAAAAGTTAAACAACAAAAAAACTGATAACTAGTGAAACATGACGTGCTTGAACAAACGGAGTCAACTAACGATTTGCCATGACCCCAAGAAAACAGGATAAAAATAACTATTATAATTTATTTGTGCTATTTTTTAAACCAAAGGTAAACATGAGCTAGGTAAGTACTGTCACAGAAAATCGGGGTTAACACTCATGGGTACTACTTTATCTCTATCTCTCTCTCTTACCCCCTCATAATCTCTTTCCTTCTCCCTCATACAACACGTGTCACGCTGCTTTGAGCTCTCCTAAACTCGTGGGTATTGTGTTGGCTTCTATTGTTCTGTTTACTATGTTATATTACAGATGTAAGGGGCTGCACAACAAAACTGGCTGGGTATGACAAATCATTTGTAACCGGTAATAATGACCCTCACACAACAACAAATTCTCTGATCAAGTTCTCTGTTGTTTAATTTATATTATTTCATTGCAGTAGATTGCAAAATAAGTGTAAACTCGTAATTATAATACAATTACAAACATATTACGGGTAAAAAATTGAACGGTCGTAAACTAATCTGTCATTAAAATGGGAGTTCATTTAAAAAGCAAAGATTTTCACGTTGATGAGATTGACTAATATTTATTGTAACTAAGAAAATAAATTTGGTTTAATTTTTATTACACATGAAGCACGCGAACAATTAGGAATACAAAAATTTAATTTTTATATTATAAACAGACGATTTATACTTGTTTAGGTTCTTATTTTACTCATGCATTATAATCATTCACTCTATATATATATATATATATATATATATATATATATATATATATATATATATATAAAACCCTTTATATATATATAAATATAAAAATATTATATATATATATATATATATATATATATATATATAAAACACTTTTTTAGAAATGTCATAATAAATAATAACCTATGATGTGTACATTATACCACTGACAATATCATAGGTTATTATTTATTATGACATTTCTAAAAAAGTGCAATATTTTTTAATTTGAATTGTTAAAATGAATACTGATATTCGCAGAAGAGGCGGTAGTTGTAGATGACAACACGTGCGCCATAAAACGGCGATTGGCGCGGGTTTACTGCGGGGAGTCCACGTGGAGGAGATTACAACCAACTGAGCGTGGCTCGTGAGCGGTTCATGGCGGCTCAGTGGCTCAGTGGCTCAGTGGCTCAGTGGCCGGTGGCCGGTAGCTGATGGCGTGTGAGCAGTTGGGCACCGCTTACTGCTTTTAGGAAACGTTTAAGAATAATAAATCGGAAAACACAAGAAAACGACAGTGAATGGTACTTAATTAGTAATAAGTTTGGGACGCAGTAAAGTAATTGGGTTGCATTTTGTATTAAACGTACGAGCAACGTAAAAAATATCCCAATTGGAAATATTGAATATTGAATATTGACTACTAGAAGTAATTCTCCATAGTTCAGTAGTATCCCAACAGTGTGAAACCGACCTTCCTTGTTCACTAACCGAAGTGGGGTTTACAAAATATTTGCGTGTTTTTGGTAGTCTTGTTGGGGGAAACTCTGGAAGATTAAAAAAAACATTGTTTTTTGGGTTATAAGACAAAAAGTAACTTAAATAGTCAACATAAGAGTGTAGAAAAACACCACAATAGTATATTTTGCACCAAGGGCCGAAAGTGGGGTATTGCTGCCCCGAGATGTGTTTTAAAAACGTTCGAGGGCTATGCAAAACCCTTTCGGCAGAGGTACGAACGCTATTTTTCACCATACTGCACTATGAAATAAACACTATAAAATAAAAATGTGAATACTTATTTGAAAATTAATAACCTATAAACGAAACACGAGCGGCCTCATGCAATCTCAGACTAAAAACAGTTAAACCAATAAACAAAACATCGATAGTACCATGTTTTGAATTTTGTTGTTATTTATTCCAGTGTTTCAAATAAAGAACACAAAATAGTATGCTCGTATTAACCAGATAACGGGTTGTGGCTTGAAAACAAGTTGGCAACACTGGCTAAATAGGTCGGATGACTTTCGGCCCTAGGGCCGAAAAAACTCTAATTTTGGTATTCAAATTACGTTCCGAAAACAGAGCGTAGTATGGCGAAAAAATATATACGGTATAAATTAAAATGAGGGATAATGACTCGGTTGTTCAGGAATGAAGGTGGGAGTTTGATCAGTGTGATTTCACTCAAAAAGAGCTAGAATGTCCGGTATTTTTCTTTATTTGGGAGTACACAAAAAACATGGAATGAAATTATAAATAATTGTTAATATCTTAGACATTAAAGCTGTAGGAGATCGGAAAACCTATGTGGGTGTTCGCTTCTAAACTTCGGACAATTAGTTAAATCAGTTTGGTTTGTTAAAGGATTTGTATTTTAGAATAAGGATGAAAGAGAATAAAATCAATGATCGGCCCAATCGGCAAGCGCGTGAGAAACGAGCTCTTACCTAAATGTTGTGTACTTGCATTTAATTATACAAAATTGACTTTTAAATAAATATAAATAAAAACGACATATATATAATATTATAAAGAAGATGTGGTTTCTGTCTGTCTGTCTGATGTTCCAGGTAAACGCAAAAACTACTGAACCGACTGGGCTGAATCTTTACACAAAGATCTTGAACCCATGCATTACATATGCCTACTCACTTCCATAAAATCCCCTCGGGCTACGCCCCGTGAACGACCTAAGTTTAAATGTTTACATTTCAGAAGAAAGTAAACATTCAAACACTGTAATGTGAACTGCTGAGGACGCTTCCATTTGACAGCTTAAAGAGCAGAAGCAAGAACAGCTGTTTCAAGCTAGCTAAAATGCAAACTGCATTGACTATAGAACGGGTGAAGGAACCCCCTGTGCGAAGAACGTGTATATCAGCTAGTTTGATATAATAGGCAATGGCGGGTGTTAGAAGTTTCGAAAGCAATTTGTTTTCCTCTCGGACATCAGAGCTCCGCCCCACTGGCCCTCAAAGTTTTCATGTTATTCTTTTGGAAGAAATCGTTAATTGGGATTGTGCCACAAGTATCTTATATAGTAATTTCATTTAATTAAAAAAACGCTGTCCTAAGAAAAAAACTGTCACTGCACACACACACACACACACACACACACACACACACACACACACACACACACACACACATGATTCACAAACTGTCACTGCTCATTTTACCTGTTAAGTTTGTATTGAATTGAACTTTATGCCTGCGAGATCCGTGAGGATAACGGGATACCGTCGAGTATTTTTTTAATGTTTGAAGTTATTAGGCTGTCATGTATAAAACCGTTAATGTGTCACATAGAATTTTAATCCTCTCAATTTTCCCTAAACTTGGATTATCCTAAGAGTTGTTCATTGTAAGAGCCCAAATGAGCTTAAACTGTAGAGCTTCTGCATGTTCAGGAGTTAAGGAAGTTGAACTTGATCAAAATATTCACAGGTTGTAAATAAAATGGAAGCAAAACAAAGAAGATCTCTTGGAATTGAATGATCAATGATTACCCTTTGTAAATAATCTCTTTAGATTTTGCAAAAAAATCAATTTAGAATGTTGAAATAGTTATAAAACAACAAAAAATACATAAAACTATATTAATGAAATAGTACTCATTGTACTGCATTCGTGTTTATTTTGGTTTTTGCAATCAACGCATTATGTTAATAAATATTTTCATTGAAAAACATGAATCGTTTCGGTTTAGAGTAAACCTTTAAACATTTTATATTTTGTTTTTCAATAATTACATTTCATATTGATTTTAGCTTTCTAAAATTAGTTTAAAAGTTGTAATACATTAAGTCCGTTAAATATTGTCTATATCAAAGCCATAGGAACTTTGTTAAAGCGTTTATTAAAACGCTTTCCAGAATGTAACAGCTAAATATTGTGAACATCCACGGATCAAAACCCTTAACCCCTTGACCCTGAGTTCAAGACGCCAACCGTTTAAGTGTAGAAAGGCTCTAGTTGGGTCCTCTTTTATGTTATAGGTTATTAGTTCAAAAGAAAAATCCATAAAAATAAACGTGTTTAATGGCTTTGTTATACTCGTATCTGCATATTTTGTCATAGCTATATGTACATGTAACATCATTCCTTTCTATAAAGGAATAGCCATACAAAGAGCAACATCTGTGGATTTTGCCTCAAAGGCGGCTACGGTACACCACGAAGGGACTGACTTGCTATGCACATTAGTCATTCCTGACCTGCGTTTTAAATTCAACTATACGTAGAGTGGCCGCGACTATCTTGTTACGGGCCGAAATAGGTTAAAAAAAACAATGGTGAACATTTTTCATAAATGATGTTTTATAAGAACAATGGGTTAGTATTAATTTCGTACCCAATTATATAATTTATTATCGATTGAAGCATTTCCCTTCTCTAGGAGAAATTCCTGCAGTGATGTCTATGTTGATTTTACACTGGGACATTTAAAGGACGAAAAGCATTGAATCCGATTTGTCCTCCATCATTCGTTGAATCATAAAACCATTTTAATAACTTAAGGAAACCAATTGTTTAGTGAAGAAGAAAAAAAATACTCCCGTCACAGCAAACCTGCATACTCAAAGAATGTCCAATGCTTATATATATATATATATATATATATATCAAATAAAGCCACTTACCATGTTTCATAGATACTTATTCACAGATGAGCCGTATATCAAATTTTATAATCTTTCTCTATAAGAATAACATGGGGATTGAGTACTCAGGTTTGCTGCAACAAGGAACAGAAAATATTAGGCTTTAATGCAAATCAACAGACCACAACCCGGTGAAGCCACATACCAAGTTTCACCCGTATCTATTAATAAATAAGCATTTAATTATTCTTCAAAGGAGCTGGGAGCTGGGAACGCAGGATTGCTGCAACAAGGAACACAAATTATGGCTTTTTATACAAATATCAATGTAACTCAACTAGATTAAGCTACATACCAAGTTATATTAATTTATGTTCATAATTAAGTGAGGCAAAACATTTTTCTTACTCTCCTAACATGAGTACACAGGTTTGCTGCTACAGGAACCACTGTCAAAATATTGTTTTTTTTTAATTGTCAATGGACCACAACGAGATGAAGCTATGTACCAAGTTTCGTCAGGATACGATCATAAATAAGCTAGATATACAATTTTTAGCGAATTTCCCATATAGAGAAGAATCTATTACCGTAGTCAGCATATACAAACAATATTAAACGAATGGTGTTTTTGGCATCTGGGAACCTCAAAACAAAAAGTTATCTAGGTCCCGGGCGTAGGTCTCAACATGCCGACTACAGTAATAGCTTATTCCATGTATGGGAAATTCGATAAAACTCGTTTCTACATTATTCAAATTAAATTATCCAACGAACTAGGATCCCACACATAGCAGCACTTAACTTGTTAGCTTACTTTATATTGTTACTTTGCAGTTAATATTACATTTATAGTTTTAAAAATTAACTTTATCAATCACTAACCTTTCATACTTATCAAAAAAAAAATACCAAAACTGATATCTATTTCTTCCGTACATTTAAGGGTACGTGAAAGATTCAATTTCCTGATTTTACTTTTCAAATACATAACAGTTGTACTTTTTTCCAGTACAATTTTCGAAAATCTAAAGAAAACACCTAACATCAAAATTAAAAACTCAACATTTTTTCCCCTATAGGAAAGAAGCTATTACCGTAGGTGGCATGGTAAGACCTAGGCCCGGGACCATGATAACTTTTCGTTTTGAGGCCCCCAGATGCCAAAAACACCATTAGTTCAAATTCATATTTATATACTGTATGTGTGTCCGTAGGCACGATAACTTTTGTACAAATGATCCGATCTTGATGAAATTTGGTATAAACGTGTAAGGCACCATCTATTTTCATGAGTTCGAGAACCAGACAGGTCGCTCTACTTTAGAAGGGGGGTTTTGGAGGGTCTTGTACCCCAAAAATGGGCTTTTTGAACTTTTTACATATAATTCTTTTTAAACCCAAATTTTGGTTTACACCATTATATTCAGCTTAAAAAACAAACAATTTGGTATTTTGATCATCGCTCTACGTCAATTGGTTACCGAGATATTGAGAGTGCTATACACAGTACGATGTACAATGTTAATCTTATGGATAATAATTAAAATTGTATATCTCCCTTATTAATGAACATATATTAATAAAAATTGGTATGTGTCTTTGGGTTGGATTTTAATGATTTTTGCATACAAAACTCATTTTTTGTGGTCTCCATGGCAGCAAACCTGCGTACTCAGCAGCAATAATGTTATTCTTATGAAACATGTGATATATTGCTTGTTTATGAACATAAATTGATAAAATTTGGTATGTGCTTCATCTGGAAGTGATCCATTGGTATTTGCATAAAAACCAGATTTTGTGGTCCTTGATGCAGTAAACCTGCATACTCAGTCCTAATGTTTTTCTTATGGGGAATAAATAAAATGCCATATCTCACTTATTTATTAATATGCTTTGATTAAAGTTGGTAAGTGGCTTCATGACTTAGCAAAGTTCCATTTGAAATTCGCTGAGTATGTAGGTTTAGCTGCAACGGGGGTATTTACTATAGTTTTATCAATAGTAATGTTTTTTTACCGAAATGTAAACCGTTATTTATTTTTTACTTGGTAAATGTGAGTTATTTAATTTTAATTTAAACGTTCCTAACAAGAAAATCTTCCAAAGATGAATATAAATAATATATCTACATAATATAAAATATATTTTTATGACTTTCTTAGTTAACCGTTTTTAATTACCATTAAATCACCAACGGTATTAGAATACCTCATATATCTCTTGGCCTATGGTGACGGGCAGTTAAGGTTTAAAAAACACCTCAGACTGGCAAACAATCTTTTTGTTCTTTAATACCACGACCATTACAAGGCTATTCATAAAGTGATGATAAATAGATTCAATGTTGTATGATCTACATACATTTTTAAAAACATATATAATTGAATGACGATTACGCTATTTACCAGCATATTGTGTAGTTGTCAACGGGGCAGATGTGTTGTGCACACACTTGAACGCCCGCTCTGGGCAGTCACGTGTTTACTGTGGTGACCTTGCCTTTGTTGTCGGGGCTGCATCTCATGTGCCCAACTGTGGAGACTCGTGTCTTGGGAATACAATCTCATTGATAGTGCTAGTGTTACATAACTGATTGAAAATGTCGTCATTGAAATTAGTTCGTACCTTAATGTACTTTCTAAAGTCCTTAATTCAAATAGATACTTAATGGATTTTAGTGAAAACTGAATAAACTCTGACAATATTAATTAATTTGTTTAATGGGTACCATACAAGTAAGTGTAAACCAGATGTTTTATTTTTGTTGCTTAAAGTAGAGCCCAAAACATAAGAATATTTAAGAAAGAGTTTTAACAATGTTATGAATGCAAGGGGTACATAAATCACCTGATTTTAATATAACTGTATTTTTAGAGTAACTTGAAGATTACTTTGTATTTTATTCTACTGTAGTAAAGTAAAATAGTTTTATCAAAGGATAAAAAATGACCGCTTGAAGCAATGGTGCGTAAAGAATGTCATAATAAAACTCTAAACAAACTGATTACTAACGTACGATTGAAGTTTAAAATATCCGATTTTCAACCTTTAAAAATGAGCATAATTAGTCATGAGCAAACAAATTTGATATTATAACTTATTTCTTATATAAGCGTAAGAGATACATTCAGTAGGACTATATTTTGTTATGACGCATGCTTGAAAAAAATCATTAACTTGTAAATAAAAATATTGTATTTTCAGCCAATCATTTATTTATCAAAACATAAAAAATTTGAAATAACAGAATTTTAATACAGTTCAAGACTTATTTATCTATACCTCTTTGAAAAATATTAGTTAATAAAAACAACTCTACTAAATCATGTTGTCAATGTTGCCGTTACGGTACTCGCTGTGTTTAGTTTACCGCACAGGTCAATAGCCTATGGTGACGGGCACTTGAGGTTTATAAAAAATACCAGATATTAATTTTGGTTTACTTGGCTCTGATCTCCCTTTTATGATTATAGGGAATATTGTTACAGATCAGATAATGACACGTTGAGTGAAATATATTGACTTCATCTATTATAGCCAAATATGGCTTGAATTAATATCACCACAATATTATTACGAAGTAATACATTTATTAACATATGTGAAAAATGTTGTTTTACTTTAGGACTAGGCCTATAACTTAATTTAAATTACTAAAATGTAAGAAAAAACATACAAATAATAAAGTAATCTTACCTTTAAAGGGTTTGAAATCATTGTCGAGGACATGTACAAGAAGTTTTACATCAATGGTTTGGAAACGTATGAGTGATATTGATGTCACAGTGAATTTCCGCCGTGACAGAACCTAATCCCACACGGAGATCACTTAGGTACCAGAGTGCACGTCACTCAAACTAATATAAAAATCTTATCCGCTTTCCTTCAAAGCGAAAGATTACACATATGTAATCCTTTTCCTCAATTTCCATTTTCACGAGTTCGTTCGACGTTCTTAATGAAAAAATTGTTTCGCACATTTAATATTATTCTGAGGTATTCCTTAAGTTTGTACAAAAAGGTCTGGGTAGAACATCGTATTTTTGGTTAAAACCATGCATCGATTAATAAATCAAATATACAATTTTGGCATATCCATAATGTATTTAACACATTCCCTACCAACACCGCGATATATCTGTATAATGGTCTGGGTGTGACAGCGGGAAGTGAAGGGGATAAAAATATACTTTCTGCAACAACTATAATTTTCTATGACTTCATGAGAAATGTCTTTAAGTAGCTAACAACAATCTTAAAACGAATCATAGATCAAACATTGCAATGGTACAGTTATCCATCAGTAGTACACATTGCAAAAAATAGTTAAGGTTGAGTTTGCTTTAGCGTCTAGCTATAAAATAAAGAATCTGCATAGATTTTGACGTAAGTGGAAAAATTATGGTTTACTAGTGAGAGTTCAAAATCTACAAAATCCGACCTAATGGCACTTTTAAGATCGGGTTTGTGGGCGAAAATGCGTGTGCGTAATACTAATATGTTTATTAGTTTCTGCAGGGAAAGTCCCCAAGAGAAAATCTAAAATAGGATATTATTTGAATATCTAACTGCTACCAAGAGGATTTATAAAACAATGTATTCTCTTATTTATCACTCTTATTTAGTTTTATTGTAGGTACATTGTTAGTATCTGTTTTTAAGAAAACTAATAAATTGAGCTATAATAAAAAAAAAACATATAAATGAAAGGCAGAATGGAAGAAGGATAACGTCGTAATACATACAGTTGGTTGACTTGGTCTTGGTAGCAATATACCTTAAGGAGTATGCTTATTAATCTATGGTAGTAAACACAGTAGACTATTTTATAACCCTTTTTACTAAATATAAGTTGTTCATAAACTCACACACTGTATTCTATGTATTCTACTGAAAAAGTGACGGCGATGTGTAAATCACACTGAGATTATTACTAATATACAGTACAAAATTGTAAAAGACGGATATGAAATTTAAAGTTGAGCCTTTCAATGCAATGACAAATTCTAGCACACATTTAATGTCTAAGTAATATAAATTTCACTGACTCGAACCTACACACACACACATTCTATGACCTAAATTGATTTGAGCAGTGCAAAATGACCAGCCTATGTGCAATTAAACCTGATTCCAATAAGTAGGTGGTGAAGGGTTAGCGGCTTTGAAATTAACGCCACAGAGGTGCATAGTTACGCTGCGTTTGGTATTGACTACCTGATGATCACAAGTCATTGTTTATGTCGAAGCTGAACAATGATATTAAAATTCACACAGATATTATTTGTTCAATGATATTATTTGTTATTTTGTGTGGTTTTTTGGTTGACATCTATCTGTTTTTTGTCTTGTTTTAGTATCCAGTTAATGTTTTGGTACATTTACTGATTAGGAGTCATCAGAAAGTAGGCAGAATTAATTTTTGTTTAGAAAACCAAAAAGAAACCAGCGGCCTTTTGGCCTAAAGATGAGGTTGATTGTAGTTGAGCTAGAGTTAATCCTAATTATTGACTGGTTGAATAACATACTAGGGCTCAAAGAAAGATCCTTAATTCGTAAAATATTCTTTAGATCGCATGATTTACAAATTTTCAAAGTTTAACAATCTTTTGTTAGCCTCTCACATCAAAATTTTGGGATGTTTCTGAAAAATTTTACAACTTGGCATATAAAAGTCCAATATTGGCATATAATGTTAAAAAAATTGTTTAAAAAGTTCTATAATATTTCTATGATAAGATTAATATCCCTGGGTTTACCCAAAACAGACAATTTGCATTTATATAGCACAAGCCACCTTTGAACACACTGCCGTCGCGTACTTGACAAACTCACATACCCGTGGATCATTTAATTCCATCCTCTTTCCAGTCTCTTTGAACAAAACATATGCGCAAGATAATTTTTCAATTATTTGGTAAATCTTATTAGGAGGAAATTAATTTTCACTATACATACTGTATCTCTAATAAATTACTTGTTTAGTTTATATATATTATTCAGTAAATATATATTCAGTATATATAGTATTCAGTAGTATTTTAAATCTCCTAAATATTATAGTATTCATAGGTAACACAAAAAGACGTATTCATAAAGACGTATTTTCTAAAAGAAGGGTTTATTTTAAATGTATCATCCGTTATGGCGCTTAACAAGATTATCTAAAAAGATATCTTTCACTGAACGTGACAACAAATCAATCGAGAGCATATAGTTACATTATATTACATAAACTCTCGATGGTTCATAAACTACTTTTGGGTTGGTGAAAAATCTTCTTAGACAAAATATAAACATTGACTGGCAAAACCGGTTCACGTTATTTACGGGAAATGTTAAATTACTATGGATTTACCAGTAAAAGTCCTGTAGTTATTTGAAATCAGAATTAGAAATTAGTTTTCATTCTCCCCGTTTGTATTTTAATGAAATAAGTACTTGTAGTACAATGTGAACATTGTTCGGATAATGCTAAGAACATTGATATCATTTTTTGGTATTGTTTACTGGATAATAGTAATATTTTATGCAGTTAGTACATTTAAAATTTGAAATATTATATTTTAGTAGCGTCGTGTTTGTGATGAAACTTGGCGATACAGTACTTTCACTTAATTTAATGATTTACAATAAAGTTTTGTTAAAGTCATGTTCTAATTTTTTTTAAATCGGTGAAGTCAAACTATTTTTTACTAAACAATTGCAAAAAAGATAAAGTACTTGTCTTGCAGTTACTCATTTTGAGAACAAATTAACATGAAGTTATTCAATACTGAGGAAAGGAGGAATAATAAATTCGAAATTTATGCCAAAGAAGTAGAAACATCTGAACATTCTCTCAATATATGTTGATGAATTAATAAAAATAAAACGAACTCGCTAATTTTCCAGATAAACATAGAATATAAATTTCTATCCCGTAATTCAAGGATGTCGTAGACTCATTATCATCCGTCTCTTTTATTATATTAAGGTTATGTCAATTTCCCATCATAGATTATTAGTTAATTTTTCATTTTAAACCACTAACATGATATTTTTGATTTCTGAGAATAAGTTGTGTTTCTGTTTTAAGTTGGCGATACGTTTATAGGTGGTATATTCTTATCGAAACCCTTTTAAAGATCGACAATATAGGAAGTATTTAGTTAAAAAACCCCTAACAGATTTATAAATGACGTTAATTTAAACGTCAACGTTGAGTTAAAAATTTGATTTTTTGGTTGGAGTAAGATTTTTTATACTCGGTCAATTAATTTATCCAATATAAACTATTATTTTCATTTCCTTGAGGTGGTTTCGTGCAAAGACCGAAATGAGCTTAACATATTAATTAGTTCATGTTCAGAAGGAAATGAAGTTCACCTCTACCAAAATATTCATCAGATGTAAATCAGTTAAGAACAGAACGAAGGATTTTACAGAATAATGTCATGAGGACCTGAATCAAATCCCTTAATCTTTTGGGAGCAACTACTTACCTCGCGGTATCAATTACTTAGGATTCGAAGACCGTATTGGTTGTAGTAAGAAATTAAAAAAAAATGCACAGTTAATTAATTCTACAAAGCACTTGGCATACAATCCAAAGCAAAGATAGTTTTTTTTTTACCGGAAGGCCAAGCTTTGCTCAAAGAAGGCACGTCAGTTGTTTAATTTATGCGAAGCAATTGTTCGTCATAGCCCCCTACGTGATAAGCAGATTTTTACCTTCGCTCATTTGCCTCTTTTCCGCATGTTAAGGACACTGACTTCCAAATTAGTTTTTGTTTTCTGAAGATGGGTTCTGCCTAGAAAAATTTTAAAATCAGAAATTAGTTAATTCCAGCAAGGAAATCGTTAATGCCATTTTTGAGATCAGAGTCCCAAGCAAGCATAAAAGCAAACCTTGCTCATGTTAGAGTATAGGATAATAGTATAATTCACAACTAGTGGGAAAAGTGTGATTTTTCCTAGTTCGAGTCGTATTTAAATTGCGAGTCGTAGACAAGATATGACGGACGATTTGCGGGATATGACGAACTTTACCTGGCAATTACGCAATGGAAAAGCAGCTGATATTCCAATAGTATCGTGAAAAATGGTATTAAAGAACAATAGTGTTTGATAGAATTACATTTTAAACATAAACGTAAAGTATTGGAAATTGGAACCACCAGTAAACAACTAAAATCATAGGCTAAAATTCATTAAAATTATCATTAAAATTCATTCTTGTTTCTCAGTATAACAAAACGAATCTAAAAACTAATTATTGTTTAAAATAAAATAAAAAATAAAAAGTATTAAAACCTTTTAGTTTACCTTCTTAAACAATTGTTTGCTGTCTGTATTTTTTATATTTGTTTTTTATCGTTTAGGTGGATACTGTAAAATAAAAAAACCCTTAACCTTTTAAATAAACTATAGCTAGTGGCTACAAAGAGAAGCCATGCGATAACTTGGACAATGTCTCAAAGACCGTCACGGTGCAATGGATAAGATGGTCTTGTACTGACCAACACAAATGTACATTTCCTTTGTACATTTGACACACCTGATTTGCATATTGAAATTCAATCCATATTGAATTGAACACATATTTAATTCAAAATAAGAAACACATTGTTACTGTATGATTTTTATCGATTAGTAAATCAATTAGTAACTATTTATTTTTTGGTTTGGTGCTTGTTCACAATTCTAACCCTATCACATCCTATATTTTAATTTAAAATTTCATAAACCTTTTATAAATCTATTTTTTGAATATATTAGTATAACGTGGAATTTATATTTCCCCATTTAGTATAACTATAAGTAACTTTCCTACTATGTATCTTTATGTCTGAAGTAGGGGTGAATATAAACGTATTTTATTTCTAAATAACCAAAGTACACATTATTTCTGTTAAATAATTCTTCTAACCAAAATCCGCAACATCAGTTTGTTAAACTGGCACGATTATGCCTTCGAGCTACAAATAATTGTTTAGGCTAAAGAATGCTAATTAAGAAAGTTTACAATTTTCTACAACATAAACAATCAAAAGTACAAAGCCATTGATGTGGAAGAATGTTTTGTAAGAAATGGTTTCTGTTCAATTGATTTAGTATGTGTTACTTTATAAAACCACCAGATAACTCAAAATTGCATCAATATTCTAACCGTATTTTGTGACATACCTATAAACCTTATTCATTTAAAAAATATTATAACACGTCAAATTAAATATATTTAGATATACATATAAACAAATATACATATATTATATAATTTGTTTGGAGAAATATTTCCATTTTTAAATGTGTACAATAAGCAACATATTGTTACAGGACGGCAGAGCTTAGAAACCGCATGAATAAATTTCTTAGTTATTGTTTTGTACCTCTCAATCATTGCCTTGGATGTTGTTTATCTCAGGACAGCGGAAAAACAATACAATTTTGTTATTAATAATTATATGTTGTTTATTTGAGGTAAAGTCAGCCTGGAAATGAAGAATGTATATTTTACATTGTCATCTTGTGTATAGTTGTTTAAGTTGTGCAAATGATGTACCTATCTGTTTTGAGAAAATAAATATTGTTTATTATTATTAATCAGCCAATGTTTTGTTTCCTACTTAGATAGATTTAGGTATAGATATGTATAGACAGATTAGGTAGAGGAAATGAATAGCAAACGCTCTTAAGCTAGTTGGTTTTAATAATAAATGTTTAGCCTTGATTTTCACTATTTATGCTTAAAATGTACACAACATTTTGCTGTCAAATTGTATACATATTTAGGTAGGATTTGTTTTATTAATATGAAAAAGAACGAGTATAGTGCAGAGGATTTGGAATGGAATTTGTAATAAAATACAGCCTCGAGTCCAGAAACCAATACTGCACTTCTGTGAAGCATTTCAGTTGAAAAAGTAAATCTATAAATACTGATCTGGGTTTTACAGTGCTTATAGGTCCACATGCATTGTTAAATTTAACACAACATACGACGTTTTTCTATTTCGTTTTCATGTCTTAATATTTTGTTATTCATGCAGAAAGGTATAGTTTGGCTATGCAAATCTGTATGTTAAACAGTAAAGAAAATGATGTCCAGACGTTTTTAAATTAAAATAGTATTTAAGTGATTCTGAAGCAGAAAAAAACATTAGAGATTGTACATGGAAATTAAATAAGGTTACTGCTTGAGCGCAAACACATTAATTATTGAAATTCTTTTTTATGTATATTTTATTTTCAGTTGACAAATGTCTCCCACATATACATTTTTGTCATATTAGGCCTATTTAAACATTGGTTTCTTTTAGAAACGCAATAAATGCTCTGAACGATGTAAATAATATGATACAGAATAAGTAGAAGTCCAGTTTTTTTCTCGAAACGAATGCAAATCTGTAAAAAAATACAAAATAGTTTCAATTCCATAAATTTGCCTTCAGAGAAACTAAAAATGAGAAGTTAAAGTACGGAATTGGATTCAACCGAGTTTATTATTTGAATTCTTTTAAATTAGGCAAAGTACAACCATCACAAAGTGTATTATCCTTATTTCAGTCAAAAATTAAAATTATTTAGTTGAAAAATATTCGTATGCTATTATCCATATTTAAATCTAATAACATAACTTATGAAACGAGAGATCTTGAAGACTTAGATATCTTGATGACGATTAGTTAGTGCTATTCTTGTATACAAGTCATCAAGGATCACTCCTGCAACATCCTGTGATGTTTATCTCCCCTAGGACAGTTTGATGCGACCTTCCCTTTGGCGTCGAGGTCAGAGAATCGTCTGATGTGTATGTGCTGTGGTACGCAGTACCGGCTCTAGGGCAGTGCGAGCCGTGCTCCAGCACGGGGCGCGCAGGGCGCGGCGCTTTTGGGGGGGCGGCGATCGGCGCTCATAACGGGTCGTGGGATGCGGCCGCAGTGGCGTATTGTCGTAGTTGGGTATAGCCGCCTTTAAAGGTGGCTTTGAGTTGGGAGCCTGGGCGGCGGATATATTGTTAGGGGCTATATATACAGTAGGGATTGAAGAGGAAAGCCTATTCATATGTATGTGTACGATGATTAGGGGCGTGCGAATACTCAAAATTTGAGTATTTAAATAGTCAAATGGACTCAAAGTTTTGAAAAATACTCCAAAGTTTGAGCGAGTATTTCTCGCCAATCTTTGGACGATCGCGACATGCCAAATCACGTAGTAAACGGCCGCCAAAGACGATCGCACTACGTATAATCGGCCGAAAATTCCGAGACATAACATTATGTATTACACATGAATCGGACATAAAAAACAACCTAACTGTGTAAATGGCGACCGAACCACGTTTTATCGGCCGTAGTTGAAGACGTTACAGATGATATAATCTGGAATTAACGTCCTTGCCGCGTAATATCGGCTATAAACGTCGACGGAAAACAAAATACGGTCCAAAAATGACGACTTTACTACGTAATAACGGCCCAAAATATGACAGAAGATCGGTAGCGATTCTCCGGAGATCGGCGGAAAATACTCGCTCAGACTTTCGAACATTTTTCAATATTTGAGGGCCTATGCCAAAGCGGGGCCTGGGGCGGACCGCCTCCCCCTCGTCAGTACACCACCTGATGCGGGGTGGGCGGCATAGGCCGTAGCGCTAACATAAAGTATTTGTAAATATATCAAAACCAAACTGATTCTGTAAATTGTTGTATATTAGTATTATAAGATGTTGAAAGGCAATATTTGAAAGAAAGTTATGAACATTCACCATGTTTTGCACCTTCATCATACTTAAACATTAAATTTACATATCAGACAATACAACTTCTGCTCCCCTCTATTCCAAAACGAGCAGCTGTTTTGACCTCTAACGGTTTGTGACAACTTCAGGGCATACTGATTGGTATTGAGAGTTAGAATAAAATTCGCAATACGATGCAAGAAATTTGCAATGTTAAAATATAAAGTAACACAATGCAACTAATTGTTTTAATCCGCCCACGCCGATTTTTTAAAACTAGTTCCTATAGATAAGGAAAGATATGGTTTGGAGGCTGGAGAGTATTGAATAGGGATTTAATCTATTTGAGTTTAGTATTATATGAAATAAGGGGGAAATATGGTGCACCCTCCTCAGATTCTGGCGCCCCCTTACATCGTTACTTGTAAGGTTAACTCTTTAGTTTACTTTGAAAAATATAGTTTATCGTTCTGTCTGTTTAGTAACCATTTTAACCAAGTTCTTACTTGTTAACTGAGCCATTTCGGAGTATTGGAGATTTAGTCGGAAATGTTAAGAATTAAACATATACTTCTCCTCATTACAGATTAAGATTATTTGAGCTCTGGTCGTGGTTAATTGACTAATCATCTGTATTTCTTACTAATTGGCATTACTTTAAATAAGTTGCGACAGTATATCACAGTATAGTACTATCGAAAAAACATTTTTACACCCAACTTGAGTTTTTAGAGTCACTGGTGTTAAACTTAATGGATCCAAACACTTTTAGAAGATAAGTTTCGATATATCACAGAATAAAAAAAAAATAAAAATAAGCTTTATAGCTACACAAAACCTTAAAGATTAAATACTCGAAGATATAGTCAGTATAACTGAAAAACGTGTTACACATTAAAATCATTAAACAAATAATATATTCAGATATCATTAGTTTTTTTTCAAAAACAAAAATAACTCAACAACAAACTTTGCTGTATCCATCGAAAACTTCAGCCTTACAGATTCCAGGAACCGTCAGAATTGCGGTCGGTTTTGAACAGCGTTTTGAATATTGTTTTGGTTCCCCTGGACGAAATCTTTCCCACGCTCAGAACAGATGTACTGTTATCAGTATGTACTTCACCGTTCCTGCTCAGTTTTAAGGGTTTGTTTTCATTATTATTTTTCTTAAAGAAACACATAATTGTTTTATGATACACAGTGTATTGTGATACGTTGACTACAAGTGTGCACATTTGTTGTTTTAAAATTTTAGAGTTTTTAATTATTTGAGGTTTTTAATTTTTTTATGGCAAAAAGTTTAGTGGCGCGGAAGATCGGAAACGGGATACATTTCCAGGACGATAATATATGAAATCAAGATTTTGAACTTCACAAGTCTCTTTTCTGAATGTGTTCCATAGCTTGTCATTTCAGGTGATTAGCTTAGCACGGAACCAGAAACATCGCAAACGCAACAACAAGCGAGGGAGAGATTCGTTCGTTTCGTGAAATTCCAGTGAACGGGAAAGTCCCTGGCCCATTGTGGCTGTTTAGGGCGCTTGGGCCCTCTTCAGCCGAATAAGGGAGAGAGGCCGAATAAGGGACATGTCAGTCTATCTCAGAACTATGGGGGTAGGGAGGTTTTGGATTATGGTGGGGGGCGGCAAATTTGGTCTTTGCACGGGCGCTGAAAAACTGACGGGCCGCCCCTGGTGGTACGGATCAGATCTCAGGTCTCGGAGCTGCAAAGCCATTAACAGAGGCCACCTCGTTAGTTTCATGATTACCAATCAGTGTTTTAGCGAATTTCCCCTATAGGGAAGAAGCTATTACCGTAGTCGGCATGGTAAGACCTAGGCCCGGGACCATGATAACTTTCCGTTTTGAGGTCCCCAGACCCCAAAAACACCATTCGTTTGAAACTGTATATATATATATATATATATGTATATATGTGTCCGTGGGTGCGATAACTCTCGTAAAAAAGGTCCAATTTTGATGAAATTTGGCACAAACGTGTAAAGCAGCATTTATGACTTTAAGTTCGAAAAACAGACAGATCGACCTATCCGAAGGGGTATTTTGGGGGGGTTTTGTACCCCAAAAATGGGTTGTTTGAGTTTTTTACACATAATTTTTGAAAAAAGTGAAATTTTATTTTTTTAAATTGGAATCAGCTTAAAAAGACGCACAATTTGGTGTTTTAATCATTGCTCTACGTCAATTGGTTACTGAGATATTGCAAGTGCTAAACACAGTACCTGTACGTTGTCCAATGCTATTCTTATGGAGGATAAGAAAAATTGTATATCTCACTTATTTATCAACTTATCCTGACGAAACTTGGTATATTGCTTCATTTCATTGTGGTCTATTGATATTTGCACAAAAACCCATTTTTTGGCCGATAGTTCCCGTAGCAGCAAACCTGCATACTCAGCCCCATGTTATTCTTATGGAGAATAAGTAAGTGTTATCTCCTTTAATTATGAACATAAATTAATATAACTTCGTATGTGGCTTTATCTAGTTGAGTTATTTTGATATTTGTATAAAAACCCATATTTAATGTTCCTTATTTCAGCAAACCTGCATACTCAGCCGCCATGTTATTCTTATGGAGAATAATTAAAATGTCATAAATTGTTTATGAATGTATATTGATGAAACTTGGTATGTGGCGTTATGTGGTATTAAGATAAATACTTTGGTATTATACGGATGCCACTATTTTTGGAGGTTAATTTTTACCGGATACAAAGGATAACTACATAATTCTAAAAAACGTACTTTTATTGACTTACTGTAAAAATTTTACATCATTCTGATGAGCGGTCTTTGTGTTGTGCCTCCCAAAAGGCAGCGATGTCCGCTAGGATCGTGTTGAATGCGTCGCCGCCGCTAGCAGCTACACCCGATCGCCACATGTACTCCGCAAAATATACAGCGCGCTGCGGCAGTTATGTTAGGATGGGTTATCATAAAAATACGTACGGTTTCCTCTTCATTTCGAGGTAAATCCCACACCAAAAGAACGTCACTCATTATGAAAACAAATGTAACGTAGTGCACGGCAATAAATCACTCATGACACTGACCCAGATACAGGCGGTGACAGGTGATGCGCGCGCTCCGGTCAACGACCTGACCTTGGCCTATTTGGAGGGGGTTTGGCGGCCGGAAGTATGACTCATCAGGTATCATTCGATTTGTAACGAAACAAGGAAAGTTCTACAATCATTTTTATGATAACCCATCCTAACATAACTGCCGCAGCGCGCTGTATAAGGGTGGCATCCGTATAATACCAAAGTACCATTTCATAATATTATATGCATTTGAAATTCGCTGAGTATGCAGGTTTGCTGCTACGGGGGTATTTTCGTTAATCAGATTGCACTTAAATTAAATTTGCCAAATTTGTATTAAACTCAAATTAGAGTTCGGAAGTAAAACCAAAATAAATATTAATAGCTAATTGAAGATACAAAGAGAACTAAATACAAAAAATGTATTTACAAATTGTAACAATGCTTATGTTATGTCTATATTTTGCTGAGTAAACGAAAAATCGGCGTTTTTAAAGATCTTAAAAACAATAACATGAAATTCTAAATAACAATTTAAAATAAATGTTATATTTAAACTTACGTGTATTTTAATACAGCCCAGGACTAGTTTTGATGAGACACTTACCTGAAAATAACGAAAGAATATAAGGCAACAAGTTCAGAACAAAGGTAGAGTATGTTCGAACATAATGAGATTCAAGTATTTATGCGACATGTCATTAAATAGTTCTGAGGGAAACATGCATCCGTTTAAACTCAAATATAACACAACACCAGACACTCTTTATACAACTACGTGTCGACACATTAGTTTCTGTAATTTGTTTAGTTTTATTAAAACATATCTATGTTACAGAAAAGCTATGTAAATTGTAGATAATAGTTGTTTATATAACACTTGATTTAACTAAATAGCCTGTCAGTTTTATCCTGCAGGATTTATTTAAATTAGGGCAGTAAACTATCTAAACCATTGTATTTTGCAAAGGGTCACTGTATTTCCTAGTTTCGCTTTAGATTTAACGTGTCTCAATTATAAGGAACTGCACTGTTTCGAAACTATTTATTTTCTTTTTTAAAGAAAAGAGTGGAAAGTGTGCTGTAACGGAGATTTGTATACTGTTCAAGTTGTTTGCAAAATTCACCTGAAATGCAATCAAGGTAAGGTAGTAAACAGGATCAACGCTTGCAGTTAAAATTCGAAAGGACACGAAATCGAATTCCTGATCAACCGGTATAGGGTCCTTCATAGAATCTACTTCGTGTCCTTATAACACATTAAATAGGTTGTTCGAATCGAAAAGAATTATCTGTAATAGGTTGATGCCTCGAGTATGATTAGGACCCGTTTTCTAAGAGTGACCTTTAATAGTTCATACAGTTCGTGCATACATTATTTCTGCACTGATGGCATTTAGAGCATTGATCGAATAGTAAGAAAATTGAATGCACCATTCTTTAAATGTGAGGGGACCTGGGGAAACAAAATTA
This sequence comes from Allygus modestus, assembly GCA_963675035.1. NCBI lineage: Eukaryota > Metazoa > Arthropoda > Insecta > Hemiptera > Cicadellidae > Allygus > Allygus modestus. The sequence continues at coordinate 38,382,544 of OY776116.1, read as the reverse complement.
TAGTACATATAAACAGAAATAAAAAGAAGTTGGATTTAAATGCAGATTTAGGTTGTATTTATTTTATTATTATTTTTTATGGAGGAAGGAAGACAAATTCAGTTACACACAGATGAAGTGTGTGACTCCTCTAATAGTGTCAAACTCATAAAAAAATTCATTAAAAAACCTCAAATTTTTTCCAGGGATCACACCTTTCCCAGCATCAAAGAATTACTAGTACCTATTCTATAACCCGGTCCAAGCCTTTTACGTGAAATTAAACACACAGTCCCTAATCTCATCTCCCTTCTTCATCTTCAAACAGACCGTAACCACCCTAGACGATTTCACTCCCAAGTTCTCCCGTCTTGGATATCAAAAAAGGTACCCAACAAACCTATGTTATCACAAATACACCTAGGAATCTTCATTTCAACTTAAATAAAAATATTTATTTTAATTTAAACAATATTTAGTGCGTCATTTATTAACAAATATCTACCAAACTTATGACTTTGATAAGAATGACACTTATATCAAGTGTAACTGGCACTTGCACTGTTAAATTTCCTCGGACGTGACTTTGTCAAAGTCTGCTGCATCAAGCAATCTACAACGAGGTCTCAGTGGTCGGAGATAGTGGAACAATCAAACTTTGGGGAGTAGTTGAGTGTCCGATCTAAGTAAGAAATATCTTTTGAGCGGCTCCACTGCCTTTTCTGCTATGTTTAAGGACTGGTTAACGATTAGATTTGAGTAATGTAAGCTCACTGTTTAAACGACGACTTTCCATGTGTTCCAAGCTAAACATGGAAAGCTTCCTTATATAATAATACTAAAGATTTTCTCAAACAGGTTGAAACCTTGCTTTGTGATAGAAACATTTTAAACTAGGATTTTAGGCACTGCATTAATTTTTTTTCTGGTTAAACATGTTTTCCGACACTTATCTTTATGATAGTTTGAGGTCTGACTAGTTTTTATCATGCGAGAATTAGGATAATTCATTCTTATGATGTTCTGAGTGTCATGATTCTTTGTAATTCAACACAAGGAAACATTAAGATAAAAATAAAGTTTGTGTTTGCTTCATGTAAAAAAAACAACAACAACAGTTATCTGACATATTTGTAAGGAAATAAAATATATCATGTATAGAAACAAAGATCGATAATAACTCTGAGGGTCCCAGCTTGTTGATCGAAGATACCTCGCAGAATTACTTGATCATGACAATTAAATTGCCCAACTCCCCACCTTCATTGTTCAAAAGAAAGTAGAAGGAGTACTGTAAAATCTTTTGTGTATAACAAATGTATACAGTTCATTAACTCATAACCAGGTTGGTTGGCCACTGACGAAACAGAATTTTTTAGAGCATAACATATATTGAAAATACATTTAAACATTTTCAGATTTACACATAATTTTTTATAACAATATAAAAAAAACATGAATAGTAAATGTAATTCATTTAAATATTTGTTAGCGATAAACAAATGGTACTTTTCAGCTCCAAGAGGAAATACTATTCCCATAAACATATCAGTGGGATAACAAGTTGTGGAAACTTAAGCGATACATGAACTTTATGAAGTAAACAGACCGGTGTAAATAAGAAGAAACGAGTTTATCTTTCTACAGAGTAAACATTTATTTTGCACCAACCTTTGTCTTTATACAACTACGTGTCGACACATTAGGTTCTATAATTTGTTTAGTTGTATTAAAACATATCTATGTTACAGAAAAGCTGAATTTAGGCAATTTAAGTAAATTGTAGGCAATAGTTGTTTATGTAACACTTGATTGAAAAAAAAATGTTAATCTTAGTATATTATTTAAGCTGAAGTAGGCCACATGAATAATTTTTACGTGAAAAAAGAGTGTAAATGAATAAAGAGGAATACTATACATTTCACTCTTAAAATCATCTTTTGTGATAAAAATTTGTTTAACTTACATTTTTACTACGTTTTTATTTTGATCGTTCACATCAAAATCTTATTAATCAAAATTGATTACAGGTGTGTATGGAAATGTTTTAAGTAATGCTATGTGATTTCTTTGCAGTGACAAATACTACTTGGATTATGAGGACAAAATATAAATACCCCCGTAGCGTCAAACCTGCATACTCAGCGAATTTACAATGCATATATATTTATCTTAATACCACATAAAGTCATATACCAGGTTTCATCAATGTACATTCATAAATAAATGATTTATGACATTTTAATTATTCTCCATAAGAATAAAATGGCGGCTGAGTATGCAGGGTTGCTGAAGCAAGGGACACAAAAATGGGGTTTTATACAAATATTAATACAACTCAAGAAGGTAAAGCTACATACCAAATTCTATTAATTTATATTCATAATTACGGAGATAACACGTTACTTATTCTCCTTAAGAATAACATGGGAGCTGAGTACGTAGGTTTGCTGCCACGGGAACTATCGGCCAAAAAATATTTTTTAGTGCAAATATCAATAGACCACAACGATATGAAACAATATACCATGTTTCATGAGGATAAGTTGGTAAATAAGCGAGTTATACAATTGTTCTTATTCTCCATAAGAATAACATTGGACAACGTACCGTGTTTAGCACTTTCAATATCTCTGTAATCATTTGACGTAGAGCAATGATCAAAACACCAAATTGTGCGTCTTTTTAAGCTGATTCCAATGAAAAAAAAAAACTAAAATTTGAATTTCTCAAAACTTATATGTAAAAAACTCAAAAACCCCATTTTTGGGGTACAAACCCTTCCCAAAATACCCCTTCGGTAAGGGCGATCTGTCTGGTTTTCGAACTTAAAGTCAAAAATGCTGCTTTATATGTTTATACCAAATTTCGTCAAAATCGGACTATTTTTATGTGAGTTATCGTGCTCACGGACATATATATATATATATATATTATATATAATATATACTATATACTATATATTATATATACTATATATATATATATATATATATAGTATATATATATTAAAAATACTGATATAACAGATATTTTAAAACACCCGTGAGTATTCTTTTTATAAAAGAAGGAATTTCCGTTCATGTAAATATACAATTTGTAGAATTTTAATACAAATTCAGAAAGTTGAATCTTGTGCTCTGTATGGTTATCCAAGCAGTCAACAATTTATTATTCTGTTAGCGAATTCTGCCTATAGGGAAGAAGCTATTACCGTAGTCGACATGGTAAGACCTAGGCCCGGGTCCATGATAACTTTTCGTTTTGAGGTCCCCAGATGCCAAAAACACCATTCGTTCGAAACTGTATATACAGTTATACAGTATAAATATATATACAGTATAAACTGTATGTACAGTATATACACAGTACGTTGTCTTATAGGGGTTTTACACTAGAAAAACCTGTTATTCCTTTGTTAGAGTACTTTTATCATCCCCAGCAACTTACGCCTACTTTCAAGCCTGCCTGGACTTTATAATGCGCAAAATTGTATTCCCAGCTTTGTAGGTAAATGAAACCAGGAGCATCAGAACAGCCAAAAAATCAATGTTTTCAGATTTCATTAAAAATTGGAATACATGTATGTTTTTACACAGATTTTAAGTTTTAAGAGCTTTTTGTGGAAATTCACTTCCCTCACGTCAGCGTGCTGCGTGCGAACTCGTTTATAATTTGTTTTATTCCTGCCCCTATCTCTGCCCGTTTCCACAGAAAACCATCTTCAAGAGATTGAACAGATTTGCATCCAACAGTGGTGATTACTTCGCCAATAGGTGTATCGAATCCAATAAAACGTAACACCTGGGCAAAAAAAAACCTAATACAACGTGAATGTCTATATTTTGCCAACTTATACCTTTCACTCAACTTAAACTGAACCATTCAGTTGTATTTAAACATTAATTACGACTATCTCCTCAATTTACTTTTATAACATTAAAAGCAATTCATACTATTCATCAGTATGAACAGAGGTCGTAAAGATATTACTCAACTAACAAAATATCTTGAAGAGACATTTCCAAATTGGGTTTCATATCATGAAGCAAGAAAATAAAAGAGTTCTTAATGTTATTTCAATATTCGTAAAAGGATTGTCGAAGCAAAAGACGATCTCACTGCTTGGTTTAGCTGGGCTCACATTCCACAAAGGCACCCCTCGGGAGTGGATCTTACTTCTGAGCATTTATTAAAAACTTACCTGCAAGAACACTATTCTCAAGTGAATTGTTGTGAAATTGGTTTGCCATATGCACTGTGAAATCATTGGAATTTTATCAAAGGGACTACGATGAATTTATGAAACCCCATACCTAGTTTACAGTATATTAAAATTTGATTTGATAGCCAAATTATTTGTATTTTGAATAAATAAAAAGTCTGAAATATTGAACAACTTTCTTAAAATTTCAAACAAACCGAATTTGTACGGGTTTATTTATATGGTATTTGGCAACTTTTCGATTAGCATAAAGAAATTTATGTGTTGTTATAAATACGGGACATAATAAATAACAACCTCTTACAACACCTTTTGCTGCTATGCCCGTGCTTCGTAATGGGATGAAAATTCAAAGTAGAAAAATTGTAAACAAAACAATGACAGTTTGTAGTTAGATATAATCCTTGTAACAGCTGTGTACTGAAATGAGTTAAATTAAGAAAAACACATGTAGCTTAAACCAAATGAAATTCTCCTCCATTTGAGTAACATGGGGACTTGGAAGTCCCGTGGGGTAGATACGTGAGGACTTTTATAAACAGCAATAGACCTATGACACTCTGGGTACATCTGGGGTACATAGACTATATTTGTGCAAAACTTAACAGAATTGGTCCAGTGGTTTTGACGCGATGAAACAATAGATAGACAGACAGACACCACCTCATTAGTGAATTTCCTATGGAAAGTGAACTATTAGGAATGACCCGCACGGTGAAACTGAAGCCCGGGACCACCATAGAAGTTCCTATAACGTGACCCCCTGAACACGTTTTGGGCGGTCGTTAAAAATTGTATATTAAATATTTATATGTGTATACATTTATATAGACATATATATATACACATATAAATATATATGGACATATATATATATATATATATACATATGTGTGTTTGCACTCTAGCGGTCGCATTTTTGTCCGATTTACTTAAAATTTGGTAGGAACGTTTCTTTTTATAATCAATTGGGCAAGGTCGTTGGGAAAAACAATCGGAAAACTCTAAACCTTTTTTGAGGGGATTAATCGTTCTCATGTTGGGTTTTTGGGTCCAAAAACGGTCAGAAAAGCCCCGGATGTAACATTAATGAATGTTAAATGATGAAAATTAGTGAGGCGAAACATTTAAGCCCTCTCTCGTCATTCTAGCATAACTATTTACCGAGTTATTAAAGACAATTTTTATCGGCTAAACACAGTACGTTGTCTTATGGGGGTTTTACATTAGAAAAACCTGTAATTCATTTGTTGGTGTATTTTTATCATCCCCAGTAACCTCACGCCTACTTTCAAGCCTGACTGGACCTTCTTCTAACCTTATAAAGTGCAAAATTGTATTCCCAGCATTGCAGGTAAATGAAACAGAAGCATCAGAACAGTAAAAAAATCAATGTTTTCCAGATTTCAATAACAATTGGAATAAATGTATGTTTTTAGACTGATTTGGATTTTGAAAAGTTTGTTATGTGGAAATTCACTTCCCTCACGTCAGCGTGCTGCGTGCGAACTCGTTTTTATAATAATAGAGATTTAGACCCTTACAAACAAGATGGTAAAAACACATAAAATACGGTACAAACTAGTCGATTAATAGTTGGTCATTCTCTCATTTGACCTGATGATGATCGGGGTGACCGATTGAAATCCATTGCCTTGTACGATCTTATGTGTATTTACCGTCTTGTTTGTAAGTACAGTTCAAGTGTAAATATATTTAAACAAGTTCGCATGCAGCACGCTGACGTTAGGGAAGTGAATTTCCGCATTAAAAACTTTAAAAAAATCAAATAAAGGGTTTAAATGAAGATTTGTGTCAGTTTTAGCATAATGGAAAATATTAGATATTTTTGCTGTTCTGATACACCTGGTATTTCAATACAGTACTGGGATGGCAATGTTTGCATTATAAGCTTAGGAGGAGGTACCTTCAGGATCAAAAGTCCAATGGGGGTAAAACTGATGATGAGTGATGAGTGATAAAACTACATCAAGATATGAAAAACAGCTTTTCTAATGTGAAATCGCCATAAGACAACGTACTGTGTTTACTCAATTTACATTTTCATTAATAACTCGATGAATATTTATGCTAGAATGATGAAGGAGGGCTTCAAATTTCCGCCTTGTTATGTCCTATTATTTAATGTACATTAATTTTACATTAGAGGCCTTTCTGGCCCTCTTTGGGCCCAAAAACTCAAAATTTCAAATATAAAATCCCCAAAATAGGGGATTAGAGTTTTCCGATTGTTTTGCCCATCGAAATTGTCTACCTGATTACAGAAAGGAATGTCCCTACCAAATTTGAAGTATATATATAGATATATATATAAATCATTTTGAACGACCCTCCAAATCGTGTTCAGGGGGTCACGTTAGGAACTTCTATGGTGGTCCTGGGCTTAAGTTTCACCGTGCGGGTCATGCTAATAGTTCACTTTCCATAGGAAATTCACTAATAAATTGTGAGTCTTTCCATTAATTAAATCGATACTTTTTAATACATGGAATGGATATTACTTCTATTCAACAATATGTTTTGGTAAAAATTTAACATACATTTTAAAATGTAAGGGGATATTGTTGTTATTTACTAAAACAACCCAATTGGTACGACACTAATGACGCTTTGATAAAGATAATTTACGTTATTTTGCTTTGGTGTACGAGGCTTAAAAACAGACCAATAGCTTTGTTAATGTCCAAACAAATCATAATCATTTTTATGTAAAGCCTAAACATATGTCACTTGCTACCTCGTCATTTGTATAATGCCTCATTTTCAAAAACGCTTTAATAGAGTTTAGTTAGCTATGGAATTAATTTATAAATGCCCACTGACCCCTGGAAGTTTGTTAACATTAAACCAAAAGATATAAGCCTCTACAAGCCACTAGTTGGTTTTTAATTTGATGAAGTTTGTTAAAATTTTCCTACCTTAAAAATGTATGAAGTACGCGTCTTATCTAGTTATATCTGTTATTTATTATTACGAGACCAAAGAAAACTATCCCGATGAACAAGTCAAATAGCACTTCCCACGCCTGCAACAAATTCGACACCAAGTGCATCAGCCTTTGATGACGCCGCTACAATATGCACCTCAGCTTTTAAAATTGTTACGGCTTATTTATATCTCTTTGCCTCCTGCATCATAACTCTACAATATATAGGAACAAGACTAGGGTTTGGACAGTGCTTTATTAAATACCCCCGTAGCAGCAAACCTGCGTACTCAGCGAATTTCCAATGCATATATATGTATCTTAATGCCATATAACGCCACATACCAAATTTCATCAACATATATTCGTAAGTAAACGATTTATGACATTTTTATTATTCTCCATAAGAATAACATGGCGGCTAAGTATGCATGTTTGCTGAAGCAAGGAACACAAAAAATGGGGTTTTATATAAATATCAATATAACTCAAGTAGGTAAAGCCACATACCAAATTTTATTTATTTATGTTCATAATTAAGGGAGATAACACGTTACTTATTCTCCATAAGAATAACATGGGGGTGAGTACGCAGGTTTGCTGCTACGGGAACTATCGGCCAAAAAATATTTTTTGGTGAAAATATCGATAGACCACAATGATATGAAGCAATATACCAAGTTTCATCATGATAAGTTGATAAATAAGCGAGATATACAATTGTTCTTCTTCTCCATAAGTTCTCCACATTGGACAACCTACTGTGTTTAGCACTTTCAATATCTATGTAACCATTTGACGTAGAGCAATGATCAAACCACAAACCATCAAATTGTGCGTCTTTTTAAGCTGATTCCATTAGAAAAAAACTAAAATTTGATTTTTCAAAAATTATATGTAAAAGACTCAAAAAACCCTTTTTTGGGGTATAAAAACCCCTTCGGATAAGTCGATCTGTCTGGTTTACTTAGTCATAAATGCTGCTTTACACGTTTATACCAAGTTTCGTCAAAATCGGATTATTTTAGAGAGTTATCGTGCTCACGGACACACATATATATATGTATACATATATGCATATATATATATATATATATATATATATATATATACAGTTTTGAACGAATGGTGTTTTTGGCGTCTGGGGACCTCAAAACGAAAAGCTATGATGATCCCGGGCCTAGGTCTTACCATGCCGACTACGGTAATAGCTTCTTAGGGGAAATTCGCTAAAAGGTACAAGATGTAATTAAAATTCACGTTGAGGCCCCTGTACTATATTCATGACTTAAATAGGTTATCCGTCAATAGTCACAATGTGTCAAACAAAATTATGCTGACATGTTTCTTGCAAGCGCAACATTATCAAAGCTTGCAACTCGTCTATAATAAACATAAAATTTTATGCAATGTTGTGCAATGTTGTGTGTGTGTTTTGCAATGTTGTGTGTTTGAGAATGAAACAAATAATGATATGATATTATCGTAAATAACATATTGTGAGTATTATTTGTTTCAAATGTATAGATTCTATATCAAATATATACAATCTACAAAATCTATTTGGCAATTCAATCTACGAAATTTTAGATTTAATTTACAACATATCGTTACTACCTTGTCTTTATCTCCAATTACAACAGAATGATGTTCCAGCTGACTTCATTACCCCGATTCAATTGATTCCACGTCACAAGTCTCGTCGGTTGACATATTAATTCTGCTGCACCGTCGATGACAAGTAACTTTCAAGCGGTCCAATCACATGACCGTCAATGTTTGATTACTTTTGCCGAACGTTGGCGTCCACGCTTGTCAAATGATGAACATAGTCGGCTGTATTGTGTAAGAAATGAACTATTCTCTTTCAGGTGCGATTTAATGATGTTTGTGAAGTTTTAGAATGCTTCAGTAATATTATCACTGAGTCATTAGGTAACCTTGTAAAAATTATTTCGGTATTAGAAATAAACTAGAGGCTTGTAGGGACTAAAACCTGTTCTGTTCATAAGCTTTTACACTAGCTTTGTCATTTTCCCCGTGTTGCTTGGGAAAACACCTTTGATTTGAACCATCTCCCACTATCCTCCATATATACAGTATGTGATGAACAACGAAAACGAAGTTTGACTTTAACTTTTCCGAGAAAACTTAAAAAACCTGCGTGTAAGTTACAAATTGTTGGTAGGGTATAATGAATACTGTAATAGCCATGTTTCTCACGAATCTTTTTTAATCAACCTGAGCATGGATATATTAAAAAATTATAAATAAATTGCCATGCAAGTACCATACAAATCCATGCATTCTGTGCATGTAATAAAACACATATTAACGTGGCAAAAAGGTTACATTGGAGTTTTTTATAAGTTTTGTTTTTATTAATTAGGATCTTTTTATAAATACAATTTACCACCTTAGTAGAAATAGGAGTTACGCAATTTTTAACATCTAATAGTTTGTTAGCAAATTATCATAGCATATAATAAAGCGTAATTTGCAAAAACTCATAGATCTTTACAAATTCTCACATTAATTACACTGTTTTATAACCTATTTTGAATAATTTCCCTCACTAATACTAAATTAATATAATAGTATTTCTAACAAATTTACCTATTTTAATATTCTCAAATTCAAGCTTTGAATCAACTACATATAATTAAGTTTCTGACTTTTTTAAATATACTCTTTTAGTTTTTACGTAGATTGAATGTTGCAGGATATGCTTGACACTATAAAATTTGTTTGGGTAGTGATGAGAAATCCCATTCAAAAAAGTAAAAGACAGATTGTATTCCAAAAGTTGGTGAATTTATTGAGATTAGGTACGTCAACTCAAATCAGGTTTGGATCTAATGCTATCGGAATACTTATTACTCAGATGGAAGCTAAAGAGCAAATTCGTCTTCCAGCCATGCATGCCATATAGTTGGGAGAATTTTTAAATCTAATTTTTGAATAATACAAGATATGCTACTGATTTAAAACACAATGTCCAGGTTGCATTATACGTTGTCATTGTTAAGAACAATGTTAAGAAATGTTGTGAACTAATTTGTAAAAAATATATGCATGAAGAATCTATGCTTGTTATGAAAAAGTGTTATGAAGATTCTTTATACAACTTGCCAACCTCAAACGACGTTTTTGTTTCTAAGATTTTATGCCTGGTTAGTACTTCCTATCAACTATTACCCTCCTACTATACACCACAGGAATAGAGGGTTTTAATAAAGCTTTCTCATATTTTAATGATAACTTGGAAATTTACAGATATATTATTGCAATACTTATTTAGGTTATTTATAGGTTTTCTCATTTAAATAGTTTAAATTAAAATATAAAATATAAAGTGCTTCTCCAACTATATAAGTAATGGTCTTAAAATTTAAAAATATTAAATTTTAAGATATACTAAAAAATTAATATCCAAAACCTTATATGTATAGCTTAATATAGAGATTAATTTGGTAAATATATCAAAGATAAATTCTGGTACTTAATAAAAATTCGCTAAAACAGCTAGAAAGACCAATAGATTAATTTCAATTGTGAATTACGTTCGATTGTGTCTGGCAACTGAATCACAATGTAAATGTAGAACATTACAATCACTATACAATATATTACAGTTTTAAAAGTCTTAATAAGTTTTATTGGAAAAGTTAAGGCCATCGTTTTAATTAATCCCTAACCCAAACCGGGCTACGACCTCGGAGGTAATTACTGGCTTATCTACTTCTGCGATATACATCGGCTTTTTGACAAGTAATCTACTTTTCACTTAATAGGCTTGGTGATATTTAACAATAAATTAGAATGGTACTGAGCAGAAGTTGTTGGCAAAAACATGCAATGAAGAAAATTGTATTGATCCAGTTTTAGTAAGTCGTTAACACATATAAATTTCATACTATAAAAAAATACATAGGTACAGTATTGTTTACGGAATATTGTAAATAATACTGCCAAAATAGCTGAAAAGTCTTACCAATTCTGGGCCATCATTGACTATGAATCCAAGTAGTATAGTATAACCTCGATCTCAATGGTGCATCTTCTAGTTGATTACTATTCGAAAAAAGCTTACACGAATAACCAATCATGTTAATTTGAGAGTATGGTACGCTATACATATTGGCGAATTTTAAAAGTTCTCCCACATTGTATCAAAGCGGACGGTTTTAGTTGCAAAATAGACTTCTACTCAAAAAAGGTTTAAAAACTGCTGAAAATGAAATCGGTAGTAAAATTAAGGCTATTTATAATAAATTAAGGCAATTACTTCAATTAATACTACTTTGTTATTAAATCCCCGCTTCGCGTATGTTTCTGAAGGTGTTTAGTTTAAACAGCTATCTCACAATAACAAAATCGTCTTAGGTTGAAACGAATAAAAACGAGTTCGCACGCAGCACGCTGACGTAAGGGAAGTGAATTTCCATATAAAAACTATAAAAACTCAAAATCACTTAAAAACATACATTTATTCCAACTTTTATACAAATCTGAAAACATTGATTTTTTGGCTGTTCTGATGCTCCTGGTTCTATTTACCTGCAATGCTGGGAATACAATTGTGCGCATTATAACGTTAGGAGAAGGTCCAGTCAGGCTTTAAAGTAGGCGTGAGGTTGTTGGGGATGATAAAAGTACACCAACAAATGAATAACAGGCTTTTCTAATGTAAAATCCCCATAAGACAACGTACTGTGTTTGGTCGATACACATTTTCTTTAATAACTCGGTAAATATTTATGCTAGAATGACGAGAGAGGGCTTAAAGTTTTCGCCTCTCCAATTCCCATCTTTTTACATGCATTAATTTGACATACGGGGCTTTTCTGACCCTTATTGGGCCCAGAAACCCAAAATTTGAAAGATTAATCCCCAAAAAAAGGGGTTTAGAGTTTTCCGATTGTTTTGCCCAACGAACTTGTCCAACTGATTACAGAAAGGAACGTCCCTAACAAATTTGAAGTAAATCGGACAAAAAATGTGACCGCTAGAGTGCAAACATATATATACATAAGTCTATATATATATATATATACACACATATATATATATACATATATATATATATATATATATAACATTTTGAACGACCCCCCAAAACGTGTTCAGGGGGTCACGTTAGGACCTTCTATGGTGGTCCCAGGCTTAATTTTCACCGTGCGGGTCATGCTAATAGTTCACTTTCCAAAGGAAATTCACTAATAATATTAGTCGTTTAAAAATAAGACTGGACGGACAAAAGAGATTATCATCTTTAACCAGATCCAGTGTCTGGCCAAATAACAGACAGATTGCATTGCATTAAGCCCTACTACGTGGTTATGGAATTAAAATGTTTGATTAATTTTATTTCTTACTTGTGCATAAATTATGTTTTCCAATATTTTAAAAGTCCACTATACAACTTAATTATTAAAACTAAGAGCCAAACTGTAAAATTTAAAGTGGAAAATTTTGAAAATTTATGAGATACTAGCGTTTTCAAAGCTGATTAAAATTCCTGCTGCAACTACATCTTTTTAAGTAATTATCTGATCCATTAAACCTACTTCCCATAAGGTAACATTTTAACTTTAAGGGCCACTGGGGCGGAACCCTAAGGGATTGCCAAGATGGGTACTGTATAGGCAACTATGTAGCCCAGATAATTTATCCACCTACATACACATTTACAGCTCTATTGGTTCAGTCGTTTTTACATTAGAACGGAACATACAAGTCGACAGATAGACAAACAGACACCACCTTTCTTTTTATAAATGTATAGGATCTAATTTAGTGACGTATACAGGAACGAACCCAGGACTTTACAAACTGGAGGAAATCAAGAGAAGTATATACTTTTTCCATTTGTGTAATACAATGTTTGACATGTTTATAAAACATTAAAATAAACTTTTCATCCACTAAGAAAATGCCAATAACAATCGGAAATGTTCGAAAAAGGTGGATATTCTTGTTATATTTATGTGAAAGATATGATAACATTAACCCATGCAGTGGGTGGAACAGTTCCTCCCTGCGATCCGTTCTATGTAAATACGTTTAGGGCGCTAACTAATTAACTTGAAATCGTAGTACATCAAAACTTTACAAATGTAACTTGACCTAAACTGCATAAGAAAACTGACTCATACTTCCCCCTTTAAACCATTTTTAAAAGTATACATCCCTTTATATTTATTATTTAGAGCATATAAAGTAAGATAGGCTCTGTATAAAATCCTGGTTTTTTCAAAAATGTTTACCCAAATCCCTTTAAAAAACAATCGTTTTTATTCCTCCAGAGTTATGTGGTAAAGTAATCCAATTATATTCTAATGGACAATATTCTAATAACCCAATATACCAAGTTGAAAGGAAATTTATTAGTATATATGAGATAAAAATATTAATTTGTTGGTCCATTAGAAAAATATTGGACAACGTACTGTGTTTACCGTTAATTAAAAACACCAATATTCTCAGCAACCATTAGTCATTGAACATAAAATTGCGTTACTACATTCTGAGCTTTTTTATTAGTGATAAACAAATTTCGTAAAAAGCCAGTAGTTTTAAAAATAAATTAAAGAAACTGAATTTTAACAATCTTTAAGCTCTACAATTTCTGATACTGAACTTTCCCAAAAATGCAGGGGGTGTCAATTTATTAGGAACCTAAAAAACAATAAGCCACATGATTTTAATGCAATTTTTTAGGTTTTCTTTTGAGAATGTTTGATTTGTCAACACTAAATAGCGGTTTTTGGGGTGATATGGCCCTAAAAATAAAAAAATAAAATCACCTGGAGATACCTATATCAAAATTAGTCCAGAATCCGTTTGATATCTAGGCCTCTCTACACTTCCAAACAACCAGATTAACAGATATAACAGCGAAACAACTTTTATGGATTTAGGGAGTATCAGAACGAATATTCCCATGAATAAATTATTTTTAGAAAATTACTTACATTCTCCTCATGCACGAGTACAAAATAACAATATGCTCCTCAAAAGCAACGACAGACGATTCTGCTGTTGACTAAAACTCTTTCTCAACTTTAAGTTTATTTTACTTCAGTATTTCCCAGAGGGTTTAACACTAATAGATAACAGAATGTAGGCCTTACCTTGTCTGATAGTTGGTTATTTTTGACATGGAATCAAATTGTAATGCACATTATTTCTAGCGATAGTAAAACAAACAAATAAGATTGTTGTGTATAAAAAATAATCTTTTTAGCGAATTTCCCTTATAGGGAAGAAGCTATTACCGTAGAGTTAAGCTGGTAAGAGTTAAGCCCGAGATCATGTTAACTTTTTATTTTGAGGTCCCCAGATGTCAAAAACATTATTCGTTCAAATTTATATACATGTATATATATATATATATATCTATATATACATATATATATATATATAAGTATAAGTATACGATATACTTATATATGTATAAGTTAACACGATAACTTGGGTAAAAATCGACTGATTTTGATGAAATTTGGCTCAAATGTGTAAAGTGACATTCATGACTTTAAATTCGAAAACCAGAAAAATCGGACCATGGAAAGAGTGGTTTATAGGGGTTTTAAATTTTCCAAAAATCGGTTTTTTGCATTTTTCACCCTAAAATTTTGTAAACACTTAATTTTGGTTTCAACCATTTTGTAGAGCTTAAAAAAATAAATAATATAGTATCTTGAATCATTAACCTAGGTTAAGTGGTTGCGGAGAAAATCAAAAAAACACGCTCATAAAATCTTCCATGTTAATTTTATGGGAAAAAGGTTTTTTGCTTTTCCTCAGTTAATTTTAATGTAAACCTCACATTTGCTTTTACCAATCAGTTCAGCTCTACAAAACAATCATTTTGGTGTTTAAATTGTGATTCTACGTCCAACGGTTGCAGAGATATTCAAAGTGCTAAACACAGTACGTTGTCCAATGTTATCCTTATGGAGAATAATCAAAATTTGATAACTCGATTATTTATGAATGTATGTTGATGAAACTTGGCTTGTGGCTTTATCTAGTACTGGTATGTTGATATTTGAACAAAAAACGTTTTCCCGATTTTCCCCGCAGCAGCGAACCTGCATACTCAGCTCCATGTTATTCTTATGGAGAATAAGTAAAATGTAATGTCTCCCTTAATTATGAACACAAATTAATAAAACTTGGTATGCATCTTCGACTTGTTAAGTTCTATTGATAATTACATAAAACACATATTTTGTGTTCCATGTTGCAGCAAACCTGCGTACTCTATGTTATTCTTATGGAGAATAAATAAAATGCTATATATCACTTATTTAGTCGTGTATTTTTATGAAACTTGGTGAGTGGCTTTATGTGGTAGTGAGAAACATATTCATGCATTGGAAATTCGCTGAGTACGCAGGTTTGCTGCGACGTGGGTATTTTCAAATATGGTAGTGTATATTTCCCATATTAGACTTAATTATTGACTATAGGAAATCAACATCTATTATAGTTTTAACTTATATTACTATCTAATAAACAATCCATCTCTGCAGATAAACAAATTTAACATCAACTAATAAAGTAGGATAAGTCTAAAATATTCTATACAAACTTTATATTATTCTTAATTGCCTATTCTTACGTATACGCGTATCACGTACCACGTAAATTTACGTACAATAAATTTAGCAGTTAAAACATTATTATTACCAAGCAAGTCATAGAACATATTGGATTTCAGCAATAACTGTAGACAACCCAATCAAAGGCTCAATATGTATGTACTTTTTACATACGGTTTTTAATAACAATAGAGTTTTCCTGGAACCAAAACGAACCCTTTGTTTGGATGTGAATTTGTTTTCTAACGTACCTGCTTTACCTGCACTAAGGGATGATTGACTAATTAACAGTGATCCTTTTGATTATTTGAGTATTGTTGAATTCTTTCTTCTCTGTGCCTACACACAGAGTATCCTTTGTGTACCTTTGTTGAGTTATCTGCGGAAACATACGCATTGGGCAACCCGTAAAGTTAAATTAACAATCGAGTTGCACTTTTAAATTGGAACAAATAGTTTTGATCGTCTTTAAATGTGACAAATATCGTGTAGGATTCTTAAAGAGCTGTCTGTGTGTCTAGTTGTGTAAGAGAAATTTTAAAAGCGAAATGGCGGACCTTTGGTAATCACAGGATAATGGAACATTACGGAAATTAAAGGCATCCACCAAGAGACTACGGAAAATATTTTGTGTTTTTTTTATTTGTTTGATTGCATTTCAGATAGAAGAAAAGGAGAAATAAGAAAATTACGGGTCTGAAAAAGTCCGGTTTAATTGCATAACGCAATGTGGTTTAAAGTGTCGGTTATTAGTGAATTTCCTATGGAAAGTGAACTATTAGCATGACCAGCACGGTGAAACTTAAGCCCGGGACCACCATAGAAGTTCCTAACGTGACTCCCTGAACACGTTTTGGGGGGTCGTTCAATATTTTATATATATACTTTGTGTGTGTGTGTGTGTGTGTGTGTGTGTGTGTGTGTGTGTGTGTGTGTGTGTGTGTGTGTGTGTGTGACGTTCCTTTCTATAATCAGTTGGACAAGTTCGTTGGGCAAAACAATCGGAAAACTCTAAACCCCTTTTTTGGGGATTAATAAGTAAGATTTTGAGTTTTTTCGGCCCAAGAAGGTTATTTCGGGTGCCAGAAAAGCCCCGGATGTAAAATAAATGCATGCAAAAAGATGGGAATTAGTGAGGCGAAACTTTTAAGCCCCCTTTCGTCATTCTAGCATTAATATTTTCCGAGTTAAAATGTGTATCGACCAAACACAATACGTTGGCTTATGGGGGTTTTACAATAGAAAAACCTGTTGTTCATTTCTTGGTGTACTTTTCTCGTCCCCAGCAACCTCAGGCCTACTTTCAAGCCTGACTGGACCTTTTCCTAACCTTATAATGAACAAAATTGTATTCCCAGCAATGCAGGTAAATGAAACCAGAAGCATCAGAAACAGCCAAAAAAAGGTTTTCAGATTTCAATAAAAATTGGAATACATGTATGTTTTACACTGATTTTGAGTTTTAAAAGTTTGTTATGTGGAAATTCACTTCCCTCACGTCAGCGTGCTGCGTGCGAACTCGTTTTTTACGTTTTAGGTTGTTACCTATAAAGTTTCCGGGTCATAGGCCTTACAAGCACTTATTTTAACGGTTTCAAGATTGTAATAATAATGAAATTTGTATCAACGACTATTTAGGGCTTCATAAAATAAGACGGTTATTTCATATATATTTGTGTTTAAAAAAGTTTTAAAACCATAACAATTTAAGAGTTGAATTCTACTAAATTAACTTTACCGTAACGTTATACCAGATTTTCCACAAATTTACTCAACAATTTGCTACTTCCTTATGTAATGAAGTACATTTCATTAAACAAGTACATTAAATAAGTACATTTCATAAAAACAGAGTTATTAATTTCACAGTCAAATACAGTACAACCTAACCCTAACCTCCAGTGATTCACAGTAGCAGAGGGGTGCGATGTTTCATATAACATTAAAATGGAAAGCTTTAATTAAAAACGTGTTTCGTGTCAGTTATATATAGCCGCGAGCAAACTGGGCTTTCATTTGTTAACTTTTGGGATCCCAGATTCCTGGCTGACCATGCTTTGCCTTTCTACAGTGATTGTAAAGAGTCAAGTCAGCTCTTTTGGCTGTATTTATCTTGAGGTATACTTTCATATTTCACGTTAAGACAATTGGTCGGATTATTTCCAATACGAAAAAAGCAACCACAAAAGCCAAACAATTGATTGTTTGTTGGTGATTGTTTTCTTTTTTTTTGTTCATTGAGGACATTGTCTCTTCAACTCAAATATTATTACCTCGTCGGTACTATCCATAATTGGATCTCGTCTTCGAAATTTGGTATATCATGTGTTGCGTAGTTTGGAATAAACTAGTAATTATTTTAACATCTTAACCCTTTGAGTGTTTATAAAAGCCCTTGTGGAAAACTGTTCATTTTTTTAATTTAGTGGAAACCTTTAATAACCAATACTTTGACTTTATGATATTAGTTTATAAAATAGCTGTTAGGATTTATACTTACAGAAACAGACTATGAGTTAGTTTAATCTACTTTAGAATATTACTTTTATGCTAGTAAATAGGATTAATTTGTTTAAATAATTTGTTACACTGTCGGCCTCAAACTAAATGAAGTAATTTTCATATATATATTATTCATATTAGTTGTGAAGCTTCGAAATCACGGCAAAAAACTATCCTTGAACCAAGAAAAGTTGCGAAAGTTAAAACTCCCAAACCCACTACGTGTCAGGCTTCTCCGAAGATATGTACGCATTACACTCGCTTTGCAGATCTTCTCATGTATATTTCATGAGGGAGATATATTGAAAATACCTCTTTCAGTTTTATCTCTTTGTCACAACATCAAAATGTTTGATGCTATGTATTGTATGTAATCAAATTATTGGTAAGTTTGAAATTATAATTGAAGTTAAGATTTTGTTGGTAACTGATTGGGGATTTGTTAGTAACTCGAGTCCCTAACCCCTTAACTGAATCCATCTCGTAAAACCATCAGGGGATACTTAATTGTATTTAATTGTTTTCGTGGATGTGTCACAAATGATTTGTTTGCTGCAAAGGTGTCCCACCTGCACAAACTCTAACCCCGGTACACGAAAAGTCTTAAAAGTTTTATTAGGAAAGTTAAATCCAGTTTCTTCATTAAAGCGTAAAACAAGCCGAGAGCTGCGGCCGCGAGGTAATTATTGGCTTACGGGCAACCGGGTTTGTTCCTTAAATGTTTTGCTAATGCGTATCAATTATATGTTAATATACTAACTATCTTATAAACTAATATTAAAATCGTACTTTGTTACACTCATAGGTTTATACTAGTTTGCTTTTAATTTTTAATTTTATAAAAAGCTTTACTGAATTTTGTACAACGTTCTTTAAGCTGTGATGTGAATACGTTTTTAATACATTAATACTTTCGTCTTAGTCCATCCCAGTGAACTCTTATGAACATTCCTTTTTTATTTTTAACCATGGTCACTGTAAGTATAATGTAAAAACTTTTAATTACAAATTATTTTCTGTAAGGCTACAATACACATTTAAGATGGGACATAAGCTACTCCTTTAAAAATTGCCTAGTTAAAAGATGTATGCAAATTTGCCGGAAAGAAACGTGTACAACTTGTCTCAAGTTAATATAAAACCATTTTTGATAAAAACACAAAAACTAACATAAGATAGAAAATATTAAAAGCTTTGTCTCTATACAATACTTTGAAAAATGAGACTTTGACAAAATATTTATTTATTTCATACTTAGCAAGGTATCCATGTGGGAAGTCTTAAGCGAATAAATCCTTAACAAGATTTAGTGTCAATAAGAGAAAGCTACTATTTTGAGAAGATGATTTCTCCCATAGATCCTCTTAATATTTAACCAACGATAAAAGAGTTTCCATCCGGCATCGAGCACTTCTCGTCGAGGCTTTAAACATTTATAGCTCCATCTGAGGCGAATGGATAGCTTTCAATTAAGAGAACGTATTTTGGTTTATATCTTTCAGCAGCTCCTTTATGAACTGTTTGTTTTGTTGAAAATTATGTTTTTACAGAAAATACAACGAGGCGTTTTTAAGTCTAATTGAACTGTTCGCTGTTAAATTGTGTAAAATAAAATATAAAAAAATAAAATAGTAAATATGAACTATTGGGCCGTGATACCGTTAGACGTATTTAATCATGCTGTACGAGGTAGGAGGTTTGCCATAATCTTGGTGTTTATACAAGATAAATAATACATTCTACAACATTTTTTGTTTTCCCCGAGTTAACCTAAGAATTTAAAATCAAAAATTTGATCGGAGTCAATATAATCCGGTGCTTTTAATTAGTACTCTAATTTCATTAACGTTAGTACCAAAATTCACAACAAAGTATGTTTGAGCAAAGAATGAATATAAAAACAATACAACGAATGCAAAACCCTAACGAATAATTAAGAGGATATAAAGTTTTACATTTAATTAATATTAAGTTGACGCTTAGCCCTATACACAAATCTTTAGGTTCTAAGATTTGTGTAATCTTAGTTTGTAAAACTAGATTACAAGAAAACGTGATAAAACTGATTCATTGTTAGTTAAATGTAGGGGTGTGCGAGTACTCGAAACTTCGAGTTTTCGGCCGAGTATTTTAATAGTCGAACTCGACTCGAAGTCTTGAAAACTACTCGAAAGTTCGAGCGAGTATTTCCCGCCGATTTCCGAACGATCACTAACGATTGCGACCGGCCAAACACGTAGTAACAGCCGCAAAAGGCAATCGCATCACGTTAAATCGGCCGAAAATGATGACCGCGAACGACTGTGACCAACCAAAACGCCTAGTAACGGCCGAAAAAGGCGACTGCATCACGTAAAATAGGCCAAAAATGACGACCGCGAACAATTGCGACTGGCCAAACCGCGGAGTAACGGCCGCAAAAGACAATCGTATCACGTAAAATTGGCCGAAAATGATGACCGCGAACGATTGCGACCGGCCAAAACGCTTAGGCCGTAAAAGGCGATCGCATCACGTAAAATCGGCTGAAAATGACGATCGGACCGCGCAATTTCGGCCGTGACTAACGATTTCGTCATATAATATTGATTACAAAGCGAAGTCTGGAGCAGGTGAAATTGGCCAACTGGCCAAAACTTTGTATTGCTACTTATGTATTAGTTAGAAACCATGTTTAGATTATCAAATCTAGGGTGGTATCCAAATCCTATTACACTATTTTAAACTACCAACTGATGGAAAATATTCGCTCGAAAATACTCGAAATTCGAAAATAATTGGTACTACTCGACTCGATTATAAAAATCACTACTCGTTTATAAAAATCTACATTTAACTTAAATGTAGACCAGTTATATAGTTTTCCTTTATTTTAACCTGATGAATAATTACAAAAAACACGAAAAAATAAACAAAACTAATAATATTTTTGTTTTATGAACTAAACAATTCTTTCTGTTCGTAGACCAGTTTACCAAGAACATTTAAAATTATATCAAATAAATGTTTTAGGGCCACTCTCCCCAAGGTAAGTTCAACTACATCAAAAATATCCGTAATCATTTTATGGATTCTTTTAAACCTTGGGTTAAACTTAAGTTTATGAGAAATTCCGCTTTCCCAATGTGTTAACCTAGTTTATGTTAAACCTATAGAGAACCCTGTTTAGTTATGTTATTCCATGATAACATAACCTTGAAACCTGTATATAAATAAACATTTGTTTTTAGTTTAACTCCAAAGTAAACAAACTAACTAACAAACTAGTAAACAAACAAACCAATTTGAAAAACGTTCTCAACTTCATATTTTGTGGATTAAAATAAACTGGAACGATCACATTTTTGGGAAAAAGAATTGTGCCTCGAGTTCAAAATAACCTCAGGTTTAGTTTAATTAAACTTGAGTTGGGAAAAGCAGCCCAAAGATAAAATTTACATTAATTTTAAGAAGGAAATGCCACAAACTAACTATTGGATTACTGGACTCATGCTTTATTAAAATATTTAACTAACAATTTTCTGGTATCAAAAGGCTTTTCTCTCTTACCACGGATGCCAAGGATTTTTTCCAACCGCCATATTCAAACAGCCGGACTGTTTACTCTGTGTAAGCGCGAGGTGCAGTTCCAGACTCAGTTTACCCTCCGGATTTCTGAGTCTGAGCAGCTTTTCTCTTTTTTACTTCTTCTTTCTAAGAAACACCTCTTTCTCGGTTTTTTAATATTAATTGCAAATTAAAATACGATTCGTTATTTTCTGTTTCGTGATTTAAATTTGTTAAATTATTCCAGTTCAACAGATAATTTACTTTTTTATTAATGTAAGTCCAGAGAGCATTTGCAAATATAAATAAACTATATTTGAAAATGAAACCGGGGAATATATCTTACCCTAGCTTTTTATACAAAAGAGACGGCACAAAATCAGGACAAGAAAAGGAGGAACTGGGTTTTATTTGGAATACTGTACAAACAATTTACATTGAATTTAATATAGTATAACAATCTACAATTTCGAACTGGGGTTCAAGTTAAGTAAAAACTTAACCGCCAATAATTAAAAAAAATATGTTCGTTTTGAAATCAGAAAGGCTAGCATGTCAAGAGTATGAAATATAAATTATTGGCATATTAATTAGCTCAAGAGGGACAATAACACATTTGTTCGAAGATTTTTGGACAACATTTAATATTGATAAGAAAAAAATATATCTAATTTCACTTTTGGCAATGAAAAGTTCTGTTCAAATAAAAAAAATCATTTATATAATAAGTAAGTGAAAATTGAACAGTATTCTTTGTATTAGCAACCTGCAATGAGCAAGAATATGTAATTTATTTATTATAAATAAATCTTCCCTCACATTTGCTCACATGCTCTCTTGTGAACAATTTTTACAATCTTCGTTCACAATTTAGGTATTCCAATTAAAAAACTTCACCCTCTTATCGTTATTCGCCTTAGGAGTAGTTTAATTTTAATTACCACTAAAACAACATTCAGGAGAGTTCCGAGACCCGCAATTCTGTAACGCCACTTCACTCTTTCCTCGAGTGTCGAAGGTCAAAGAAGTGTAAACAAACAACTCGACGTTTGTCCCGCAAATTGGTTTAAACGCCCAACTCCAGCGTCCTCCTCTGCTCATATCCAATGGTGTTTAACGGGAAAATATTACTTCCAGTTAGATTAGAGATTTTATTTTATTTGAGTGTGTTATTTTTGTTTTTATTTTATTTTTTGTTTTTCTATTTAATTTTTTGTTTTTCTTTTTACATGTTTTGTTTTTATAAGTAACAAGACATCAATTTTATTTTCAGCTCTCCTGAATGATTTTTTGGCTAAAAATATACTAATGATGGAATTTAACATTTAGTTCGATAACGTAATTTTAAACTCAAAACCATACATCATATTCATAGTCTTATTTGTAAGTGGACAACTATTTTGAACCAAACTGGCGACTTTATCAATGTGTTGTCGAAATATGACCGAACAACGTGGCAACATAGCCCAATACAATATCCTAGAATAACCAATATCTTTTTTTATTAATTACATTTTAACGATGTTTTTCCAAATTGATTTAATGTTTGTTTTTCATTTATTTGGTTTCTTTCAACACCACCGGTGGCATTTTAAACTTGTTGATGGAGCCCGTCCCAATCCCTAATTTGGTTAACCAAAGGTCGGCCTCTATAAAGAAACACAGTTAATCAGTGAATCGGGAAAAAATCTAGAAAGATTTGCTCTAAACCAATCCGACCAAAAAATCAAATTTCTAATAATGTGCTTTCGATTTATAAATCAAATAATTGTGTATTGTATTATACTGATACGTATCAGTTTGTACGTACAAATTTGTCTCTAAATCCTATTCTTTTAAAAACTTCTCTCTTATTAGTTTTTGGTGCTGAAAAAAATAATGATTTAAATGTAGTGAATACTACAAAATCAAAATGCATTACACATATCAAACTAAATAAACTGATAGAGAAATACTGGGAAAATTCCAAAAACACATTTTACATTGACTTATATTCTCTAAGGGTTGTGAATGAACCATTTTAATTGTCACTAAAGATTAGATGTGTAGCATGGTGGTTGGGAGGGGAGGTTGTAGGGGGTCGGTGGCAGATCTTGTTGAGAAGGGAATCTACCACACCACACCATCCATCTCTCTGTCACCTCAGATCTCTTGGGCCAAATAAACGTCTTTTGGATTATATAAAAAATGGAGTACAAAGTAGTAAGAGGTGTATAGTTTTTAATCGGAATACGTATGTTCAATTTATTTGGGTAGTTGGTATGTCCTCTTTAGTTTAAAAGATGTAATAAAACACGTTTTTCAACACTTCATAATTATACGCACTCTTATTTTAACGGAACATATATTTACAAATTGTATGCTATCGAGTCCAACAAGTTACACTGGTCATCATCAGGCCATGCTAGTCGATATCGGTGACCTTTTACAGTTTTGATAAACGTTTACTGTCGTGTAAATACTGCATAAGTGTTGTGTGACATATCCCGTATGTTTAACAACACGCAACTTGCTAAATAATATGTTATTTATCAGTTAACAACTATAATAATTTTAAGATATTAATATATGTTAAATATAATGTATATATTAAATAAAATGAATATATGCATATTTATATGTGTATTCATTGTTAAACTGCAACTTCGTTTGGTAATGTTGCTACTAGTGGATTACTTAAACGAATAAAGAATATTGTGGTAGAAAAAAAACAACTAATTGAAGATTATACTTTACAAAGGTAAGTTGTTTTTAAAGCAAAATTTCACGATAAAAAACGAACATATTGCTAGTTGTTTTTTTTAGATTAAGTATGTACTCTGTGTAGGTGAGACTGTCTGTTTTCTCTAAAGTTCGATGATGAATTTGAATTTATATACGGGTTTAAAGAGATATAAAAAGAATATACATATCGCGGGGATTTTCACTTTCTTAATTGGTCACGATGTAAGATCGAAATTGATAATAGTATCAAGTTTAAATCAAATTTCATATTTTAATTTTGCCGAAAAAGGAATTATGTCGGAAAACTAAACCATTATAATCCGTGTTATTAAATTAAATTATAAATATGTATTAAATTATATATTCAATGTATATATTACATTATTGGTGTAGTGAATAAATAAATAATTTAAAATCATTTATCCAATAGTATAATAATAATAACACCGGTATAATGATCTAATAATATCCTGGACACTGTAATATCGCCCACTCTTTGACAAAAATGAAGAATATGTTGCGACAATATTGTGACATAACTGGAGGTAAATGTTGCTCAAGTAAAAGTAGCGGCAGAGTGTAATATCTTAACACAGCGGCCCCGGCGGACCGCGCACTGATCTTCGACGTTGTGATTTCCCCTGATAGGACGAATCTGTGTAATACTCGGTTCCAAAACTCAGCTGATTGTCATCTCTCTACATACAGCTGTGACTGCAAAAATAAAACAGCTGTTTTTTTTTTAATAGGGCAGCATTTTGTAAAAATATAACAGCTTTTTTGTAATAATTAAAAAACTGGTTTTGTAAGAAGTAAAAAACTGTTTTTGTAAAAATTAAAAAACTGTTTTTGCAAAAAATAAAACTGCTATTTCAGCAAAATGAACCCCGCTCATTCTGTATCTATAATTTTGCTTTAGACGTGGTAGTGAGTTTTGTTCTAATATGAGTAAGGTTTGTTTGGTTGCTTCATCTCTGATCTTAAAAACGGCTCTAACGATTTCCTTCTTATGTTTAAAATAACAAATTTCTGGGTAAAAAATAAGTTCTAGACAGGTCTCATCGCCAGGAAAAATCAAATAGTGTAAAAAAGCGAATATAAGCTAACAAAAATTACATTGGTCTTATGGAGTTAACAATCAAAACAAAATAATCGTAACAGCTGTTTCTAATCAGTCAATGAACTGTCAAAGTAATACTCATATAGTTTAAGTATTAACTTTTTGTTTCCTGAAAATAGTGACTAAAACCATTGAACCCATTTACAAATGGGAGGGTCATATTCAAAATGAATCAAAGACAATTGCGTGTTGTCAAAGACCAAAAGATCAAAAGAACAAAAACATGCAGAAAAGAGGCAAATAAGCTAAACAAATCTACTCGTCAGTAGGGTTAGGGATCATGGTAAAAAATAACTCCACGTCATCTAAACAAACTGACTGACATTCGCTTGGTCTCCCAGGTACTATTACAAAACCATGTAATTTTAAATATCAGTGGCAGTGGAATACTTGGTTATGATGATTTCTATGTCAAATTAAATTAGTTTGTTGCGGTTATATTTTTATTTCTCAACCTAAATAATAACCAAGATTACTCTAATGTAAATTATGTTTTAATTTTTATTTTTAAACCAGTTATTGTGTCAAGAACCATCTTTTTCTACCAAGGTTCTGAATAATTTTACCGTATTCATATTTAAAGGCTATAATTTTCCTACAAGTACAAATGATTTTGTTTTTGGTTGGTCTTTAAATTTAGTCAAATTTTCACAGCATGGAAGTGCTATAAAGATGAGCTAAATGTTTTACACACTGTTCTATTGTCACTCAATATATTTTGATTAACGAGGCCACTGTGAAAGTTAGATTTTGTTGTTGTTAGCATTAATTGCGCTAACAATGGAAGAATAAGAACATTAATTATTAAACCTAGTTTGGTTTGGCTTAAAAATTTGTCTAGTAAAAATAAACAATTTTAATTCTACTGATCAACCCTTTTCTCAAAATGATGAAACCCTAAAATGCAATAGATCCCATCAATGATAAAATGTCGCATTATAAAATTATAATTACAACGTGATTTAGAATGTAATTGAAAATATGAACCGTAGGCTTTACTCGGATAACTAGTTACCATGGCTTTACTCGTATAACAGCTGACATTACGAAAATAATGTCTGCTTTCAAAATCTACATGTGGATATATCCAATTTACAGACATTATTATTATTATTGAAGTATGTTACAGTTTTATGACACGGCATCAGAATAATTAAAACCGTTTAATATTTCACTCTTCCTCGGAGGTGAAATATAAAAAAATACACATGACCTCAAATTCAAAGCCTTAGTTCTGAGGTGGATCTTCAGTTGAGATAAAGATCCCTCGCCTTGGGGATATATAGAATCTTACGTTTCCTGAAGACGGACATTGTCAAAGTAGTCGTTTACCACTGTACTTATTGATAATATTGCAAAATTCTACAGTAAATTGTATCAGTTAATACAAAAGAGAAATATAATTCACATAAATAATTAAATGGCTGGATGCATATTGATTTTGTTAAAGAAGACTACCTGGTTTGTGTAAAAATTACAAAATGTTTCGTCAGCAATGGCAAAGCTAAGTGTGATACCTAAAGTATACCTAAAGTGATATTTGTTCTAAATAAATCTAAATTTTCATTGTTCTAAACGCCAACACCATCTACGACATTTTTAAAAAGGAGCAAAATTTATTTTAAAAATAAATTGTGATAATTTAAAAACAGGATCAATACCACATAGTTATCAGTCCAACTAATAGCTAAATGAGAGGTAAATTTATTCCAATTGTATATATAATTAATCGACTATAATCTACAAATATAAGTTTTCTAAGGAAACTTATATCTTTGGAGAAGATCGAGCTTAAATAGCTACAATGCATTTAGTAAATGTAATGGTTAAACGACAACCTATTTACAACAACTTAGAGCTAAAAAAAGTCTGTTAAAACAAGAAAACCGACATGTCAAATCCATCGCCTAACCAAATACCACCCTTTATCACCAAAGCGATCACAACCCATTTGTATGCTAATTGACTCGAATGTTCTCTGTCTAACGCTACATTCCATCACCCGGGCAGTCTAATCGACTGTGGTAATTGGTACTACAAAATTTAAGACAAAAAAGAGAAGAGTATAGTTTTGTCTGAAAATGGAAAACTAACTTTTGAAAAATATTGGCAAATTAGGATATTTGCAGGAGATAAAGTAAAAATATTGATATGATTTTTAGCACGGCGAGTTTTCCGAAAAAGAAAATTTCTCTTCACCTCAAAGAACTATCCAATTTGGTTTTCTATGTAGACGGTATCCTATACTCTAAAACGAGCTATGTCTGTTTGTTTGTTTGCAAAATTTATCTCGAGATCCAGCGGAAGGATTTTGCTGAAAGTTTGGGATTAGGGGCTTTCAGGTCTAAAAAATCGATAAGTGAAAACATTACATCAGGAAAACTCGTATTTAAAAAAAAAACTCATTTGAAAATTGAAAAATTTTAACATTGGGCTTATGGAGTTAAAATCATAACACCGGTTACTATGAATAACAATACCCCCGTAGCAGCAAACCTGCGTACTCAGCGAATTTCCAATGCATATATACGTATCTTAATACCACATGAAGCCACATACCAAGTTTCATCAATATACATTCATAAATAAACGATTTATGACTTTTTAATTATTCTCCATAAGAATAACATGGTGGCTGAGTATGCAGGTTTGCTGAAGGAAGGAACACAAAAAATGGGGTTTTATACAAATATCAATATAACTCATTTAGGTAAAGCCACATACCAAATTTCATTAATTTATTTTCGTAATTAAGGGAGATAACACGTTACGTATTCTCCATAAGAATAACATGGGGCTGAGTACGCAGGTTTGCTGCTACGGGAGCCTTTGGCAAAAAATGTTTTTTTTGAGCAAATATTAATGGTCCACAACCAGATGAAGCCGCATACCAAGTTTCGTCAGTATACGTTCATAAATAAGTGAGATATAATTTTTTTCTTTTTCTCCATAAGAATAACATTAGACAACGTACTGTGTTTAGCACTTTCAATATCTCGGTAACCAATTGACGTAGAGAAATGGTTAGAGAAAATTGGTTCAAACAGTTTTAAACCTTCCCTTAAAGAGCATTTGCTTACCAGTAGCTATTATAGTATAAATGAGTTTGTTTTGTAAAATTGATATATTTTTATAAGAAACGTAGGTATTTCTCGCCTTTAATCTGAAATTTGTTTTGTTTTGCTCACTTGTATTGGTTTGATTTTGTACGGTACTTGCTTGTCTTGGTTTTTGAATATTGTACTTTAGTTAAGTTTTAGTTGTAGTACCATTTGACCATGTCACCAGTTTGTATAGCATTGCTATGTAAAAAATGTAAAATGTGACAATAAATATAATTTGAATTTGAATTTGAATTTGAATGATCAAAATACCAAATTGTGTGTTTTTTAAGCCAAATCCAATGGTAAAAACCAAAATTTCACCATTTCCAAAATTATACGTAAAAAATTCAAAAAACCCATTTTTGGGGTACAAAACCCCCCAAAATACCCGTTTGGATGGAGCGATCTGGCTGGTTTTCGAACTTAAAGTCATAAGTGTTGCTTTACACGTTTATACCAAATTTCATCAAAATCGGATGTGTATATATATATATATATATATATATACACAGTTTCGAACGAATGGTGTTTTTGGGGTCTGGGGACCTCAAAACGAAAAGTTATCATGGTCCCGGGCCTAGGTCTTACCATGCCGACTACGGTAATAGCTTCTTCCCTATAGGGGAAATTCGCTAAAAACAAACCATTAAATCAGCTTCTATAAATTAAAATATTGTAAACAGCTATTTATCATTATGGAAAGAAATACCCCCGTCGCATCAAACCTGCATACTCAGTGATTTTCCAATGGAGATATAAATGTCTTAATACTACATAAAGCCACTTACCAATTCTCATAAAAATATATTCATAAATAAGCAATAGGCTATATACAATTTTAATTATTCTCCATAAGAATATTGGGGCTGAGTACGCAGGTTTGCTGCAACAAGGAACAGAAAAAATGGGTTTTTATGCTAATATTAATATAACTCAACAAGGTGAAGTCACATACCAGTTGTTATTAATTATGTTCATAATTAAGGGAGACATTGCATTTAATTATTCTCCATAAGAATAACATGGTGGCTGAGTATGCAGGTTTGCTGAAGGAAGGAACACAAAAAATGGGGGTTTATACAAATATCAATATAACTCATTTAGGTAAAGCCACATACCAAATTTCATTAATTTATTTTCGTAATTAAGGGAGATAACACGTTACTTATTCTCCATAAGAATAACATGGGGCTGAGTACGCAGGTTTGCTGCTACGGGAGCCTTTGGCAAAAATGTTTTTTTGAGCAAATATTAATGGTCCACAACCAGAAGAAGCCGTATACCAAGTTTCGTCAGTATACGTTCATAAATAAGTGAGATATAATTTTTTTCTGTTTCTCCATTAGAATAACATTAGACAACGTACTGTGTTAGGACTTTCAATATCTCGGTAACCAATTCACGTAGAGAAATGATTAAAATACCAAATTGTGTGTTTTTTTAAGCCAAATCCAATGGTAAAAACCAAAATTTCACCATTTCCAAAATTATACGTAAAAAATTCAAAAAACCCATTTTTGGGGTACAAAACCCCCCAAAATACCCCTTTGGATGGAGCGATCTGGCTGGTTTTCGAACTTAAAGTCATAAATGTTGCTTTACACGTTTATACCAAATTTCATCAAAATCGGATAATTTTTACGTGAGTTATCGTGCTCACGGACACACACACACACACACACACACACACATATATATATATATATATATATATATATATATATATATATATATACACACAGTTTCGAACGAATGGTGTTTTTGGGGTCTGGGGACCTCAAAACGAAAAGTTATCATGGTCCCGGGCCTAGGTCTTACCATGCCGACTACGGTAATAGCTTCTTCCCTATAGGGGAAATTCGCTAAAAACAAACCATTAAATCAGCTTCTATAAATTAAAATATTGTAAACAGCTATTTATCATCATGGAAAGAAATACCCCCGTCGCATCAAACCTGCATACTCAGTGATTTTCCAATGGAGATATAAATGTCTTAATACTACATAAAGCCACTTACCAATTCTCATAAAAATATATTCATAAATAAGCAATAGGCTATATACAATTTTAATTATTCTCCATAAGAATATTGGGGCTGAGTACGCAGGTTTGCTGCAACAAGGAACAGAAAAAATGGGTTTTTATGCTAATATCAATATAACTCAACAAGGTGAAGTCACATACCAGTTGTTATTAATTATGGTCATAATTAAGGGAGACATTGCATTTAATTATTATCCTTAAGAATAACATGGGCTGAGTACGCAGGTTTGCTGCTACGGGAGCCTTTGGACAAAATTGTTTTTTTTGACCAAATATCAATGGACCACAACCAGATGAAGCCGGATACAAAGTTTCGTCAGTATACGTTCATAAATAAGCGAGATATAAAATTGTTTTTTTCCTTCATAAGAATAACATTAGACAACGTACTGTGTTTAGCACTTTCAAAATCTCGGTGACCAATTGACGTAGAGGAATAATAAAAATACCAAATTTTGGGTTTTTAAGAATTAAAGACGTCTTACACTTAAGAATATATTCACACTTATACTGATTCACATACAGACGGTAAACATATACAAAATATGGTACAAGGCTATCGATTTCGACCAGTCACGCCGGTCATCATCAGGCCAAAGAGAGAAATGAGAAATGACCTCATTGGTAATTTCTCTCATTGGCCTGATGATGACCGGTGGGACTGGTCGAAATCAATAGCTTTGAACCATCTATTATATATGTTTACCGTCCGAATGTGAATCAGTATAAGTGTAAATATATTCTTAAGTGCTGTAAGACGTCTTTAATTCTTCCCGTAAGTAATAACAACACGTAATATGCTAATAAAAAGTTGTTTAATAACTAATGATATTTTAACTTATGATTGGAGCTATTCGGACCCGTGACTTCTTGGCCTTGGGTCACACCTTTCCACTACACCAGGCCTTACATAGGATTCGTACATAGTTATTAAGATAAAAAAAAATAATTTCTTTATTTAATGGTGACTGACGGTATGTAAGTAATTCAGTCTTTTACATAATATCTACAGCTCAAGGACTGAAAAAATAGATTATAATAAAACATGTTATAAAAAAAATACTCTTCAAAAAATACTCTTGCCTCTATATACTGTAAAAGATAATCTTAGTTTTGAGTTTTTAAGTGTTTAAAAGTACCATTTTCGTACATCCATGTTCCAATAACAATAATATTAGTACTCATTTGTTTTCTACAGCCTAATCGATATCGTATGAGGAAAATGTAAATAAGTTTGGAAATCGTCTACATAGAGATTGTGATGAATGATACAATATTCCAGATCGGTCGTTAGTAAAAATTGAAAAGACAAATGGTTTTATTTTCCTTTTAGAAAACCTGAAGGTTTCGATTTTTCATTTTGATTGATTATATATTGCAAGCGACTTTCAAAGTAAGAATTTACCCAGACGAATAAACTCTCTGATAAGGTGTAGTTATTGTGTAGTTTATGTTTGATAAATTCAAAAAAGCGTTGCAAACAATAGTGTTAATGTAGCTAGTTTTCGACTGACCATTTCGGTGTAGTGACATTCTTCACATGAGTAAGTTCTGTTGCTGTTATGTCCTGTTAAGCCAGATTACAATGGAATTATGACGTGTCCGGGTCTATATTTTAATACATTGTGATAGGGCGACTTATTATGGTCCAGAATTTCCCTGAGGTCAATTGTAAGTAAAATACATCTTAAATTAGTCTTCATTTATTTTAACTGAACAATTGACCAAAATACATCATCTTGTTTTTTGCTCTATTTTAATCAATATTTAACTTTAGGAGAAATGGGGTTACTAATACCCCACATATTAACACCATAAAATGCCGTTTTTGATAAATAGGTAGAGTATTTGATTTAAAGTGTAGTACGACAATTCAATTGTTTATTACTTGCTTCAACTAATTACATCAGTAATATTGTTTACTAGCCGTGTATTACTCCTATAATCGTATAGTGTATACTGTTAAATGAGCAACGTCTGTGTGTACGTATGCAAAATGGACCTATAATTCTGCGGAATGATTTTGCTTGACTTAGAAAATAAAAAGGGTTTAGACCTCAGAAATCGATTGGAAAGTTCTTAATCCTAGAAAATACAAATTTTATGGAAAACTGATTTTAAAATAGAACATTTGGCATATATAGAGTTTAAATTAATAACTACATCCTATAGCAGCTGATCTAAACAACCAGTCGGCCAAAGTAACTCAACTCTCAAGTGGTAATGTTATTTTCCTCCGAGCAAGGTTCGGTCCCCAGGCACTTTGAGACAAGTGGAAATTCATTCTTACGTTTACAATTCGATACTCTAAATAGACACTGCTCTCGGAAAGAATGTTTACGCAATATTTCACAGAGGAGACGCAGCTTAACCCGCATCTGACGGGAAATAGATGACTGGCCTTTCTGCTTTCCGATGTAACAGCCTCGCTTCTTCACGAATGACTCGCTACCAGTCAGCAACTCAGACATTTATAGCGTGATGTAAACGTAATTTAAAGAGTGTTACTGTTTGTCATCGTTACTAAAACGTGCAACACACAAGCCTTCTTATGACTGAAGAAATCATCAGTTGGGGTACTACTCGCATCAGTCCTAAATAACTGGCGAAACATACTTGGCTTGGTATCGGTATTTATATTTAACGGTTTACTTTCCTATCGCAAGGTAAGGAAAGTACCTTATATATATCCTATACCCATATATTGAATAATATTTATTATTAAAAGAGAAACAGAACAAGAGTACTTGAATTTTCGTCAGTGTTATATTTTAAATAACTTTAAAACATGCAAGCTGCATAAACATATATTAAAACTAAGTAAGATTAGTAATACTCACGG